>JAAIXJ010000675.1:0-65059 GCA_013403705.1 Heliconius hermathena | reverse complement strand
GCATGGCTTAGTGGTCAGAGCGCCTGGTCGGTTTCCAGGAGGCGCGGGTTCGAGTCCCGCTGCGTTCAAATTTTTATACGTTTTCTAAATAAGTATTTTTCTTTCCTAAGTGTGGAATAACACTTTAAAAATGTTTAAAAATATTTAAAAAATAGTTTCTCTCTTGCCAAACGATAATTCTTAGTAATTATCTTTGGGAAGCGGAAATTTATAAAAATCTCCCTACAGAGATGCTAACAACATAAATAAGTTGTAACAAGCGTATAAAAATTTCGACGTAACTTGATGAGAACGTATGGCTTAGTGGTCAGAGCTCCTGGTCGGTTTCCAGGAGGCGCGGGTTCGAGTTCCACTTGTTGACTTGTTTCCCACTCAGAGGAATTAATTATTTTCATTACTGCGGTTTGGTAAGACAAAATGCGGCGTTGAGTTCCGTAGGTATACTAGTAAATGTAATTCTTTGGATTGATAAATGTATTGTTTCACATTTATACTTTTTTTAGATAGTTAATTAGAACAGTGTTTTTCTTTATTATTATTTAATCTAATATCTTAAAAAGGACATAATTAACAGTAACAGTAACCCAGTAAGTAAGAATAGTTTTTCCATTTAAGTCTCACTCAAAACGCGATATTATTATTATTATTATGATTACAATAAAAGTTTACGTAACGTTAGGAATTACGTAAACCCACCGAGGAGGTCACCACTTTGAAAAAGGAACTAAGAGAGATGAAAGAGGAGAATGAAGAGTTAAAAATGTCACTCAATGAAAAGTCTGACGAAGCTCAAGATTATCGGTTGAAGGTTGGTTTTAGTTACTTAATATTGATATAAATTATTTTTTTTTGCGTGGCACTATCTCTAAATTATATTAAGTTTACTACATATATTTTATAATAATTGTTTCTTAAAAATGTTTTTTTTTTTATGTTGACGAATCTCTCTCATATTATAACGCGGTAGGCAGAGAAAATCTAGTAAACACTCTGTTTCTCACATTTCGCCATATTGTGAAACCTTGCGTAATGAACGGCAGAAATTAACGCCGCGGTGCACACCACAGCTAGGAAAAGTTATTCAAATTTTCCTTTAATTTTCATTTCCAATTTTAAATGTACTTTTTAACCGAACTAATTGCAAACAAACGTGTATTACACATAAAATAGTCCGGTTTAGGCCATCGTGGCGTAGGGTTACAAGGATGTGACGCGACGGTTGTGGGTTCGATCCCCATTCGAGGGAATAAATTATTATTTATTAATTTTTCATTTTATCACTCTAGCACCAATGCTCGCCGTCAATCTCGAAAACTTCGGTGGAAAGTGGGGAACGGAGTGTTGAACACTAGGTTCCCTCTGCCTACCCTACTGTATGCGGGATACACGTGAATCTGATTTATTGTAAATTTTTATTGGAATATATTCATTAATAATCATTCAGTCCCCCTGCGACCCGAGGGGGAATCGAACCCACAACCATCGCGTTACAGTGACACAATTGTGCCCCTGCGCCACGACGGCCTCAAAATGTATAATAATCTCGAATATTAAAGTTCTTATTTTCATTAAACTAAATTACCTCATATGTTTCAAGTACCTTCAGGCGCAGCAACAAGCTGAAGAACTTAAACGGCAAGTAGATGTAATGGAGTTTGACAACAAGCAAGTGTCAGATCAAATCCAAATGGAAATACAAGCTATGAAGGTTCGTTATTTTCCCTCAACGTCGCCAAGTGCCACTGATACCTTTTGCTTCGTGCTTATTCCGGGTTCACGTGGCAACAGGAAACCTAGTGTTCAGACACTCCGTACTCCGCTTTTCACCCGAATTCTAGAAATTGTTTTTTGGATAGCGGAAGAATTGTGGTACGATGGAAATCATTTCTTCGATCGTGTAGAATTCGGATTTCACCCACTACCATCTAATGTGCCATATTAGAACGACGTCTGAGTGCAGGCGAGACGGTAGTCTTGAAAAATAGTATTTTTTAGCTTCACGCTGTATCCCGCTCAGAGCAGGATAGACAGAGGATACTTGAAACCTAAAATCTTTAAGAATCTTTCGTTCGCATTGCAAGTTGAGTAGCAGAAATCTAAATGCAAATATTAACTATTTCATTTCCCACGAGTGAGAATCGAACCCACACCCCGTCGCGTTAACAGGCAGACGCTTGTGCCCAAGTGCCACGACCGGCCAAATAGATTCCTAATATCGGAAACCAACAGCGTTGAGTTCCACCACGGAGAGGAAACGGGAAACGATGTGATGTAATAAGTACTAAGTACTCTCTACCCATAAAAAGTCGCGAGATGCAATCTAATGTAGATGTTATGCTTCGATGCATTTCTTTGTTCTCAATCGCACCTACGAGCTAATTTTCAAATAAAATTTTATGTTTTCCGGGAAATCCAATTATTATTAACGTTTTTTGCTCAACATTGCGCTCAATTAATATAAAGATATAATATTATAAGGTAAGATCTTTTCTTTTTATTATTTCATTAAATAAAACAGGATGGTCATTCTACCTTTTTTTTTTTGTATACAGTATAAATATTGAGTTTTGACTTATTGTTTATACGTCTATTGCATCAGCTTCACGATGTATCCCGCACACTGCAGGGTAGGCAGAGGGAACCCAGTGTTAATACACTCCGTTTTCCATTTTTCGACGAATTTTGCGTGCCGCATTGTGTGTTTAGTGGCGGAACTCAACGCCGCGCTTCGCCTAAATGAAAATATAAATGTCAATAAATATTTCACTTCCTCGAGTGAAGATCGAACCCACAACCAGTCGATTTTACAGTCACACTTTGTGCATCTGCGCCACGACTGGCCTCAATATATCTATTAGTTATTTTAATATACAAAATGAATATTGAAATCGAACAATAGTTGTGTATTTGAATTAAGTATATAATATACTTAATTCCTTGTCCTTTATCTAGAAAATAATAATAAACATTGACTGAAATCTGACTGAAATGTATAAGTCTCTTCCTTTCTTTAGCGACTAACAGCCAGTTATGGTTATATTATATCAAAATTAAACTAAATGTTTACATAAATTATAGCCTATGTGCGATTTTAATGTGTAAGTCATATTTCTGTCGAGTTTTATCAAAATCCGTTCAGTAGTTTTTGCACGAAAGTGAAACAAATACTTAACTTTAACTTATACGTTTATAATATTAGTACAATTCACACAAAGTACATACAAATCTGCTTAACTCTTTGTAGTTGTCAATAGCTTAAGGAGTGAAGCACTCCACTTCTTTACTAGGATTTCTTGAAATTCTTATGGAAATGTAAAAATTAAACTTCCATTTCACCTTTTAATGTCTACATAAAATTTCAAGTGACTACTAAGTAGAAGTAAGAATATTTACCTATAAACATTTATTACAGTACAGTTAGGTGTATAAAAACGATATTTTGGCATCTTTAAATGGCGATAAGATTCAAAACGATAATTTAGAAAAAAAAATATTTTGGCAATAAAAACAAATTGCTTTTAAGTATGAAGTATACTTAATTCTTAATTCTTAATTCTTATATTAAATCATCTCATCTTATATTAAAAATCATTAATTTTATTTTATTTTCTTCTTTTACCGTTAGATAATAACTTTGATATGCTTTTCTTACTTTATAGTTAAATATTATAATATTTTTTATAATTTAAAACGCTTCCTTCGTATATAAGGGATTATATAGATAAAGGAAAATAGTGCTCATAAGTGAGTTACTGTAAACTTCTCTCTGTGTGCGATCATGAGAGTTAATGCAAATCGCGGTGTTGAGTTCCGCAACTCAACACGCAATGCTTCCAGAGTTCAGCGGAAAGTTTGAAGCTTATAAGTGACAAAAATCAACATAAATTATTTAAAAAGACCGAAACGAAATATTCAAGTAACCATTGTTATAACAAAAATGACTATAATATTGTCTTACATACATTATTTTAACAGACTTAGTTTACTTTTTTTTCATATTTTTAAAATATTATCCCACATTTAGGAAAGAAAAATAAGTACTTAATTTACTTTTTCTCGTTAGATGCAATTCCAAGAGAAATTACAAGAGCTAGCACCTTTGCCGGATTTACTAAAAGGTGCCCAAATTCAACTTCAAGAAGCCAAGCAGTTGCAGAAATTGGCCGAGAACAGTTCGGATCAACTGTCGAACGAGTTGCAGTGTGTCAAAGAAAAGGTTTTAAGTATTATAAATAAAAAAAATCAAATCAGCTTCACGCTGTATCCCGCATACAGCAGGGTAGGCAGAGGGAATCTAGTGTAACACACTCCGTTCCCCATTTTCTGCCGAATTCTGGAGGCATCGCGTGTTAAGTGGCAGAACTCAACGCCGCGCTTTGCCTCGATACCAGAGCGAAAAAATGGAAATATAAATTTAAGTAAATATTTCATTTCCTCGAGTGGGGATCGAATCCACAACCAGTCGGTTTTACAGTCACACTTTGTGCCGCTGCGCCACGACTGGCCTAATGTATTATAATATTATGTATTTAAAGTAGGCAGCCACGACTGACATTTGAGGCAAATTGTGAGTTCGATTCCCATTCGAGGAAATGAAATATAATATTTTCATTTTTTCACCCTGGTGTCGGGTCAAAGCGCGGTATTGAGGTCCACCACTCATAGGCAATGCATCCAGAATTTGTCGGAAAGTGAAGACCGGAATTTTCCTAATGAGAACGGAGTGTCTTAACACTAGGTTCTGTCTAATCTTCTATATGCTGGATAAAGTTTTATTGTACACGCAATGGTTGTAGGTTCGATTTCAATTTTGAGGAATTAATGATTTTAATTTAATTTATTTTTTAAGAGGATAAAAAGAGGCGATGAGATCCGCCACTCAACAATGTAATGTCTCGAAAATATGGCGGAAAGTGTGGAACAGAGTGTCTTAGCACTAGCTCTTTAGCCTATACTGCTAATATTGTAAGAGACAACGTGAAGCTAAAAAAAATAAAACTGTATAAAAAAATATTTAAAACTTCTTCTAAAGAAACTATTATCAACTAATTTAAAAAAAGGCTTTTTAGGTTACCACATGCATTTGAAGTATGAAAAATTATATAATTCCCCATTTTGGAATATTTTTTAATAAAGGGATCCAAAATTTTAACTTTGAACTTTAAATATTAATTTAATTTTACTATAAATTAGTCATTTTTTATTTTGAATATTAAATTTTCAATAATATATTTGCAGTTAGTGATCGCTGTAAATAACTTAAGCATGGAGAAAGTTGATAAATCTAAATTGATTGAAGATAACAAGGCACTTAAGATTGAGTTAGAGCAAAAGCTGAGGGAAGTGGACGACTTGTTAAGGAATGTAGATGAATATAAGTAAGAAAAATGTGTATTAAGCATCCGAAATATATAGAGCTCCAAGCGAGCGACCCCATTCGAGGATATGGGTAATATTTAAAACAAATAAATCAAATTAAATCAGCTTCAACCTGTATCCCGAACACATCAGGGAAGGCAAAGGGAACCTAGGGTTAAGACAAACCGTTCCCCACTTTCCGTGGGGTTCTGGAGGCATTACGTGTCGAGCGACGGAACTTAACCACGCTTTGCCTCGACACCAGAGCGAAGAAATGAAAATAAAAATGTAAGTAAATATTTCATTTCCTCGGGTCCCCACCCGATCGAACTCACAACGAACCGATCGAACTCACAACCAGTCGATTTTATATCATATACATGATTTTACAGTCACACTTTGTGCCCCTGCGCTACGACTGCCTCAATATTTTATGGTAATATTTAATATTTTCCTTTCTCGCTCTCGTAACGAAGCGAAGCGCGGCGTGGAGTTAAGTGACCCAGCGCGCAGGGATTTCGTCAGAATGTAGGTAACGGAATTATCTTTATTGGGAACGGAGAGTCTAAACAATAGATTCACTTCTCTTTCCCTGCCTTGTATAACACTATATATGATTAAATTAAAAAATTATAATATAGTTAAAAATATAATAGGTATTCAATATTGCGATTAGAAGAAAAACTTTCACAAGAAGAGGGTAGATACAAAGAGAAATCAATGGAGTTCTCCCAAATATTAAACGACTTGGAGGATGTGAAAACTGAAAGTGCCAGGTCCCTCGCTAGGAGTAAAGAGAGATGCGACTCTATGCGACGCTACATGCAGACGCAAATATCAGAGTTGGAAAGGCAGTTGATACAGAGTCGAGCTCAATGCAGGGCTTGTCAGAAGGAACGGGACGATGTGAGTTATATTTTTTTTATAAAATACGCAAAATATATATAATAAATTAAAGCCACCTCTTGATATAATATGAATATTAATGTGATATAACAATTTACGATTTAAAGTGTTATAGAAATTTAAATAAATTAGAAACTAGAGAAAAAAATTGTAACTAAGGTACTAATTATCATAGTCACCTATGGTTAAACTGATACGTTTAGGCTTTATACTATTTTATATTAAATAAATATTATAAAATAATAAATAACATAGCTTTTTCTGTATATTTGATATAATTTTTAATACTAAATATATCCTTTACTTATTGATGGGTTTAACCAATTTTTTTTGTAACTGATTACTTAATATTTATACCTAATCGAGAATATCCATAGTAATTAAAATTTTAAAACACGAAACCAATTCCTTCGTTTTCATCATTTTCTCCTCCTTTTTTTTCTATTAAAAAACCCCAAAAATATTTAAAATTAATCGGATGAACACTAAAATATTAATTGATTTAGAATTTCGTAATAAAAGGTTAAAAATAATTTATTATATGTCTTAATACGTATTATAAAAAATAATGTAACATATTTCCTTATAGCGTTTGACATTTCCTTCTAAATTATACACAATTTGGTTCTTGTGCAATATGTCAAATTTCAAGCTTTATAATTTTTCGGTGGTTTTTCGCCACTCGACAAGCATTGCCTCCAGATTCGGCGGAGAGTGGAGAACGGAGTGTCTTAACACTAGGTTCTCTCTGCCTACCCTGTTGTATGCGGCATATAGCGTGAAGCCGATTAAGATATTTTGTATTTGTTATTAAGCTCTACATAAATATTTTTTTCTTGTTAATGTATTTATGTTGATCATCTTAATGTTAATTTACATTAATTAAGATATAACATGTAAACGGCATGGTGTTAATATATTCCCAATACATACAAGGCGTTATGATGAATATTAAAATATGTATATGTGCATAGTACAATACTACATAATATAATATAGTATAATAGTACTTAAATCAATTCATCTTATTCACTATATAAGATATATATATATATATATATATATATATATATATATATATATATATATATATATATATATATATATATATATATATATATATATATATATATATATATATATATATATATATATATATATATATATATATATATATATATATATATATATATATATATATATATATATATATATATATATATATATATATATATATATATATATATATATATATATATATATATATATATATATATATATATATATATATATATATATATATATATATATATATATATATATATATATATATATATATATATATATATATATATATATATATATATATATATATATATATATATATATATATATATATATATATATATATATATATATATATATATATATATATATATATATATATATATATATATATATATATATATATATATATATATATATATATATATATATATATATATATATATATATATATATATATATATATATATATATATATANAGCTTGGCGAGAACGCATG
Organism: Heliconius hermathena; assembly: GCA_013403705.1. Taxonomy (NCBI): domain Eukaryota; kingdom Metazoa; phylum Arthropoda; class Insecta; order Lepidoptera; family Nymphalidae; genus Heliconius; species Heliconius hermathena. Next base: position 57,231 of record JAAIXJ010000675.1, on the reverse strand, counting down.
GCTTAGTGGTCAGAGCGCCTGGTCGGTTTCCAGGAGGCGCGGGTTCGAGTCCCGCTGCGTTCAAATTTTTATACGTTTTCTAAATAAGTATTTTTCTTTCCTAAGTGTGGAACAACACTTTAAAAATGTTTAAAAATGGGAAAGTCTTTAAATCGCCACAGATTTTTATAAAAATTCAAATTCAAACTGTTAAAAATATTTAATTGAAAACGTGTTTCGTGTTTTTTTTAGAATTCACCCCTGAGGGTGCAATTAAGCGGGCGAAGCTGCGCGCGCCCTCTAGTTAATAATAATATTTCAAATGTCCATCTCAACTTTCAGATACGTCAAAGAATACAAACACAAGTGAACAGTCTGCAAGAGAACTTCAATCTCGTCAGAATAAAATTTCGGTCGATGCAAAACGAGGTGGCAGCTTTGAAAAACACCTACGCCTTCATACTATCAGACGACGAGAATTGTGATCTATCAAAAGTTATATCTAATTGAATTGTTGACATTTTTTTTGATATATTAGTTTCTAATATTACTAATTTTCATAGCAAAAATTAAAGTTGTAAATTTTAAAATTGTAGTTTTCTTTTTCGTTTTTTGTGTATAAATATCTACGGTTGATTTTGTTAGGCGATTCGTTGCGCTTGAAATTTAAAGGTCTCTTGGCTAGTCGGTTATTTAATGTTATTAATTTTAATTAGTATCGCTAGGAATTATTGCTTATTAATTATTATCAATTATTAATTATTGCTAGGAATTGCAATGATTATTATCTTATATATTATTTTTTAGATTTTTAAACTGTTATTCTACACTTAAGAAAAGAAGGTGGCGAGGCGCGGGTTCAAATATCATTCAAAGTTTTTATATAAAATTAGCTTCACGCTGTATCCCGCACACAGCAGGGTAGGCAGAGGGAACCTAGTGTTAAGACACTCCGTTCCCCACTTTCTGCCGAATTCTGGAGGCATTGCGTGTTGAGTGGCAGAACTCAACGCCGCGCTTAGCCTCGACACCAGAGCGAAGAAATGGAAATATAAATTTAAGTAAATATTTCATCTCCTCGAGTGGGGACCGAACCCACAACCAGTCGGTTTTGCAGTCACACCTCGTGCCGCTGCACCATGACCGGCCTCAGTTTTTCAAGTTTTTATATGTTTTCTAAAATAAGTCAATATTATAATATTCTTAAATGAAAATCCTTAAAAAAATTAATATAAAAGTGACTATTTACAGGAATATATGGAATTGCCAATATATAATTATACTAAAACTCCTTTTTTACTTAAGTTTTAATTAATTTATAAACGAACACCATTCAAAATATATGAATAAAGATTATTAATAAAATCTTTCTTTTTTTTAATAAATTATTATTTTTTGTGGGTTTGACCCCCAATTGGAGAAATGAATTATTATTTCTTAATATTTTTATTTCTCCGTTCTGGTAAAAAGCGGCATTGAATTCCGCTAAAAATGTGGAAAGTGGGGAACGTAGTGTCTTAACACTAAGTCCCCTTTGCCTATCCTACTATATATGAATCCCAGAAAACGTCAGAGAATTTTCTATATCATGATTTAAAAAAATTGTGAAAAAACGTTTGTGTGTTAAAGGTTATTACCAAATTAATGATTTTATAAATGATAACACGCCTTGGGAATGAAATGCTCGCTCCAATCTGTTTCAAAGGTATCATTGTCACAGATTGATTTAAAAAAAAATAAAATGATTTTAATAAATTAAGTCCCGCTGAGTTTCTTGCGCCGGTTCTTCTCAGGTCTGAGGCATTAACTTTAGTGAACTGGTGGTAAATTATTTGACGTTCAAAAAATGAAGCATGTAACTTCTTATAATATTTTGAATAAAATTATTTGAATTTCAATTTGAATTTAGAGTATGAGATACAGCGTAAAGCTAAAAAAGAAGAAAAAATATTTTTTTTTACAATTTTCTCCATTTCGTAAAGGCAATATGAAATAAGTCACACCCACAAAGCTATGTAAATAAAATTGATTTGTTTAAACATATGGACAGAAATACTTGGAGTGATTTATAGGAAATACTAACCGTTAAGTACTAGTTAGTCCTTTTACATTATTATGATAAATAAGTAATAAATAACATACAATTAATAGCACTCGTGCGTAGGTATTTGCTGACGTTTGAAAATTACTTTTTTTTAAGATCAGAGAAATCAGCTTCACGCTGTATTCCGCGTACAGCAGGGTAGGGAGAGGGAATATAGTGTTAAGACACTCCATTCTTCGTTTTTAAAGATGTAATTTAGCAAAAAGACTGAGTCCTCAATTGATAAATTTATAGATATTATATTGTAATGGTAAAATTATGGTCATAATTATATGACAATGTGATGCAGTTATTAGAAAGTATGTTACTTTTATAAACTTTCGATATCTCGCGATGGTTGTAGGTTTAATCCCTTCTCGGGGATATGAATTAATTTCATTTTCTTACTCAACGAAAATTGTAAAAAATATTTAATCAACATCCAATGTGTTTAACTCGTGGGGAAAGTGAAGAACGGAGTCACTAAGTGGTGTCCAATTGTACAATGAATGTCTCTATTATACTCAGGGGCGTATGATTGAGAGGGAGGGTGGTCCGTGGCGGAACTCAACGCCGCGCTTTGCTTGAACACCAGAGCGAAGAAATGGAAATATAAATTTAAATATTCACGTTTACAGTCACACTTTGTGCCCCTGCGCCACATATTTATGGTTAGGTAACTGAACTAATCTGATAGGTTAAAATTAAAATATAGGCTCAATTGAAACTAAAATAAATGTTCTTAATTTCGATTATATTAAAATTCAAATTCAAATATGTTTTTATTCAAAATAAGAAGTTACATGCTTCATTTTTTGAACGTCAAATAATTTACCACCAGTTCACTAAAGTTAATGCCTCAGACCTGAGAAGAACCGGCGCAAGAAACTCAGCTCAGCAAAGTCCGATCTACTTCACAGCTATAAGCAAAATGTGAGATATTATACATTTAAATTTACATACATCAACATCAATATCTCTACTAGAGAACTCCGTAGTGTTCATTTCATTTTCACGTATTGACAGCGGTTTCAACTTTATAGTGACAGTAATTTATTCAGTGTATAAGGCAAATATATATATATATATATATATATATATATATATATATATATTTTTATGTTAAACGGTTTTATTACAATAACAATAATGTAGGTAATGTACTAAAAGCTAAAAGATAATTCGGTAAGTCCTAGCTACCAGATCGCACCAATCTTCTCATCAATCTGGGGTATTGATCAGACAAATAATAAAATCGTTGGGCGTTGCGTATCTACAGTTAATATATGATAGTTTCACGCGTCCAACTTCGCCCTGGTGGCGAGATATAGTGCGGCGTTTAGTTCTGCCACTTAGCACGCAATGCCTCCAGGATTCGGTTGTAAGTTGGGTAACGGAACGTGAATGGAAACGGAGTTTCTTAACACTAGGTTCCCAAGTTCTATGTGACCTTCCTGCTATGTGGGGCAAATAGTGTAAAGCTAATGTTTATCTATACATAACTAAACATACAATATGCATATAATTCACATTAAACAATTTTTATTATTACTTTCCAATTTTTCCTGTAATGGCAGCCANTATTTACTTAAATTTATATTTCCATTTCTTCGCTCTGGTGTCGAGGTTAAGCGCGGCGTTGAGTTCTGCCACTCAACACGCAATGCCTCCAGAATTCGGCAGAAAGTGGGGAACGGAGTGTCTTAACACTAGGTTCCCTCTGCCTACCCTGCTGTGTGCGGGATATAGCGTGAAGCAAATTTTTTTTATTTTTAATTTTTTAAATTTATCGGGTTATTATTAATGTATTACCTATAATTTGGTATTCATCCTTATCAAAATAAATATAATAGTCACCTTTAATATTTCATATAGATTGAAATTATAGTTTACTGTATGTTATTACTAATAAATACTTAAGGAGATATAACATAAATGTTAAATATTTAATAAATAGCATTCTCTCTATGCCAGACGATAATTCTTTCAATTTGTAAAAATCTCCCTACGGAGATGCTAACAACATAAATAAGTTGTAACAAGCGTATAAAAATTTTGACATGGTCAGAGGGCCTGGTCGTTTTCCAGAAGACGCGGGTTCGAGTCCCGCTACGTTCAAATTTTTAAACGTTTTCTAAATAAGTGTAACACAATGCTCTTTTTTATTTCAGACCAATAGTTCCCGAGATTAATGCGATCGGCTGAACAAACTCTTCAGCTATAAAAACTTTAGTAGCTCTTGTATATATTTTTGTCTCACCTCTCATCTTGTATATTGTTTTGTTCACCTCAATGCAGGCTGTACCTAATTTATGCTATAAATATAATAAGCGGCGTTGAGTTCTGCCACTCAACACGCAATGCCTCCAGAATTCGGCAGAAAGTGGGGAACGGAGTGTCTTAACACTAGGTTCCCTCTGCCTACCTTGCTGTGTGCGGGATACAACGTGAAGCTGATTTTGATTTTTTTTATTTTTATAAATATAATCAAGGATTTTCCAAATTTATATTATACTGTGGAACAAGTCTTCTATGTACAGTTTTTGATATATAAATCTTTGATCGCCAAATACATTTAATAAATGACGTAGTCAATGTAGTAATTTGTTTCCTATGAATGAATTCTGAAAAATAAATTATTATTGTTAATTAATAATTAAATAAACAAAACAATAAATTTTTATATTATAATAAAATAATGTGTATACATAAAGAAAAGGAATAATAAAAAAATATATTGAAATGTATTACAAATGTCGATAGACGTCGTAAAGTGCGGAACTCGATTTGGTCTGTTTTCTTCAATGCCATATAGATAATTATAATATTTAGTACCTATTGCACTTAAATAATAAAATGATATATTTTTTAGCTTCACGCTGTATGGTAGTCGGGGAGAACCCAATGTTAAGACACTCCCTCATTTTCCCCGAATTCTGGAGGCTTTCGCGCTTTGCTCCGCACACCAGAGCGAAAAAATGAAAATATGAAATATTTCATTTGCTCGAGTTGGAAATGAACCCGTAACCTGTCGCATTTACACTTATTGACTTTGTGCCCCTGCGCCAAGCGCAAGTAAATTCATATTTTATATGTAGATATATATAGGTACGAAATGTCGATCAAAATTTTTAATTAATTTATTTATTTCCATGCTCTCAGAAAAGCATGGGCAGAGGGAGTTTCGAGATATAGCGCGTTGAATGGCGGGACTCAACTCCACTATTGTCATATACTGTTCCACTGCGCACCGTGGTGCACGTTTACGCTTTATGTCTCGTTTCAAGCTAATGTATGCAATTACCTATATAATACTGTCACTTTCTGTATGCTGTAGAGTTAGATCGGCGGTCTGCCTTCACATTGTACTTCTAAAGTGTAGTGTAAGGTCAACGACCAGTGGTAGTATTTTCCATACAATTGCTTGCCAATATTTAGGTGCATATATTTAGAATAAATATATTATATTGAGGTAAAGTAGTATTACTAGATACTACCTACATTAGTAGATACTACCTATATTAGTAGATACTACCGTATCTATACTATAAAAAAATTTGCAGCAGCCCATTTCAACACTTATAAAAATATTCATATATCTTTACATTGAGGAACGGAGTTTCTTAACACTAGGTTCCTGATGTGTGGGGGATACAGTGTGAAGCAGTTTTTTTTTTAATCTATACATATTTGTAACTGATCGCTGTCTGTACATGGAAGGTATATGAGAAAATCTATTAACAAAGTATTTATCAATGTAATAGGACTTAAACCGTGTTTTTTTTTTTAATTTTTATCTGTTTTTCTGTGTTTGTTCACGATAATCTCAGAATAGGCTAAACCGAAATGATTGCATATTTCACTATTAAAGCAAACTTTTCTTACTATTTAGTGTTTTATTTAAATCGGTTCATAAATAATATGATGCCAGTCGTGGCGCAGGGGCACATAATGTAACTGTAAAATCGACTGGTTGTGGGTTCAATCCCCACTCGAGGAAATGAAATATTTATTTATATATATAACTCAACACGCAATGCCTCCAGAACTCGGCGGAAAATGGAGAACTGAGTGTCTTAACACTACGTTCCCTCTGCCTACCCTGCTATGTACGGGATACAGCGTGAAGCTGGTTCATAAATAAAAAAAGTATCAATATAAAAGTATTTGGTTGGAACCAAATACCTTTATAACAGATTTTCTACAAAATATATTTTTTATTGAATTGACTGAAACTTTAGTTTACAAGGTACGGACATAATATGGACATAACTTTAAAATAATAATGTCATTAGAACACGAAAGTAATTCAAACTAGTAAATAAATCCTTAATTTAGTACATAAATGACGTCAAGGCAAAGTGCGACGGTGAGTTCCGCCACTCAACATGCAATGCCTTCAGAATTCAGCGGAAAGGGGGAGACAGGGAACCGAAGTGTCTTACTGGGAACGAGTACGGGTACTTTAACACTAGGATCCCAGGTTCCCTCTGCCTACCCTGCTATGTGCGGGATACAGTGTGATCCTAAAACAAACAAGCGAGCTTCTCCCCTAGCCCGCGAGCGGGTCGCTAGTTTATAATGTTTTAAAGACCCTGATATTTTGCCGTATATTTGACCTTTTTGGGTCCAGCAATGCTTAAATAGAATTCAAAGCGAACTGTTAATATTGAGATGTCAAAAGAAAGATATATAAGAAGGAACAATTGTCAATTGGGCGAGTTACTTGGAAAAGTTTGTTTTAAATATTATAAGATATAAAATATAAAAGTGTAATAAAGTTTATTTTGTGTGATAAATTAAACAGTATGTAAAAAAAGGCTATTCTGAGTAAGTTCCCTTATTTACTACGGTTTTCCGGTTTCCAAAAATGTATAAATAAGGAATTATATTATGGCATAAGTATACAGGATGGAAGTGTCAGCACCACTTTAAATGAAATCTTGAAATACAATTAAAAAGAAATTATGTCCCAAGAATTACAAAGTGATTTTTTTAAACAAAATAAATAATAAAATTATTTTTGTAATATAAAACGCCATTTGTCAAGAACGATGCACGCACACATAAACCTATCAAAGGGAAACCGCCGCATACACTTCATTCCGAAATCGAGTCGTAGATAGTTGGGGCAAAGTTCAAAGACACTTCCACCCTGTATACACACACAATCATATGAAGTTTACAATTTCTTAAAATATTTAATTGTTTATCAGTTAAAAAGGTTAAAGGTTTTATAAAATTAATTTGAGTTGTAAGACATTTGGCCTATATTAAAATATGGTATTTACATATTGTGAAATAAGTAAGTAAAAGGTCGATATATAACTTAGCTTGTTGTATCGACCTCTTAATTGTTCATTATCTAATATTATAGTTTTTATCAAGTGATTCGAGATTTGAATTTTTTTTTCAAATTTACGCTGTATCCCACACGTAGCAGGAAAGGAGTCTAGTGTTATGATACTCCGCTGCCATCACCAATTAGTTTTTCCACCGAATTCAGGAGACATTGGTTGTTAAATAGCGGAACTCAAAGGAGTGAGAATCGAACCCATAATCTGTCGCGTGTACAGTCACACGCTTGCATCCCTGCGCCACGGCTGGCCTCTGAATATTTTGATAAACGATTCTTTCCTTTCTTCGATAGCCTCTCCCATACGTACAAATTTACCTATTATGTTAAATATAATAATATAACGCCGTAACTCACTTTCCACTGCAAAATAAAAATCAGCTTCCTTAAAAAAAGTACAAGCGTAACTTGAGTGCTATTTTAATTGCTGAACCTTGGAGACCTTGGCCTTGACTTTTGCCTTCCTTTTACTTGTTCTATTAGGTCATACAAATTTAGGATTTTATAGAATAAGCGCTATATATTTGGTTTGTTAGAATAGTTCTTATGTAAGGCATTTAACTATAATATTTCAGATTGGTCTTTTGGATCTTTGTAATGCTTGGGCTTTACCTGGACCTCTATATTTAGCAAAATAAACAAGAAAATTATAAGTGATAAATTCTGTGAATGTCTGTACATTTACATTTCCAGGAGCTCAATACAGTGTGGATGAATACAATATTGCGTACATAATTTCGATGCATATGTATATAAACATTTCAATTTGAGGCCAGTCGTGGCACAGGGGCACAAGCGTTCGACTGTGAAACCGAAAGGTTCGATTCCCTCTCGGGGAAATAAAATATTTAATATTTCCATTTCCTCTCCCTGGTAAAGTGCGGCGTGGAGTTCTGCCATTCAACATGCAATGCATCCAGAATTCGACGGAAAGTGTGGAACAGTATGTTAATGGGAACGGAGTGTCCTAATACTAGGTTCCTTGGTTCCCAGACTCTGCCACTCTTTTTTTATATGTTTTAAGCAAAAATGAATGTCAGTAAATGAAAAATACATACAAGGAATTATTCCTTGTATGTATTTTTCATTTACTGACATTCATTTTTTCCTTTTCTCATTTATTGCCAGAATTAAACATAATAAATAAAAATATTTAAATGTTACATTCGGAGGTTCTTTTATGCACAAATAAAATGTATTTTACAATTCGATCAGAAAAGGAAGGAAATAACTTATACAACAAATTTAAATATAAAAAAAAACTTAATCCTACTTTTTTCACTAAAAATAGGCTCACGGTGATGTAATAATATATTATTGCATATTATCTAAACTTCTCTCAAGCGAACCAACCAGTCCTTTTGTAAATAAAGTCAATAAGTAAAATAAATCTAATGATTTTTACTGTCAATGTATCTGGAGACTACGTCAGCCATATTTAAAGTAATAATCGACAATTTAATACTTCAAATTAACCCAACTGTTCGCGCCCTTGCCCACTGAGGCCGTACCTCTCGTTTGCTGACTTAATGTACGGATTCCGACCTTTTTCAAGCTAGTTACATTTATGGACTTTTTTTTGATATATAAGGCCAGTCGTGGCGCAGCGGCACAAAGTGTGACTGTAAACGCGATTGGTTGTGGCTTCGATCCTCGGAGGAAATGAAATATTTATTAAAAATTATATTTTCATTTTCTTCGCTCTGGTCTCGGGGCAAAGCGCGGCGTTGAGCACCGCCACTCAACACGTAATGCCTCCAGAATACGGCGGAAAGTGGAGAACGGAGTGTGTAATACTAAGTTCCCTCTGCCTACCCTGCTATGTGCGGGACACAGCGTGAGGCTGATTTTTTTTTAATATTAATATATTGCTCTCGATCTCACATAATTCGTTCTCTCGATATTCACGCATGCTTTTTTCACTACAACAATACTCTTTGTTTTTTTTTATTAGCCACGTGAACTTTTTGCAGTGTCTCTAGACTGTTCTAATTGATTTAATTACATAAGGAAGTACCTTGCAGCCGAGAATGTAGGTTTTATATTTGTTTCACGAATAAACGCTCTATAAGTACGCAGCTCAATGTCACGTTAAATAAATATGTATCGATTTGCACGGTTCACCTCGAACAGTAATTAAAAACAATATTTTCTATAGCAGGTACTACAAGATTGAGGATATTCGAAGGCCCCAGGGAGTAAAATCTTGCAGGTATCGGACCCAATCCGTAATTGATTTGAAATTTTCCTTTTTATATTAAATTTCTAAGTTAAATCATTCTATTATCTCTTCATGGTATTAGCGCTTTGATGCTGTAGAAGAAGATAAATTAAATTGACGTAATTGTTAGTTAATCTTTTGAACTGTTGAAGTATGTTTTTTAGTAGACGTTTCGTTTATTTTATTATTTTTAAACAAATTTCTCTTACTGAATTATTATAGTACAATGAACCCCAAAATATTAAAAAATCGTACAGTTGAAAATAAGCATATAGTGTGTAAATGCCTCATAGTAAAAAGTCTCGTTAGCATTTCTAGTAAGATTAAAGTTTTTGTCGGCATTTTTTAGTCATTTGCTATACAAGTTAATTCGTTAATATTTGCTGAATTCAGTTTTTTATTTAAGGCATCATCAATTTAGATATTTTCATTTTAAGGCATCAAAAAAATTATATGTTTGTTTTCGTACAATAATTATGTAAATTAATAATATTTTTCATTTAGATATTAGGTAGCTCAAATGTTTATAATTGCATAAATAATAATAAAACAACAAATTCCACTCAAACACATATATTTCTGTTTGATTTTTTTTACTTTTTGGTGCTCCATTTTTTATTTGTTTGTGTTTTTCATTAAATTATAAATTAACACTAATATAATAGTAAAGATCTCGCGAACGGGCACAGCCTCCGTAAATGGGCAATCGGGAGTTCTGTGCGCCTTCCGAAACCCGGGCAATGAACTCGGCATAATAAATAATAAGATACAAAAGGAATTCAACGAAGTACCATCCGATGGTTTCCACACTCGCAAACACGCTCCACACGACAACAGTCTTACATCTATAATATCACTAGCTATACAGGTACGGCGAGGCCGCGTGCACTGATCTGGTTCAATAATGTAGGTAACTGGTTCACTCGAAGCGTGAGTCCTTGAGCTTCTTGATGGCATTGGTGAGGTGGAGCATTTCTGTGTTCAACTGCCAGATGAGGGTCTCCAGCTTGTCCACAGAGTCCAGAACCTCAACACGCTCTGTGTGTGGGTTGAAACGTACTTCGAATGGTCGGGACATGGTCGAAACCCAGCGTCTGATGGAGAAGGAACTCATTAGCGACTTTTTAAATAAGATTCATTAAATGTTTTATATTTAACAACAGTTTTATGAAACGTACCTGAATTTGTCTTTGGCATCTTCAAAGCTCTCGGCGACGTAATAGATCGGCTGGTATTCTTGATCTTGGTAGGGCTGTACCGATGTGGATGCTGGTTCGAAGGGCCTCAACTCGGGTTTGTCGCTAAGTGCGTGAAGAAGTTCTCCAATGGATGAAAGTAGAGCAGCGCCGTAAGCTTTCAATTGTTGATTTTCTTTGCACAGGCCAAATTCAACGGTGAACCAGTATACCTATTCAAAAGAAAAATATTTCATTGTATATGCGCTAATCATGTGCAAAAAAAATAGAAATTTCGCAAGTGCTTGGGCCCATATAAAATAATTCGCTCAGTCTAGTTTTATAAAGTAAAACTTCCTTTACTAATCAAAATACTGAGGTAACTTACAGTGGATAGTTTCTCAATTTCGGCGTCAGAAGCTCCAAGTGAAGCTAATCCGATCTCCTGAGAGAACTGAGCGAAGCTCGGGTCAGCCAGAAGAGGGATGTGTCCAAGGAGCTCGTGAATGCAATCACTGGAAGTGAACAAGTAAGTTAATAATCTGTCGTTATCATTTAAACATTTATATTAAAGTTATAGAATAGTATTTAAAATTAAAAATCTACCAACATTAATGCATCCTTGCATTAAAGTTGTTTGGACGGTCCACTTAACATGTTCCCACGCGTACAGCGTAATTAAGTGAAAACGTTTAATTCAATGAAAGTAGCCTTTGAAGTTGATAAAGTCTCGAACAGAGTCAAACTAAATTATAAGCGAGCATTTAACAAAGTTAGTATTCCATTATAGCTTCGACCCCTCTTGTCGGAATTTAAAAGCTGTCGAGTATCAATTTTTACGCTCTTATACTGGTTTCAATTCTGTTCTATTTTTATTTAATGTAAAAATGATGGCTCCCAGCAAAATCGTTTAATATTAATAGTTGTATTTACAATTTACATTATATATAGGATTCAGTGTAGTATGTAATGGTAGTAAGCATATTTACCTTATTATAATAATTTGATTTAAAATTTCTTAAAAATATATTTTGTAAAATAATAGAATAATGTGCTCTCATGAAAATGAAATATTAAATATCAAAAAGAAGAAAAATATCGAATACTTACGGTTCAGGTGTGTGGAATGGTGAGTTAGCGTGGCGTACGTATTGTGTAGATTGGAAAACACGGAAGGCGAGAGAGGCCAAGAAATCACGAGCAGTGAGTAGACCAGCGGCCGGGCGGAGAGTGAAGCCGGTGTGCTTGCGCAGGAAGTTGCTGACATCCTCCAATTGTGGGATGCGGTGTGGTACAAAAATATCAGCGGATTGCAGCTTGCCAAACGCTGCCTTGTATTCGCGGCAAGCATGTTTGGGCATCAAGTCGAGCACTGTGTTGAACACACGCTGCCAGGTAGCGTTCTCACTTTCGCTGTAGGTGATAGATGGGATCGGGTCACCGTATTTGTAAGCGAAAGCGATTTCAGCAATTTGCTTCCTACGCTCTCTGTATTCCTTGTCGGCGAAACCTGGATGGTTCATGTCGAGTTCTGGTTCATATTTAGTCATCAGATGGTTACAGTTGTCAAGATCAGATGCATGGCGCGGGAACCATGGAGTCTTATTAGACAAATTGTTCTCAGAGATGAGATTAACTCCAACGAAAGAAGTTGACTGACGTAGAGATCTGATCAGTTGTAGCAGGTTCACGCGGGACATGCTCACTTTAACGAGAGCATCGAATTGGTTTCCGGGTACTTGAGAGGGGCGAGTTTCGAGATGTTCTACGCAACCCTTGTAGTTGTCGATTGTTTTCAGGATGCGAGCGAGAGAGCCCATGCCTTCGCGCATACGAAGAAGTAAAGCGGCTTGTTGGGTCGCCTGTTCGGCTTCAGGGCTCTCGCTGGCGGCATTTTGCAAAATTATCTCTTCTTCGGTCAGAGTATAATCTAAAAATAAAGAATTAAAACATTTAATACATTTATAAATAACTTAATGTTTTGTATAGTTAATTACAATATATCAATAAATTAATATCTATTAAAATTAACAATGGATACAAACCTTCATCCCCATTAGCGTTACCGTCGTTGGTATCCGCATCTATTTAAAAAAAGTAACGGAAAAAATTATAAAAAAAAATAAACAAAAAGAAATCTAAATAAAAAAAGCGTAACTAATTCATTTAATTTCATATTAAAAAGCTACACAAATCAGTAAAGAATGTTACCAGGGCGACCGTTTTTGCATTCATCATTTTGTGCGCCATCAACGGTCTTCCCGTCTTCGCCTACATGAGCGGCGTCTTGGATGAAATCGGAGTCCAAGCCAGAGTCTAATAAAAAAAATAAAATAACAAAATAAAACAAAAAAGAACAAAAAAAATAACAAAATAAAACAAATAAGAGCGAAAAACAAAACAATTAAAATAAAACAATCAAAATAATTGTTGATGTTATTATGTTGTCACCTACCATTGGCACGGGCACGAGCCTCCTCAAGTACACTTTGTTTGGTCTGTTTAACAACAAGTGTCTCGAAGCGAGCGTCATCTACGAGCGAGCGACGGCGAGATGGGTAGCCGTTCTGTAACAAAAACAAAACAATATTAAATATTGAAGTCAATATTAAATTTCGATTTTTTATTTTTTCATTAAAAAAGCTAAACCTTAATGTTAAATGGATTAATCATGCATGAAAGTTAATGTGAATGATTGATGATGATTTTTTTTTAATAATTTCGATCTATACTATAGCTAATCTCGGTCATAACAAGGACATAGCAAACACAAAGGGACGAAGATAATCCTAAAAATACGTCTTCTAAATCCTTATGAATATAAAGAGGTCGTACAATATTATATTTCATGTGAGAGTAGGAATTGCTTTTACGGAGTTCCTAAGCTTATTTCCTGCGGTCGGGCGTAAAGTGCTTCCATTACACCCCGCCCCCTACCGGATCTTAGATGGAGTCGCACAAAGGAATCTCAGTTTCTGGACGGCTGCGTCTCGATGGAACCAATTATATGTCGAGGGAACTTTTGAACAACTCTAAGAGACTTGAATATAAATGCCGTTAACAGCGCTCTTCAGCGGACAAGTTCATCGTGGCGTATAATAAGCCACTATAATAATAATTTAGGTTTTAGTGTCATAAACGTATTGAAATGTTATAAATATAAAAAAACCTGCACATTTGCTGGATTTTATAAAATAAAAATTCATAGTTTTAAGATTGATTACTATAGTTTTTTTGTTATCTGATATATCGGTTTAATAAAGAATTAAATGCCCTCGTTATCAATTAAGAAGTATTAAATCACAACAGAAACGTGTATTCTCAAAATTTTATTCGAAATTGTTTTGACCCATTGATATCGTGTGACATTTTTATTGCAAATTTCTATAAATATTTTTTATATTCAAATTACGCAATTCAATCAAGATATCCTCGTGTTTGTATAGGTTCATAATAAGATAATTATGTAGTAAGTTATATAAAATAGTGTGGTAATAACAACTTATTAAATTTTAACAGTTGCGCAGAAATTGGGGTAAGTGGGACGTAAATCGGAAGCGATATTCGGATGAGGGTCGAGCGACGTGGAGTGGAGCTCGTGTGACCTGTTGAAACGCGGGGCTGTCTGCTGACGGCGTGTTAATTGTTAAATCGTGTATTCGGTGACTTTTAAAAATTACTTTCGTCCAACGGTAATTGAATGCGTTTTAATCGATTCTTTTATCCTCTAAATTGGTATAGCTATCGTTATCGAGTCATCTTCAAAGTTATGTTCGTGAATTGTAAGCTCTTACGTCATTAGAAGTTATTTTGCCTTCAGCGATTCACGTACTGTACTATTAAGAATTGATTCAAAGGACGTTTAGAGGAAAGATCATTTAAATTTTATCTAGTTTTCCCTCTAATTTAGAATATTTGTGATTGTCATAGTAATTTAACATTTTGTGACCTCCGTTTTTTATGAAATCGACCAAATTTTCCTTGAGCACCCGACAATTATTTTGATAACTTTAATATTAAGGTTACTAGTACGTCAATATAGGTTTAGTGCTATATTAAATAAAATCTTTAAAACTATATTTTTTATAGCTAATTTGAATTTCTCAGTAGCAACTACGTGTTCATTAAAGCAGTGTAATTGTCCAGAGGTGTGAGGTTGATAGCGAGGTGTGCGCGGGCGTTGAGACCTAGCATTTTCCACTAGAGTGGCTGCGGCCCAATGTGTGTCAAGGGTTTGTAATCACACGCTATTGTTACCTAGCCCCTGAAAAGACACTAGGTGACGTAAGTATACAAAATTATAATTTTTACACCGATATCCACTTAAACTGATATTCAATAAGATTCTTAAAATATAACATTTCGTTGCTTATAATCATTTGAAGGTTGAACTGGTAAATATAACTTGTAAAGTATAAAACAATAAAATATTATACAAAAATTACCAAATACTACTTTTCCGAAAATATACATAGAATGCTAACATAGTGTCCACGGATCGATCTGTAATTCCATACCAACTCTTTAGTGTCCTTACTATTGGAAAATCTAGGTTACAATAGCTGTCATTAATCCTTTTGTTATTTATTATTTCTGCAGTTAACAATTTAAACCGTCCACGGCTGTTTTAATTAATAAACGTTCAAATTATGATAATTGTGGTAACTTAACGAGCGGTTGCTGCGTAAATATTGCTTGAAGGATCTCTTTTATTACAGTTAACTTTAATCTTGGGTCGAATGTGAGTGACGCTCGCAAGGCTAGCTGGGTTAAAGTTATGATCACGTTAGTACAAGTTCAAGTACGTCGTGTTAGTTTTGTGACACGATTAAAATTTGTGGTCATAGATTGCGGAAATGTAGTGTGCAAAGGTCCGGCTAACTGGAACGCCTGGGATCGAATCCGGTTGGGCAGCCTTGGTGCTGGTCGGCGACTTTACCGTTCCAATTTAAGTTAATTACCGCCACCCTCACAACGACAGCCGAATTCACGTATTTATTATGTTGTACGCTTAATGCATTGTATATTTAAACTGTCGCTTTCACTACATTTTTTTTATGTATCAAGGATTTAGTGCCCAAATTTATATATATAGTACTCGCTAAGTTTGACCGCGAAACCGTCGGATGGTGGTTATCATAACGGACGAAACGCATTCTCAGTAAAAATTGAATGTCAGAATTTATATTATATGTATATTTATATTTATAATTTGAAGCATATGTAATTTATAATAAAATAAAGAACCTCAAATTGACCATAACTCCTCGGACACGCACGATTGCAGATCTAGCTAACATCTTAGTTTTTATGTTAATTTGACCGCGACGAACAACCTCGTTTGGTCAAGGGCATCGCACAGCCTCGGATTTGCTTCAAACGGATTGAGCTATTTGCGTATAGATTAATTAGTGGCGCGAGTTTTTTTTAAATTTTTTGGTAAGAGATTTGAAATTATTTGTGTTTTTAGTTTGTTATTTAAATTTATTTGGTCTTGTTTCAACTGTAGTTGCCGTTCGCAATGTTGGTGAGCGTCGCAGAACGCGTACCGACCTTCGACGGTCAAGGAAATACAATCATTCAAGCAACCAATTATAAAATATACGTTAATCATACGTACGTTAGATGCGAGTTCGTTAACGTGAGACCTGATTTTCGCACAGCATATTATTATGAATAATAAACAAAATATAATTATATATGAATATATCGCAACGCTGTACACTCTATGTTATTTTATGTTTTATTACTCATATACATTATATAAAATAAATGGAGTCGTTTTTTTTTTAATTTTGTGAAAATCTTATTATTGTTATTAAAAAATATATAAACTTAAACAATTCGCATCGTAATTTCGCAGAAGCTGAATCGATTTTAAAATTATAATTTATATCTCGATTTCTGATAATGTTCGTCAAGATGAGGTAAGTGAGGTAAGTGCAGCTACAGACGCCTTGAATATTGACAATAGTGATTAATCTCGAAGATAATGAAGAAGATAATTGCAAGTGGATTTAATTAGCTTCTTGTTCTTTGTAAACAAATTGTCGGTAATATTATCGTATTGCCCCAATAAAAGAGACTTTTATGAGAATCTTTCTCAATACAATGGTTATTTTTAATTTAATATGTTATTACACGTTGGTTACATCACTAGTTGGTACATTAATGTGGGAAAGCGACGAGAGCTAAATAATAAACTTATCTCGATCGTCTCATACAATTTTAAAGTTTTTTAATTATTTGTGACACCAGTGAAAATGTGATGCGTCTGGAGAATTTTGCGTGCTTTCTCACGATTTCTTTAACATTGTCCGTTACTGATTGTGGGTATTTTTGTGTCTTTTGCGCGTTCATGTCGCGTTTTAGTTTATTTTTAAGACTAGGTTAGGGTAGGTCGACCAATGGTTTGTTTTTGTAAACACACTGTTCAGCCATCGTTACACGGCACAAGGCCGATTGGAGCAAGAAAATAATAATGATTGAAGATGACGTGCGACTCTGACTGAAGGTCCAGCACTACATACTCGCGATTAGACCTTAAGTGACTTGCGTGCATTACCCTCTTAAAGGCCCATTAAGGATTGGCGTCAGGTTTTCTCACAAATTAAATAATATAATCTAAAATTGGCCTCTAACTGTGGAATAATTGATTTTATATAACCGAGACTTTTATGATGAGAATGAAAAGCAAAAACTATTTTAAGAGATTACTTAGTGACACATAATATAAAAATTAAATTACCGCAAACAATGAAAAAACTGGTTTTGAAGACTTTAAACAGAATATGTAAGTTAGTTTATGAAACTACTTGCGTTGTAGAAGCGCGTTTGTTATTAACTGGCAAAATTAATATTTGTGCGTATTGTTGTACATGTGTTGTGNTATATATATATATATAAACATTAATGCAAAAATAATTCAATAGTGAACAAGCAATCACTTTTTAAGTAAATTAGTGTCTAAAGCCATTCAAAATAAAAAAAAATTAAAACAATATCGAAACTCATGCAAAACTTTAGGCACAAATCCTCAAACAGCGTTGAACTGAAAGCAAGCAAGCAGGACGGGGGTCCTCACCTCGATGCTGTAGGACTTCTTGATGGCGAACATTTCGCGGTTCTTTTGGGCAGCTGCGACGGCCATGCTTCGAAACACCACACGTAAAGATAGAGGAGCCTGAACTGAAGTTCACTGCGCGTTTAGCTAGCGTAAAGTCTGCGAGAGCCTTATGTCTCGACCACGGGCTGGAGCCTGTCTGTCTACGACTCGAGCTGTCGTATTACGATGGCTAACTAAACTTCGGATTGCAAACAGACCAATGCATGGTAACCGTTCGCAAGAACAGTTTAAATAGTGTTTTTCGCCTCCCACCCTCGCGCCTCGTGCGCATGCGTCACAGCGCGCCCCGCGCCGCGAGTCCTGCCGAGCCGCCGCCGCCGCCACCGCTGATGCTGATGCTGTAACACAACCCTAATGTCTCTATTTCTATTGCTTATTCGATTTATTAATAAAATAAAAATATTTATTTTTCAAATATAAACAGATACGTATATCTCATAATAATAGTTTTAATACGTTTTATATATGATTATACATCTTAATAAAGTTTGGAAACTATTTGTAGATAGACAAAAAACTAGTATTTAGCTATTTAATTTCAATATTCACAAGTTTTTAATTATAAGGTTAAATTGTATGTTTTTCTGTATTTCTTTGATATATACTGCAAAAAATATATTAATATTTATGATATAAATCTTAGCACTTTATAGCTATAGTAAGATTTTTTTTACTTATTTTGTCAAATTTGATGGTTAAAACAATTTTAAGAAGGAATTAAATAACTTCGAAATAAACTGAAAAATAAAAGTAACTATCACGTTTAGTACATTTAATCTTAATTATTGTCAATTGAATTGTATTATGTTTCACGCAGCTTCACGCTTTTTACCACATATAGCAAATTAGACAGAGAGAACCTACTCTTCAAATACTCCGTTCTCCACTTTCCTCCTAACTATTCATTGCGTGTTGTGTGACGGAACTTAACGCCGCGCATTACCCTCTAGGGTGGAGAAACAAAAATAATTTAAATATAATCATTCCCCTGAAAGGACATCGAAGGCACACCGCACTCCGACGACCTTAACTTTTGTTATACTTTGACTCTTGCCACAATTTCGTTGCAAGAGTTTCATGATGTGGGATTTTTTTTTGTCAACATCATTAAAAACTGCTTTGTGTTTCATAAGAAATTAGGATCCGGTTCGCGTTGTCTCGGACCTGGCCTTACGTACCAGGAAGTAGATTTAGTTCATCGTAACTCGGAACAGGATATATCAAAGTGCGGCTTTCAATGACTTTATTGCTGACACAATATTATAACGTAAAGTTTTATTATTTCGCGGACCCCAATGTCTTTAATGTCATTTTTCATTTTTAATAATAAACTTTTGAGTTATTTTTTGTGAGAAGCTATATTTAAAGAAGTTCGTGTTTTCCTATTAATAGTTTTGCAAAATATTAATCCCAAACCTCAACATATCAAATATTTATATTTGTTAAATTTTATACACTAATTACAAGTTCGTGGTAGTGATTTGTGGATGAATTCTAAGAATATTTGCCCTGTAAATATAGAGTAGTTTAGTATATAAAGTAAGTGTGTTTTTTTTATTTTTTTTTATTAACTTCACGTAGTATTCCGCACTCAGCAGGATGGGCTGAAAGAACCTAGTGTTAAGATACTCCGTTCCTCACTTTCCGTCAAATTCTGGAGGCATTGCGTTCTGAGAGACGGGACGCCACGCTTTTCCCTTGACACTAGAGCGAAGAAACTTAAATATAAATGTAAATAAATATTTCATTTCCACGATTGGAGATCGAACCCACAACCATTCACAGCACTGTAGCTATCAGTAAATCTGATCTCAGTATATCAAATAGCTATATATAGAAAGGTATCTCTAAATCTATCAACATGCAAGTAGCTGATGTACTTCATATTTTGATCACTTTTATATCCATGTAAATCTTCAGCGTCAGTAAGATGAGGACAACAGAGAAATTATATATCTAAAATACTCCCTAGGACTCCCTCACTGTTATTAGAATTTAGTACCAAATATTGAGGCAGTCGCTGCGCATGGCGTTCACAACAGCGTGTATGCACGACGGTCGTGGGTTCGGTTCTCGTTTGGTAGAAATAATATTTAATATTTTAATTTTCTCGCTCTGATAATTAAGTAAAACACGACAATGAATTCCACCAGTAAACATGGAACAAAGCCGTGAGAATTTGGCGGAAAGTGGAAAATGAAAATGTTTTAATGGAAAGAGAGTGTCTTGACACTAGATTCCCAGGTTCCCTTTGCCAACCTTGCTATGTGCAGGACGCGGCGTGAAGGTACACATAAAATCTGGTCCACTGACCCCTGGAGCACACAAAATGTAAGGCTTCTAAGTCAACGCAATCTAAAGATACGAATATTTATGCTTCGCTTTTTGCTGCATTTTGTATGAAATTTTCCGCGTAATCAAAACCTGTAGGGTACTTCCCGTGGATATACAGTTATGATACATTTGCCAAGAAGTGAGAAAAGTGAAAATTTATAGTTAGACACGAGTCTGACTCGCACCTACAAATTAAACGGACTTGACCTTTTTTTATACATATTTTTAGTTCTGCAGATCTAGCAGGTCACTCTGGATTATTACAAATTTCCCCTACCCAAAGATAATTGCTCTCCTCACAGAGATGCTAACAACGTAAATAAGTTGTAACAAGTGTATAAAAATTTCGACGCAGCTTACTGAGAACGTATGGCTTAGTGGCCAGAGCGCCTGACCAGTTTCCAGGAGGCACGGGTTCGAGTCCCGCTGCGTTTTAATGTTTATACGTTTTCTAAACAGGTATAATGCCTTAAATACATTTTTTATTTATTTTCTTAACATAAATGTTTTTTTTTCGAATTGACAAATCTCTAAAACTAATTTTAGTTTTTCAACTTGGACAGCATTGAAACCATTCATCAAACTTGAATGTGCAAGTAACGATTCGTAATAGAGTGTTAATTGAGAATCAGTAAAAATAAATAATATTGAACATAATTCTTTACAAATACAAATATATTTAGGTATATTTAAGAATAAATTATTATAATGTTTTTTTTTATTAGAAATTGTTGAATTCAATGAAGGTTATGGCCTTATTTCATCCTGTAGTCGACTAATTTTATTTATAATACACAATATTTTTATGTAAATAAAGTAATAAATATATGGTAGTAGGTAATTATAAAAAAAAGAACTGTTTATTTTGCTGGGTAAGTGGAAAGAATAAAGTGATTCAGTGTTTGTATTGTGGCGCTCAACGCCGCACATCCTCTATCTAAACTAAAGTTATGTATTATAAGAAATATAAATGTTCGGACTATTGCCATTTGAACACGATATAAGTATGGTATCGGTAAGTGTGGTATCGGTATTTTAAATACAAACACAAATTCAAAACATTCCACCGCCATCTTTGTTGAGGCCAGGAGGCTGTAAACGCGACAGGTTGTGGATTCAATTCCCATTTGAGGAAATGAAATATTTAATATTTTCCTTTATTCGTTCTGGAATCGGAGTCCCTCTGACTACCCTGCCGCGTGATACAGCAACATTCTTGTTTTCCTTATATCTATCATCAATATAAACATACAAACCTATATAGTTTCATACAACAAACACAATATTAAATGAAATCCATAAGCTATAAACTTATAAATTGACCATTTATAAATGAATAAGTTGCGGTTTCCTATAGACCGCAAAGAAAATGATACAGTATTGACAGCCACATCACATGATACGATATTCTTTGTGAATGGGAAAAGACAATTCTACGTCACATGGGATTTACCGTAGCGTCCGTATTAGGCTTAATTATATATGTATACATAGAAAACCAGTTGGTCGGTCGGTGGCTCCGTCACGGCATTTCTTTATACTGATGTATAATATATACGTATAGCTGTGCGCGTTTTTTAATATAATATTCTAATCGAGTCCATTATTTTTTGGGTTAAATTAATGAAAGGAAATTAGAATTAGCTGTTTATGTGTTTTTGTGATGTCGTACTTTCCGAGCGTTGAGGTTTTTTAAATCGATTTTCCTTTAAAGTGTGATTTTTAGTTTTTATTGCCTTAAATATAGACCATAGATTGAGTTAAATCTCATTTAAGTAAATATATGTATTTAGTATGAAAATAATATAATTTATGCATTACTGGCACATTGGTTTTAGCTTGATCGTTAAAGGTAGGATTATTTTATATGTTTAAAAATATTACTTATATATAAATGTATTTTATTTTCGTATAAATATTTAACAAACGTTTACGTTGACTATGATTTTACACTATTAATGTAAGACTAATAAAGATCTAGGCTAGAACCATATCAAATCAACTTCACGCTGTATCCCGCACACAGCAGGGTAGGCAGAGAGAACCTAGTGCTAAAACACTCCGTTCTCCACTTACTGCCTAATTTTGGAGGCATTGCGTGTTGAGTGGCGGAAATCTACGCCGCGCTTTGCCTCGACACCAGAGCGAAGAAATGTAAATATAAATTTAAATAAATATTCATTTCCTCGAGTGGGAATCGAACCCACAACCAGTCGCGTTTACAGTCACACTTTGTGCCGCTGCGCCACGACTGGTTAGACAAAAAAAAAATATTTGCCTTCTTTTGGTTTATTGATAATTTTCTACGGAATTATATATTTTATTTATGATTTTTTGATGATATTTTAAGTATATTTTTTATATATCCTTTATTTAATAATTGAGAATTTTCCGAAATAACAACGGGTAATAGGGTTAAAAAATAAATTTTAAATTAAAGCAAAAATTTTAGTTTTGATAATAATAAAACATATTAAGATTTTAATTGTCGGCGATGTTTATATTACAGGAGGTGTATATGTTAATTAAATAAAATTATTATCTCAATTCACTATAATAATATATTTAATTACTACTACAACAATTGAAGCTCGTTGAACTTGTGTAATATATCGCTCGTATGTTAGACGTTTTTAATATAATACTATATTAAAAACGTGTTTGTTTCATTTGTTCGAGACAAAGGCTTTTTTTTCTACACTTTCGTTAAGTATCAGGCACTTTGAACTGTACCTAACGCCATATTTATTTCTATATATACATATAATAAAACTGTAATTCAACGCTGTTTATACATGGAAGTTATACGGGAAAATCCATTATCTGGGACATTTATTAATAAATGTAATAGAACCCCAAAACAATGTTTTTTCGTCTGTTTGTCGGTTTATCTGTTAGTATGTTTGTCTGTGCGTTTGTTCACGCGAATCTCAGAAACGGCTTAATCGATTTAGATGCAGTTTTCATTATTAAATTTTTTGGCAATATAAAGAATCACATGCAACAATATTGATATAAAATAAGTATTTTATTGAATTGGCTGAAACTTTCGCTGTCAATATATGGATATTGTCTTTAAAATGATAATGTTATTAGATCACGAAAGTAATTAAGACGAGAAAATAAATATTAGTGTTGTACAAGCGGGCGAAGCCGCGAACGAGTTGCTAGTATATAATAATTGACTAAGCAGTGAATTCCCACGTATAACTACTTTTATATTTAAAAAAATACATAACTGCGCTGAACTTTTTGTCGACAATCAAGTTACAACGAGACCAACTGGTCACCTCATATTATAGTTACATAAAATAATTATTTCTACCAAAAACAAGATTTTTAGTTATGTTGCCTAAAGTTTTGCCATTTTAAGTTTTGACCTATACAAGTGATCAATTAAAACACGTTTCTTATGATTAAATAACTAAATTATTTTGTTGTAATGTTATCCAGCAAATAAAAGCGAAAAGTTTGAAATTTTTGTACAGTATCTCTAATTGTTAGAATATATATTCATATAATAGAATAAATCACCTGTGGTGATAAGGCCGATGGAAGAGATCACCTGTGGTGATAAGGCCGCCTTCACACCATTTTTCATTTGTTTTAATCTTGTGTTTGCTCTATTAATAAGTTGATTAATAAATAAATAATATAATATTTGTATATTGGCCAGTGAGGCCAGTCGTGGCGGAGGGGCATAAAGTGTAACTGTAAAATCGACTGGTTGTGGGTTCGATCAAAACTCGAAGAAATAAAATATTTACTTAAATTTATATTTCCATTTCTTCGCTCTGGTGCCAAGGCAAAGCACGGCGTTGAGTTCTGCCACTCAACACGCAATGCCTCCAGAATTCCGCAGAAAGTGGGGAACAGAGTGTCTTAGCACTAGGTTCCCTCTGCCTAACCTGCTGTGTGCGGGATACAGCGTGAAGCTGATTTATTTACAAATGTATATGATTACAATCCTTGTATAACGTTATGGAATTATTGTCTATAACGTATGATGTATACGTATATACATCATATGTTATAGAGGCTAAAATAATATTAATAGTAAATTATAGAAAAAAAATATGAGAATCGAGTTTTCAATTTAACTACTATAATGATTACAATATATACTTAATTTTAAATATATGATTTTATAGTAATTATTATATAATAAATCCTTTTTTATAATATTTAGTTAGTAAAAAAAATGTTTTGAAGTTATTATTTTCTTCTTTTTATGTCCATGTAATTTTTGTTAAAGTTAAGAATAATTTGTAAAACATTTTCGTTACATAACAACACATTCATTTAACTAATAATGCTTAAGATTTGTTATACACATGTAAATACTAGGTATTTTAGAACTGAAACTCTCTGTAAAACACGTATTATAAACGTATTAAAATATTTCAATCAATCAATCAGCTTCACGCTGTATCCCGCACACAGCAGGGTAGGCAGAGGGAACCTAGTGTTAAGACACCCCGTTCCCCACTTTCTGTCGAATTCTGGAGGCATTGCGTGTTGAGTGGCAGAACGCAACGCCGCGTTTAACCTCGACACCAGAGCGAAGAAATGGAAATATAAATTTAAATAAATATTTCATCTCCTCGAGTGGGGATCGAACCCACAACCAGTCGGTTTTACAGTCGCACCTCGTGCCACTGCGCCACGACTGGCCTCAAATTAAAATATTTCGTTAGATATTATTAGAATTTCACGTGTTTTATAGAAACCTGTTCATATGTCGGTTATTATAAATATTTGTATTTATAATAACCGACATATGAGCTGGTTTCTAGAGTACTTTAATAATTATAATATACATTTTTAACAGATTTTTTTGGATATTCTCCACTTGCACACCATTCGTTCCAATCAAATTTATTTATTATTAAAAATAGACAATTACATTTCTTCGCTCTGGTGTCTATGCAAAGCGCAGCGTTAAGTTCCGCCACTCTACACGCCATGGCCCCAGAATTAGGCGAAAAGTGAGGAACGGAGTCTTAACACTAAGATCCTCTGCCTACCCTGCTGTGTAAGCGGGATTTGTACAAATATGGATCCTTTTACGTTTCCGTTATAATAATTATCCATCTCAATACCAAAATGAGACCTAATTTAATTACTCATACATACATAAATTTCTTATACAATAAAAACCATAAAAAAATTAATGACTTGTTAAAAATTACATATTCCTTAACATTCATAAAAAGATAAGAGGTAAAGTTGTCATAAAAAAAAACCTTATTGCAATGCAGAATGTCCATAGCAACGAAAGTAAATAACCCGGGTATTACCTGCGCCGTGCGCCTGCGCAGAGGAAAACTTTATCAAATAAGTATGACTCATCCAATATAACATTTTGTATGTCATTCCATTTTTAATTTAGCATATTTACGTCTTTGTGACGTATGTTCACAAGTTTTGTTTTGATACCATAATATATAGGTACTTTTATCGAATAAAATTTTCCTCTTGGAGGAAAACTTTTTTTACTTAAATTATAAATTGATATTAAAAATATTAAAAAATATCTACGAGTATCTCTTCGACGGGGCAACAAATTCTGCATACTGTTTTAATAGATTATCAGCATAGGGGCAGTGGTGGACCAACCCAGTCGGAGGCCCGGAGCGAACTTAGGTAAGTGGGGCAATCAGAGTAAAAAGATTTTTACATTTCATAAATTTATAATTTTTTCATGTACAAATTAGTGTGTATGATCATTTAATTTATATATTGTAATTACTGTTTGAATTAGATTTGCACAAACATAGAAAAATAAAATATGAAATATCAAAAATACGTATAGTAGAATTCAGAAAAAAAATATTTTAAGTACATACTCATTACTTTATTTACATGTCTTTTATACAAGTATGTTAGAATGTAAAAATGAAGGCATAAAATATAATACAATGTAACATGTATCTTACGCTAGTTCCTGAACACTTCGTTGCACTAATTCAAAGTCTATACACTGGGAACCACTCCTTCTTCAGGATAGGCACAGACTTCTCCAGTATGTTATAAAAGAAAAACGGAGTGAGACAAGAAGGTTGCATTTTGTCCCCCGCACTTTTTAACCGACTTCAAAAGGACTTCTTCTAAAAGGACGAGGTTATTAATTCGACTGTATTTTTTTTGCTTGTTACCTAAGAACTTTTGACTGGGTCAACTGATTTTGATGATTACTTTTTTGTTTGAAAACTGGTGCTTCCCGTGTGTTTCCATTTATTTATTAAAATTTGGTCCATTTCTGACAATTTTATCCATTAGAAAAGTACATAAATCTTTAATTTGCATTGAGTATGTGCGCGACAAAATAACGAATAACTCAATATCACGCCAATCAATTTCGTTGATTCTTTTATATAGGAAAGGATACACTTTAAAGGCATTTTCATGAAAATTTCGTTAGGTTCTAATTATCGGATCCGGTTGAAGTCGGTTTTGTTGTTTAAAAATTATAATTAAGGTTTTATTATTAAAAAATATCAAATCTTCCATATGCTGATGAGTAACCGTTCTTCTGGCAACATCCATGGAAGACCAACTTGATAGCAGACAGAGCCGTAAAACTATCAAATACAACCTTGATATCGTTGTACCACAATGTATACCTGGGCTCCCAAATATGCAATGACAGTAGCTGGATCTTCGAAATAAGAAGAGAATATAATATAATATAAACAAGAAGAGAATATAATATAGCTATAACACCTCTTAATAACATATGCGAGAAAAAAGCAATTGGTAGCAATATGAAAATAAAATTGGAATGAGCACTGATATTCCCTATCTTCTTGTATGGAGTGGAAACATGGACAATCCTGGCGAGAGAAAGCCACAGAATTGACGGATTCAAGATATGATGCTGGAGACGTAATGCTAAAAATACTCTGGACTGCAAAACGCATCAATGTATCGATTCTAACGCAACTCCAAATAGAGACTGGCTTATCCACTATATGCCCACTACACGACTTGTCAAATTTGGGCCACACAATGTGCAGAAGTGACGAAAGCCTTAAAAAACTTATTGTGGTTGGAAACACTGAAGGGAAAAGATTGCATGGTCGCTCACCATCACGATCAAGTTATGGAATCGCCATATTCCAAGTTTTATACGGTTATGAGAGACGCATTATATATAATTTTTTCGTGATTTCATTTTACTAAACTCTTCAATAACTGTAGTGAACTCAATTTCTTTTGAAACTTTTCTTTCAATTGGAAAGAACAGATAGATTAACGAGTTGGTCTTGATTTATTATATTATAAATCGAAGGTAATTTTTAATTAGTTTTACTTTAGAAAAACTTCTCTAACATGATGCTACCGAAATGTTAATGAATAGATTCGGTAAAGTCCCTATTTATTATAAAAGGAAAGATTTCTTCAATTGTCCATCTAGATGCAACATCCGTACTCGTATCGATACTACAGACGTGCCTGCGGTACATTTACATTCTTGTTAAACCTGATCCTTCTCAAATTTATTGTAAATTTTTAACAGATTATCCAGCTTATAACCAGAGTATTATCTGAAGTTGCCATCAAAAACTTTGTTACAACATTAACCAACGTATTTAATTTTTGATCGATAATTTAACATCATGAGTTAGTTCACCCGCTATATTAATATTAGTTCCGCGTATAAAATATTAGTGGCTGTAGTATTTTAAACGTAGCTTTTTACTTTCATCAAGAAAATAAGAAACTAGAACTATATACAAACTAAATAGAAAGGTAAACCAATAAAATTATTTTTAATGAAAATAATATAAACTCACGCTACAGGCTGCATTTATTCTTGTACTTATTTGTTTATGGGGCCTCCAACCCCAAATTTCCTCTGAAGTATATCTAATATATCTACATACTTATACGTCTCTGAATTTGGAATTAAAATACAAGAAATTTCCATAAATGAGATATATCTACATTCGAAATTCATACAATTATAAATTATGTAAATTTATAGAATTCAAAGTAAGTAAGGATTGTGTATGACACATGATACAGTTAAAGTACTCGGTTCTTTTACCGGTAATATCAAATTATATTATAACCCATAGCGTATATATATAACCTATAGCGTTTCTTTATACGTGGACCATCCAACACAAAAAGATTTCATTTCAAAAATACTGTGAACAAAAAATAGGAGATTTTTAAGACTAATTCCCAATTACATCATTACAGACAATTGAATTAGATTTATACTAAGAAGCGAATTAAAAATGTTATAATATAACCACAAAAAATAAAAAAAAAATAAAAACTAAAAGTTTTATACAAATCTCTCTACAAATTTATTATATATAATATATAAAAATGGCATTTTTACATTTATTTAATCAAAATTAGGACAGCCCTTATTAGGGTTTAGGTTATTCGAGAATATTGTTTAGCGTAACCATTTTTAGCTTCACGCTATATCCTGCACATAGCATGGTAGGCACAGGGAACCTGGAAACCTATTGTTAAGACACTTCATTCCCATTAAGAAGAGAAGCTTTGCCTCGTTATCGGAGAAGTGAAGATAATCTTGTAAGACAACGTTAATTAAATATATTTAATATCGAACTCTCTCCAACTATGCCTTGATATTTACAAAATAATTGTTATAAATATAGAGACTTTTCTAATTTTTGTATATGTATATGCGACAAGTAGTCTGTGATTTTGCATAACGGTCGCTGTCTGACCTCTGTCATCTATTAAACGAGTTGTGTGTTACGTTGTTGCAAACATGAATTATATCTATTACTCTATATTTATAATAAAATTGTAACTGATCGGTGTCTGTATATGGAAGATATATAAGAAAAAATGTCATTGGTGGCAAAAACATCTGTATCTATATCTGTATCTGTTTGTCGCTGCGTTTGTACACGCTGATCTCCGAAACGGCTTAACCGATTTAAATGCATTTCACTATTGTATTTCATATGTAATGTTTTTTTTATTTCAATCAGTTTATAAATAAAAAAAAAGGTATACCATTTTAAAGAATATTCGTTCGACAAAATTGCTATAAATAACTGTATTACTGAATTGGCTAAAACTTTACATTTTTAATATAGTTAGAGATATTGTTTTGAAAATGACATTATTATTAGAAAACAAAAGTAATACAGATTACTAAATTAATAATTATTTAGTTCAAGCGGGCGAAGCCGCGAGCGGGGTGCTAGTGTATAATATAATATAATCATTTCGTAATGACCGTGGATATGTTGCTTACCAGTTCGTCTAGTCGTGTAGAATGTTATTTGTTATTAGATTATTTTTACGTCATAGTAACGTAAAATTTTACAGCTTCTCGTAGAAATTGGGAGGTGGAACTCAACGCCGCATTTTGCTTCCAGGACAGGAAAATAATCAGTTTTTGACTGAAGCGAACTCTCAACTCGTCTAGAGTAGCAAGTTTGTGCCCTTGGGTCTCTATTGAAAACGGAAGTAAAAATGCATTGTTATCCATACATGTATTACCCATTCTCTGCCACACTTGATCGACTCAAATGTACAGAGATATAAAATTATTTGACACTTTTAGTAAATTTCTACAAATGTTAAATATAATAAATTTTTACAAGAAATTTCAATATCCGTTTGAGGTTTGATTATAAAATAAAATATTTTAGTTGTAAATTCTTTAATTTAATTAAATATGCTCTAATTTCGTAATACATTATGAAAAAAAAAAGATTTATTGGCGAATTTTGATACTCAATATATAATTATTTTAGAGGTTGAATTTCGAAGACTTAAACACACGTTAACGAGTTCAATCATTATTATTTACATTTATATTTTCATTGCTTCGCTCTGGTGTCGAGGCAATGAAAAACGTCTTAGTCTTAACACTGTGCTACCTGTGCCTGCCCTGCTGTGTGTGAGATACAGCGTGAAACTGTTTTTTTATAAATTAGTACCGTGGGTTATAAAATACTGAGAAATTCGGAGTTTTCCAGTTAATGTAATTATTTATTAGCTACCTTTATCTTAATTTTTAATTATATATTAGGACCTTGAATAAGTTCTCGTTCGCTGTTTTTTTTGTTTAAAAAAAAAAAAATTAAAATATAATGCTTACAATGACATTATGAGTATTGTCCATCATTAGAGACCACTTTCTCCCATCTCTCTGGTAGCAATTGAATCCCCCGTCGGAAAAACGACTCATCTTTCGAGGCAATTCAGGAATCAAGCCATTTTTCGGCTTCATCAAAAGAATGGAAGCGCTGCTCGCTTAAACCGTGCGCCATCGACCGAAACAAGTGGTAATCGGAGGAGACTAAGTCCGGTGAATACGGCGGGTGGGGTAGAACTTCCCATTGAAGTGTTTCCAGGTAAGTTTTGACTGGTTTTGCCTCATGTGGCCGAGCATTATCATGTAATAAAATCACTTTGTCGTGTCTCTGCTGGTATAGTGGCCGCTTTTCTTTCAGAGCGCGACTCAAACGCATCAACTGAAGTCGATAGCGAGCTCCCGTGATAGTTTCATTAGGTTTAAGCAGCTCATAATAAATTACGCCCTGCTGATCCCACCAAATGCAGAGAAGAAGCTTAGAACCATGGATATTTGGTTTTGGCGACGATGTTGATGCGTGACCCGGCATGCCCCACGATTTTTTTCGCTTTGGATTGTCGTAGTGAATCCACTTTTCATCCCCAGTGACGATACGGTGCAGAAAACCTTTTCTCTTTTGCCGTTGAAGCAACAATTCACACATGAGAAAACGTCGTTCTACGTCTCTCGGCTTCAACTCATACGGCACCCAATGCCCTTGCTTTTGGATCATTCCTAACGCTTTTAAACGTTTTGAAACTGTTGACGCATCTACTTGTAACGTTTTCCCGAGCTCTACTAACGTCTGACATGGATCTTCTTCAAGCAATGCCTCCAATTCTGTCTTCAAATTTTGTCGGTGCTCCAGAACGCTCTTTGTCTTCAAGGTCAAAATCATTACTTTTGAAGCGCCTAAACCAGTCTCTGCACGTTGTATTCGACAAAGCATTGTCTCAACGAGAATTCTGTGTGCTTCTGCTGCAGATTTTTTCTGAATAAAGCAGTGCAATAAAATTCCCCGCAAAAACACTTTATTTGGCACAAAAGTACACATTTTCACAAAGGGAAAATAAATATGTAGTTGACACTGTAGTAAACACTATTCTACTATAATTTGAGGTTACATATAGTACTACTTTGGTGATTCGTTACCGTACGAAATTCCATGCACAGAGTGCCACAACGCCATCTTTCAAGGTCCTAATGTATTTTATATATAAATAACATTAAAGGTTCTGTCTGTCTTTCTATTTGTTAGGACCATCTGAAATAATTGTTATAGAACTAACATTGAAAAATAGAAGGGGATTTGGAGCAACTTATGTGTGCAATTTTTATCCCGAAATTTTTGCTTGCTTGTACATGTCAAGGAACTAAACACGTTTTTTTAAATGCCAATAAATTATCCAAAAACTTAAATTACTATTTACTTAGTGCATTACAGTATGGGTAACCGCATTAAAATATATATATTTTTAAATAGAGGTACAGCTTAATAAATAGTATATTAGTATAGTTCAAGTAGGCGAAGCCGCGCGGGGACCGTTAGTAAATAAATATATTTGACATAAAAGATATTTGAGGTCAATCGTGGCGCAGAGGCACAAAGTGTGACTGTTAAATCGATTGTTCGTGAGTTCGATCCCCACTCGAGGAAATTAAATATTTATTAACATTTATATTTTCATTTTCTTCGTTCTAGTGTCAAGGCAAAAGCGCGCCGTTGAGTTCCGCTACTCAACACGCAATACCTTAAGAATTCGGCAGAAAGTGGGGAACGGAGTGTCTTAACACTAAGTTCCCTCTGCCTAGACTGCTGTGTGCGGGATACAGCGTGAAGCTGATTCATTTTATTTTTTCAAAAGATATTTCCATATATATTATATTATACCTTGAACCAATATGTTTAAATATTGCTACATGTATTATAAGAATGTACTAAATGGCATTGGGAAGTGCGAGAAAGGTCTGGCTAAAACGCAAGAAGCATGGTGAGATGGTGGGCGATCTAAAAATAAACTTTAATTCGATTACTTAATAATATATGTACTCGTATTTATTTTTACTTAAATTACAACATTCCGATACACTTATGCCATTGTCCTTTACTTTAATCGTATTTGGGTATCGATATCAATGACGTCTTGTGTAAATGTGCAATCGATTTCGATTGATCAAAACTGTACCGCACTACGTACTTTAAGAAAAAATTGTAATTTCAAAACTGTTCTTGTTGAGGGGAATCGTTCGAAAAATACATTATTATCTATAATATTATTTTCTTTTTATTATTTTGTTTTAACACAATAAAAATGCAGAATGTCGAAACATTTTCTTCTGTGTGATTTTTTTCAATACCTTCCCCATTCAAATACTATTAGATTAGTTTTATTAGTTAATTTTTTTCAATTTTCTCTCAAGTACCGCTTGATAAGGAATACGCAAATAAATCCTATTGAAAAATCATATAATAAGTCAAGGGATATTTAATGTCGAATGTCGGAACCCAAATATTCTAAAAGTATTATATCCTTTTAAGAAAAACCCACAACCAGGTAGGACCAGTAACAACCATATTTCCATATCTTTACATAATATGAAACAAAATCTCCTTAACGTCATTTAAGACTTAAATGTTTTTACCAGAGATTAGACAAAGTGAGAAGATATGTTTATATTATATGTAGTTTATGCGTTTATATGCAATGCGCATATATAGTAGTCGAGTAGTCCACGAAGGTGAACCCACGAGTGTAATATTATTTCTTTATTTTCGAAGAAAACATGAAGTATCCATAGGATGTAGAGGCTATATGCTTAACGCTTACCTCCATAATAGAATTATTTTTTTTAATAGAGAACCTAAGAGCTTTAAAGTTATCTAGTCTTTTTTTATGGAAAAAGACTAGGTAAACGAAAACGACGTACGGTCATCTGGTGGTAAGTGATCACCGCCGCTCACAGGTGCGTTGCCGGCCTTTAAGGTGGAGACAGACGCGCTTTTTGAAGGTACCCATGTCTTATCGACCCGGAAACACTGCCGCGGATAGGCCATTCCACAGTTCCGAGGCGCGTGGAAGGAAGTTCCTATGAAACCGCACAGTAGCGGAGTGCCACGTATCCAGATGGTGTGGATGATACTTGAGTTTGTGACGTACTGTGCGGTTGGAAAATTCGGCGGCAGGTAACAAGTCAAACAGTGGTCCAGAACATTCCCCATGATAAATGTGGTAGAGAACGCACAGCGAGGAGACGTCTGTACGCAAAGCTAATGTCAAGCCCTGCACAGATTATTGGGTCCCCAAAGATTCGAACTGTACCCTTTTAACCTTTTTATTTTCATATTATATCTATTATTGTGTTATTTTCTAACATTTTAACATTTTTATTATTTACTCTTAGCTTTAGGCTAAATTGTGCCTAAACAGGTGTAAGATTAGGATATATAAGACAAGATAATTCAAAGTATTGGCGCGTTGTAGATAATACGTGCTACTATCAATATTTACAGGTAGACAGATATACGGAAAATAGTTAACACTTTCAGATAATCTACTTCTTTTGCTTATTTAGCTTTAATACAGAAATTAAAATTTAAATTATTTTTATTTTCCTGCCTTGGTTTAGAGAAAAAATATATAAATGTCATATTTTTTTTATTATTGAAATATCTATTATATTATACTCGGAATGTATATGTATAATGTGTATCCCCCACACAGCAGGTTAGGCAGAGGGAAACTAGTGTTAAGACACGTTACCCAATTTCTGCCGAATTCTTCTCACAACCAGTCGCGTTTACGGTCACACTTTGTGCCTCTGCGCCACGACTGGCCTTTTCTTATTTATTATAATGGTTCCTACAACCTCTTGGTCGTTACGATTTGAAATAATTTAAAGAAACGTTTCATTAATAATATACTTACCTAATTTTAATCTCTAACTCAGTCATGAGTTCGCATCCCGAATAAGGTTATATTGTGTTATAGGTATATATTGTTTAAAAAATAAAAAAATAATATTATATATTTGAGGCCAGTCGTGGCGCAGGGGCACAAAGTGTGACTGTAAAACCGACTGGTGGGGGTTCGATCCCCACTCGAGGAGGTGAAATATTTACTTAAATTTATTTTTCCATGTCTTCGCTCTGGTGTCGAGGCAAAGCGCGGCGTTGAGTTCTGCCACTCAACACGCAACGCCTCCAGAATTCGGCAGAAAGTGGGGAACGGAATGTCTTACTTAACACTAGGTTCCCTCTGCCTACCCTGCTGTGTGCGGGATACACCGTGAAGCTGATTTATTTTTATTTTAATATTATATATTTGATTGTTGAACAAAATATAATATTTTATAAACTAATTGAAGCCCTATATGTTTACTTTCGTATGTTACATATTTTTTTTCTCTAGTTACTGCTATAAATTAACATTAATTCAGACTTTACGCTTAAAGACTAATTATAATAAAAATAAAAATAACCGTTCGAGCGAAAAGGCATTTATTCAATTAAATGTTAAAGGACTTGTATACGTTAGCCATAGAAGTGGTGTCCGCATATGAGACAAACTCGTACGCAAGCCTAAGAAATGGTTTTTGGTGGTTTTTTTTATTAGCTTCACGGTGTATCCCGCACACAGCAGGGTACGCAGAGGGATCCTAATGTTAAGGTACTCCGTCCTCCACTTTCCGCCGAATTTTGGGGGTATTGCGTGTTGAGTGACGGAATTCAACGCCGCGCTTTGCCTAGACCACACACACCAGACCAGAGCTAAGAAACCGATATATAAATTTAAATAAATATATCATTTTCTCGGGTGGGGATCGAACCCATAACCAGTCGATTTTACAGTCACACTTTGTGCCCCTGCGCCACGACTGACCTCTATTTATTTAATTCTCCAATCCATGAATTTATATCTATACTAATATTATACAGCTGAAGAATGTGTTTGGTGGAATGCGTGTATCTAAGGAACTACTGGTTTGAATAGTTTTTTTTTTATTTTGTGTAGTATATTTAATTTATCAAGGAAGGCAATTGGTAATACGGGATTCGATATAGCCCGTCATAGGAATCTGCGGTATGAGTTAAACGTTACATGCACGACCATTACCATGGCAGTGGAACCGCACATAAAACCTAGAATAAAAAATGAACCGTTCTAGTGCAGGGGTACAAGCGAACGATTGTGAACGCGACAGCTGTGAGTTCGATCCCCACTCAGGACGGGGAAGGTTCGGTCATTCAATACGTAAAGCTAGAATTTGGCGGAAAGTGGGAAATGGAAGTGTTATAATAGAAACGAAATGTTTTAACACTGGTTCCCTCTGCCTATTTTTCTACGTTCGGGATACATGAAACTATTGTAGTCTTTATATTACTAATAATTTGTAAGTAATTTAAAGTGATAAACGATTAAATTTATTTTTAGGCACCGGCCCTGTACTCGAGCCCTGCACAACCAGCTGCTGGTGTAGAGTGAATCTTTCGCGACCTTCTATACACATTTACACCAAATAACACAACGTATTGTACGTTTCCAAGTCAATCAGTGAACGTAAAACTGGCCTCCACAGTTACTCATTGTTTACTCTAAAGGTTATAATATATTCCTGTAACAATAAAATTAAAATATTTAGCCTTTTACAGAAAAAAAATAGGATTTTTTGTCATATTTTGTTGATTAAAATCAGTTATTTCTCAATACGCAAGAACGTGCTAATTACATTTGTTTGTTTCCTGTCATCGCAAATCACCGGCAGTTTACTATTTATTATATATACAGTAAAATCAATTTTTTTTTGTTGTAATTATAACAAGAATATTGTATTTCCGCCATATTCTATACTAAAATTATGAATTAGGAAGTACGGTAGTAAGTTTAAAACTTGTTAGTGAACTTGTCAAGGTTGCCAGTTCTTTTTTACGCCAACACCTATTTCTGATTGTTAAATTATTTACATAATAATAAAATATAACACATTGTAGATTATTATTAAAGCTACTTTAATGCAAGGAGGTGAAATACGAGCAGTGTCACACATGTTACATACATAAATGTAAATGGTCCTTACAAAAAGAACTGGATATTGGTCATATTGAATAGTTCATAAAAAATGACCTTGCAGAGTTAGTTTTAAAAGTAATTATTCTGATTTAAAGTTAAATATTGATCGGAAGTGTATTTATTGGTTTGTATGATTCATGATATAAATATATAATATATAGTACTAGTTCTGTTTTTGTAGTATTCAATATCAACATTCTAATCTATTTATTAGATTTGAAAAAAAATCTGGACAAGTGCGAGTCGGATTCGTCTACCGAGGGTTCCATATCATTTTCATCATTGAACTTTAACATTAAAACTAATTTTATATTTAGTGAATACAGTTATAAGTTTGTAATTATTTTTATCTGTAAATAATATAAACAAGCAGATTTCACATTTTTTCATTTATTAATTTTATTGTAAATTCTCACTTCGTGCCAAATTTCACAAATAAAGAAGTACATAAGTTTTGGTTACACGACGAATTTCATAAATATAAAATCCAGCAAAAATGATGCATAAATATATCTTTTGCTTGCGTTGACATAGAAGTTTGATTTTTTCTCTGCTTCAAGAAACCATAGACCTGAGTCATCATTACCATCATAGCAACATCGGCCTCCTCCAAGGATCTCGACGTCAGCTTCCCGCGACCTTGACCAGATTCTCGGTCTATCTGGTGGATGGCCTGCCTACCGAGCGTCGTACGGTACTTGGATCTTTGATATTAATTTCAGCTTGCTACATCCACAAAATCTTTATCGGTATATCGACATGACACAATGGTATCCTATTCCTAGTTATAAGAAGCTTTTATTAGTTTCAGCTTCACGCCGTGTCACTCTCATAGCAGGATAGGCAGAGGAAACTTAGTGTTGAGACTGCGTGTTGAATAGCGGAACTGAACGCCGCGCTTTGCCTCGACGAAGACGAAGACGATTCGAAGGAATCTAGTGTCTCGTGTTGATTGATGCAGCTCAACGCCTTGGTTTGTTTCCTTACCAGAGCAAAGAAATGAAAATAATTCATTCCCATAAATGGATATTGAACCAACAATCATTGGCCCCGGCGGTCCAATTCTGTTTGGGTGAATCCCCGATTGCCGCCGTAACAAAAATAAATCGAAAAATCTTATAACATTCATTACTCACCTTACTTACCAAAGTATTTAGTAAATACTAATACTTTACCAGAGAGTTTGAGGCCAGTCGTGGCGCAGGGGCACAAAGTGTGACTGTAAAATCGACTGGTTGTGGGTTCGATCCCCACTCGAGGAAATGAAATATTTATTTAGGTGTCGAGGCAAAGTGCGGCGTTGAGTTCCGCTATTCAACCCGTAATGCCGCAACGGAGTGTCTTAACATTAGGTTCCCTCTGCCTACCCTGCCGTGTGCGGGATACAGTGTGAAGCTGATTTTTTAATTTATTAATTATAATACTTTACCAAGATTAGTATGTATACCTATAACAATTAAAAGAGAATTTCATAAACACAAAAATAAAATAATCTTGTATAGTAAAAATATTTGTAAAAATATAAAAAAAAGATCAATGAAATGATAAGTTGACTCATCCATACTAAAACATCTATAGCGTTAGCTTCTTTACAGTCTATTAACTATTAATAAATAATTCACCCAACCTTGTGAACACGCGATTATCAATGTCTAACTAAAGTTATTCATAAATGCACAATATCTCTATATATACATGTATGTATGTTATATTTTCTTGTCATTATTTGCATTTTGTCATACAAATACATCAATTAGAGTATATCGTAGTACGTTACAATGCCGAGGTATTTAAAATTATAATTGTTTATATAATATTATATCATAGTTTTGTTCGTTTATTGTGCGTTTTGTGTGCGTTATTTTAAAAAAAATATATTAGATTTTTATGTTTTTTATTAATGGGGAACGGAGTTAACTCTAGGTTCCCTCTTCCTAACCTGCTATGTGTAGGATACAACGTGAAGCTGATTTAATTTAATTATTTTAGATTTCTTATTTTTTTTAATAAATAATAATTAATATAAATAATCTCTATATATAATAAGACAGTAACAATATTTTGTCTGTACATTTAGTAATTTTGACTGAAATGGATAGAGGGACACTTAAAAAGAATAATAGAAAGCAAAAAGATTTTTTTTGAATTTCTTGTCTGTCTGTCTGTCTGTCGACATATTTTTGTCCGCATTTTTCTCTGAAAGTACTGAACCGATTTACTTGAAAATTTCACCAATTGCTTTGTTTTAACTCAACTTAACTACTAAAGTTTAGTTCATCAAAATCGGTTCATTAAAAAAAAAGTTATCGTCATTTGAAAGAAGTCGTAATTAATTCAACACAGAGATAAAGAACGATCTTGAAAGAAATATCAAGTAAATACAAAGATTTTTTGGTTGGTTCGTTCATATAATATATGTAACTAATTTAAAAACTGTACAGGAGTTAATATGCAATTATTACAGTTATTTTACAAAGAATATTATGAATCCTTCAAATCAATAATTTAACATTTAAGGCTGTTTCTGAATGAGTAAATTAAATTATTCACTGACATCAGCACATTTAACAGAGTATATTATATAGGTAAAAAGAACATAAAGTTACAAAAATATATACGTGTAATAAATAATTAGCTTTATGTATATTTTATAAATATCAAATATCAACAATGGTCGTATTTTTTTATTTAAAACAATCAAAAATTCTTTGACGATAATGTCGTAAAAAAATCATATTAGAAGTCATTATAGTTGTCAATCAATTCTGCTTATTAAATCAATAATCATGTATTTTAAGCGGGCGAAGCCGTGGGAGGGCCGCTAGTAATTAATAATTTTAATTAATTTACTAATGTTTAATGTCTTGGGCAAAGTAATAAACTACATTTTCACTATCTCAATGTGATAATGAAAATATTATAAAATGAAATTATTGATAAAATTAAATAGATATTAAACAGATCGTTTTTTAAGTACTAACAAAATCCAAAGATAAAATATAGACCTTCTCCTTATTGTGCCTTTTATCTTCTTATTTCATCCACATCCATATTGCCTGTCTTAATTTTGACACAAAGAAAAAGATCTATTTTTAATCACATTCGATATTATATAAGATAATGATAATTATAATATTATACTAATTGACTTTTTACTAGTAATTAACTTAAATCATATGAGCCAATTTTTTTTGTGCTAAGTAAACAAAGAAAATCGTAACACCACTACGAAATATGTACGAAATAGAATAATTTACTATTCTAATTTTTAAGTATATATGTATTATATAATACTTTAAATAATGTAGAAGATTATGATCCCCTTTGATATTTCTTATTTAAATAATATAATATTTATTTCTAGTAAAAAAAAAAACGCAGTACGTATCTGAACACAGTAACTTACCAAGGTCAGTTAACTGCAGCAAAACGATCAATTATTCATGAACACAGAAATATGCATCACATAGCGAAAATTATAATTCTTTGTCCGTTTGCTGTGTTATTATCTCTAATACTCGTACTATCTGTAATATAAACTTAACTATTTTTCCCCTTAAAAGTTAGTAAATATTTGTCAAACACTTAACCTTTTTTTTCAGCTTCACGCTGTATCCCGCTTGAAAAAAGGTAGGCAGAGCTCGAGCGGGGATTGAACCCACAACCTTTCGCGTTTACACTTACAATCACACGCTTGTGCCGTTGCGCCATGACTGGTCTGCAATCATTTTACTACTTTGTTTTAGATGGCATAAACTTATAATTTTAATTTTAACGATTTATTATTATATATAAATCTTAATTATTTTAAAGATTATATCAATGGAATATAACTTTAGGTGGTTTAAGAAGAGATCACTGCGCTCTTATATCAATTCATCCTGATTTTGAAGCCTATTTCGAATAACGTAATTTTCCGCCGAATTCTTGAAGCAATGCAAGTTGAGCGGCGGAACTCGAAGCCGCGCTTTGCCTCATCACCAGAGTAATAGAAAATATGTAACATTTCAGTCCCCCAAGTGGAAATCCAACCCACAACCATCGTGTTTACATCACACGCTTGTGCCCCTTGACCACGACGTGGTCATTTTATATTTTCATTACTTGATCTAATGATAAAGATGTAGGGTTGAAGATAATAGAGATAACTGCAGTAGAAGAAATAAAGAAAAGATTTATATAAAATTTAAAGCTCGTTTGACTGTCTGAATTTATTGTATTTAATTTCCTTACAAATTTTATTATTATTTAAATATTTATATATTTAAGTGCCATTTTGATATTTACTTACTCCATATGTTCATAAAAATACATTTAATTTTATTTCATTTTCTTAATTAGATAATAAAACATGTCTCAAAATCGCTACATACTCTTTTACTATATGAAATAACGAGAAATTTCCTTTTATATTATAGAACAAACGATAACATTCTACGCAAAATATATACAAAAAATCACAAAAAAATATATATATTATAACATGTCATTTATTTTTACATAATATATAAATATCCATAGCTATTACGCAACAACTGATATAATCAACCCAACCCAACCATACAAAAATGACACACATCAACAAAAACAGCAAAAAAAATTAATTAAAAATTATCGATCACTTGGTAAACAACAGTGCCTTCTGTTCTGAGTCAATAACCTCGTTCATCTTAAACCTCTTGGGGGATTTATTTATCTTTATCTCTTCGCCCTTTTAACTAGACTAAACGCGGGATTGAGATCCGCTACTCCACATGCAATGTTTTGAAAATTGAGCAAAAAGTGTGGAACGTGTTGATTCAACCCTCTGCCTACCAGGATATAAAGAGATACAGTGTGAAGCTTTAAAATAAGTTAAATATATATTTTCGTAATTTGAATTTGTGTTGTGTCTTTTTTTATTGAGATAGTTTCTTTCTCTGGGCATTTTATTGACAAAATAAGCTTCAATTTTTATGAGCTTAGGTAAACGTCCAGTAGGTTATGATTAATAAATTATGCATATTTTCACCTTGTTGTATCTCATAATAGATAAAGTAAATCCTATACTAGCTATAGAGGTATATGGGTAGGTGTTGGGAAATTCGACCAAAACGAAGAAATAATTTAAATATTATTGATTTCTCCGAGTGACGATTGAACCCACAACCCTCCCGTTTACAATCTTACGCTACAGCATCCCAAATTGTCAATACAAAATATAATATGTAAAATTTTTTAATTCTATATTTTTACATAATATCTAGATTAGAGCATTTATATATGTGAACTAATTAAAAATTCTGTTGAAAATATCAAAAATTCCGACCTTGGGTGAATAAACACGTTTATTATTATGTTGTTAGCATTGCTTTTTTTTTTTCAAAAAAAAAAATACATTATTATTTAGATTTTAATGTCAATATTGAAATTAATATTCGCGAAGGTTACATTTTTGAAAAATAAAATCGATATTTCAATGCGAATTACGAATATAATAGCTGTATGTAATATCTACCGCGGAAACGTATCGAGCCGGAAACCGTCAGATCAATTCCTACTTTAATAACCATATATTTATTTAAATAAGGCAATCACTTTAAAATTTTATTTTTTTTATATCGTAATTGTCATTTTCGCGGAGAGAAAAAAAATGCTATATTTTTTTATGAATTATTAATTTTTGTTTTTAATTAGGTACTATATGTAAATCGATATAAATAAATATTTTCTAATATTATTAAAATAATAATTTCTAGGTAGAGTGAGTGTGTTAGGACACTCTTTTCCCCATTATTAATACGTCAAAGTCAAATAATTTGTGATAAATATAATGAGTGGTGGTCGCCGCAGTTTTGCCCTATTGCCAGTACGAAGAAATGAAAATATTAATAAATAATAACTCATTGTCCCGAGTGGGGATCGAACCCGCAACCGTCGCTTTACAGTCACACACACTCTTGAACCCCAGCACCACAGACTTAAATATATCTTAAATACATATAATGAAAAACATAATGTTTCACCAAATATACAAATGTGGTACACCGCTTAGACAGCCATAATATACATACTAACCTTATGTTATATAATTTTAATTGGAGGTGGAATTACTTGTAAAAAAAAACATTTTTTATTTCCTCTTTTACTCTAACAGTAGTGAATACAAGGGAAAACCTATATGGGAATCCAGTGACAGTTATTTTCCTCAATTATGTAAGGAAAAATTATATAATGGGCGTGAAGGTAAAATAAACACTTCTATATGTTCACATGTGACTCATACAGAGTACTGTGTCATTTTCATTTTTTTTGTAAATCAAAAAATGTTCTTTTTTAATGTATAATAACATAATGTGACATTCACAGAAAAAATAAATAAATAAAAAGAAATCGCACTGAGAGACAGGACTGTAAACGTGATGTAAAAGCGTGTGAGTTTGAGTCCTACTCGGTGAAAATAATTATTCTCATTTCTTTGCTCTGATACCAAGATAAAATTCAATACGCAATATCTTGAAAATCCGGTGGAAAATGGATAGAGTGGCTTCCTCTTTTTCATATTTTTATTTTAATCGACTTCTGAAAGAGGAGGAGGAGGTTTTCAATACGACTGAATTTTTTTAAATGTAAAATTTACACTTTTTATTTGTTAATAATTCTTTGATAACTCTGAAGATGATTCAAAAAAATAGAGAAATGTCTCAAGGGAAAGCCCTCAATAAACTAACAATGCTTTAATGTTGTTTTTTCCTTTAATAATATAATGAAAATAAATTAAGTAAAGTACATTC
The DNA here is from genome assembly GCA_013403705.1 of Heliconius hermathena. Lineage (NCBI taxonomy): Eukaryota > Metazoa > Arthropoda > Insecta > Lepidoptera > Nymphalidae > Heliconius > Heliconius hermathena. Next base: position 14,032 of record JAAIXJ010000675.1, on the reverse strand, counting down.
TATTTATTTTTCTTTTAGAAACTATGTTATAAAATGGAAATAACGCAGCATTTGCCTTCTTACGTCTCAATTTGTCAGAATAAACAAAAAGTGACCAATAATTTATTTTTAATTTTTTTGTTTAAAAGATGTAATTATATATGTATATACATATATNATATATATATATATATATATATATATATATATATATATATATATATATATATATATATATATATATATATATATATATATATGTATAGATATGTATATAAAAAACTCAATACTTCTCACTAAGCATTTTTTTTTTCATTACTCTCAATGAGATCGCTCAGGTTCACGCTTTATCCTGCATATAAGATAAACAAAGAATTTAGTATCAACGTGCTCCGTACTCCATTTCCCGCTCTAATTCGAGACTGCGTTGAACGACGAAGCTCAACGCCCCAATTTGATTTATCAGAACGGGAAAGTGAAAATAATGCCTTCCCCAAAATCGGGTGTGAACCCACAACCAAATTGCTTAAATCAATAAAAAAACCTAAGTGAAATTTGGACATATAATCATTGTGAGCAATGACATCCAACTACGACACAAGTACATTCATATTTGAAATAACATTCGTTTATTAACTACAACTAATATAGAACCAAATAGCGATAATAATAGAGTAATAGAGAAAATTTACAAAAAAAATTATATCCAATTCCGATAATATTTGTTTTACTCAGAAATATTATGAGAATTGAGGCCAGTCGTGGCCCAGGGGCATAATCATGCGACTGTAAACGCAACAGGTTGTGGGTTCGATTCCGATTCGGAAGAATGAAATATTTAATGTTTCCTTTCCCCCTTTGGTAACGAGGTAAAGCGCGGCGTTGAGATCCACCAATCAATACGCAATTCCTCCAGAATTGAGCGGAAAGAGGGGAACGGAAGTGTTGTAACAATACTAGGTTCCCAGGTTCCCTCTGCCTCTGCTATGTGTAGGATACACCGTGAAACTATAAGAAAAAATATAAAATATTCAAAAGTAAAACACAAAAACCATCGATCGGTTGCATCTAGTCCGCTCCAAACCAATTTCCAATGTAAATTGCGAATATCGTGACGGCCATGCCGACAAGGTTAATGAATCTCATGATCGATTAAACAATTGTTTCACTTAATATTTAATTAACTGACATTAATTCATTCTGTATAGATACTTTGATAAATCAAGAAGAATCACTTTATCGTGAATATTTAGTTATATACATATATTAATAACATTTTTTTAAATATTCCGGTATGTTTCTTCTTATTGTTTATTGTTTTAGTATAAAAAAACTTATGAAATTATGATTAAAGTAAACAAAATAATATGAAAATAATAAATAGTCATATACTATGTTCTTTATTCTGTTTTGTGTACTCTTCATTTGATTTTTTTTTTTCATTTACACAACCTTTAATCAGAAAGTACTTAATTACTTTCAAAATTTGAATTTATTATGTATTTTTTTCTACTCAGTAACAATTTTCTTGTTAATCTGTACATATTAAGTAGCATATCAATTTGCATCTATCTCTGTTTAAAATACTCGCAGAAAAAAAAAGTAAATGATGAAATAATTAATTTTTGTTACGCTAAAAAATAACTCACATATACGTCATAACAACGTCAACGTCTGATCGAATGTGTATTTTTTAGAAGACATTAAAAAATATTAATAATTTTTGGGATTCCCCGTTTCAATACGTGTGTACAACGTACATATTTATGTACCTCACTACATTTACTTAACCTTTTATTACTTCGCGGCCATCTTGACGCAATGGAAAAGAGTATAACTGTAATCGCGGTAGTTGTGGGTTAGATCCTCGTTCAGGATTATGATTATATTTAAGATTATTGTTATTTTTCCATATTTTCATATTTTAGAACGGCGTTAAGTACTGGTGGTACTTAACGCCGTTCTAAAATAAAATACACATTACACATTCAGTACACAATGTAGAACTATACTCATATAATTTGTTTTTCAATCTGTTTTATGTAGTCTAGATTTAAATTTCTTTTTCATCTCCACAAAATTTACTGGATATGTACTTACTTTAAAAATGTTAATAAATATTACGTATTATAGTTTTTTTATTATATAAAAAACAATCTTTCTCTAAATATATACTAAGCTATACATTAAGAAGAAGAAGTAAGTTCACTTTCCCGTTATAGATCTGCGGGATAAAAGTTCCTTCCACACGTCACTCAGGTGACACTGGATTATTTTTATTTAAGCAATCCAAAAATGTATGAAAGTGTTGAAGGTCCTGTTATTTGTTCTTTAATCATCCATTTCTGAAGATGGATCCACTTTTGTAATATATTATAATAATAAATGTGAAAAATATATGCTCGCATTTTTTTCTGTACACAATTTTGTTTCGTGTTACAAAGTAGTTTTAACTTTACTTAGATATACCTAAGGCTTTAAATCTTAAAAAATCTAAATTATATAATAAGTATATAGAAACACTTTAAATGTAGTTTTCAAAGGTTTCGTGTTGCAGTTGGGATGTTAAAAATGAAATTAAATTTAGTTATTAACATCTCAACGAAAGAAAACTTTCTGTTTAATACTTAAGAATGAAATGGTATATTTTAAATCAACTTTTTCCTTACTCTAAATACATAATAATATATTGTGGCATTGGATTACAATTCTCCACTTTCCTCACAATTCTTGAAGCATCACGTGTTGGGCGAGAAAATTAAAATATTAAATATTTCAATTGGAATCGAACCGACGACCGTCACGTTTACAGACGCTTGCACCCCTGCGCCTTCGCATAATAAAATAATTAAAAACTAAGTTTTTAGTTAAGTAATCATAGAATGTTTTTACTTACAGCGTTAGATCTAATTTGTCACGGATCAAGGTCAACAGGAAGCTCTGTGGGAAATTTATTTAGTACATGATTCATGTCATACCTTCTCAGTATTAATTTCGATATGCGTTGAATTTTTCCTCTTACAAACTTAATGGAATAAAATGACAAATCAATTAGGGATTCTTCCATAATTGATATTATTAGACGTGTTTACGTACAAATAGTGACGAACATTTTGTAAATGAAAATATTCCCCGACGGTGTTTTTAAATGAGGTTGTGTTGGGAAGTTTGTTATTTTTTTAAACATTTTTAAAGTGTTATTCCACACTTAGGAAAGAAAAATACTTATTTAGAAAACGTATAAAAATTTAAACGTAGCGCGACTCGAACCCGCGCCTCCTGAAAACTGATCAGGCGCTTTGACCACTAAACATACGTTAATGCTATATTTTTTACGTTTTCTAAATAAGTATTGTTATTTTTTTTATGTTTTTGTGCTTATTTGATTTTATGTCTATTTGTAGAAATTTTATTTTATTTTCTTCATTTTAATTATTTATCCTCGACAGGAAATATCTAAAATTCGGATGGGAACTCAGAGAAGAACAATGTTTAGATACTAGGTGCTTCAGACCAATTTGCTACAGCTTGAAGTAAAAAAAAAATAAGTCGTCGTGGTAGTTGTCGAGACTGCGTACGATAGTTCATGGATCGAAGCCTTATCAGGGGATGTTTGATATTTGAACACCAAACGATAATAATATCAGCCTGTATACGATAATTTTTAAATTAAATTTACAAATTGATTAAGTTGTGTATTTATGAATAATTTTATATTTAATTTTAATAATATGTTTCAAAGAAGAAGAGGTACTATTCCCGACTATAGATACCGGATTTAAGATATTTTTTTGATACATAGCTTCAAAAATGATTTTAGTGCTGCTTTTTGTGTTAACAATTGTGTGAACGTAATCTCATTGTATTTCACAAGCAAAGGACACGCAGTGAAAGTAGTGTAATTACAAATTCATATAACAACTCATATAACATAATCAAATTAAATTGTAATATTTTGAAATTTCCTAAAACCAAGTTCAAATTTTGAGATCTCGTCTTCGTCTAATTTGAAGTTGTACTTGAGCTATCACATAAGCACTGAATTAATGAATCTACGTCCTCCGTCTTGTAAGATAGACCCACTATAGTAGGGGACAAAAAATCTTCCATTGTGTATCCTTTTTCCACCTCCTAGGGTAAATAGAGGGAACCTAAGGTAAAAACTCCGTTCACCACTTTCCGTCCAGTTTTTCGAGACACTACACGTTGAGTGGCGTAACTCACCACATTATAATATTGATAAATTCTATTACACATTACGACCAGCGAGTTTTATTATTTTCTAACCGCATTAGTAGAGTCACAACACCGATTCTTTGTATAGGTATTAAAATAAATATTATTTCATGCGATAGGTCTGGACGTTTCCGCATTCTTTTGATATATTTCTTTAAGGGACTGTGACATAAACAGTTAATAATAAGTTTACTATTAGTTCGGCCGGATTCTATTAATAATTATTATAATATATGCTTAAATATCCGGATGTTTTGCAATTGCAATGAGATCTGTTACATATAAACGATGTATTGATTATGAATTGATATCCTTAATCAATACATCATTCATATTGATATATTTACCTTTTTATAAATTATTGTGGTTATTCTTACAGGCCAGTCGTGGCGCAGCGGCACGAGGTGTGACTGTAAAACCGACTGGTTGTGGGTTCGATCCCCACTCGAGGAGATGAAATATTTACTTAAATTTATATTTCCATTTCTTCGCTCTGGTGTCGAGGCTAAGCGCGGCGTTGAGTTCTGCCACTCAACACGCAATGCCTCCAGAATTCGGCAGAAAGTGGGGAACAGAGTGACTTAACACTAGGTTCCCTCTGCCTACCCTGCTGTGTGCGGGATACAGCGTGAAGCTGATTTAATTTTGATTTTTAATTCTTACAAAAATGTCTCGTATATTTTTTTTATATTGATAATTATAGTGAAAAAAATATAAACTTATATCGATATATCGATAATTATAGTAAATATGCTAGTAATGAAAGCGTTTTTGTAAAATTTCAGCCATATTGGATATTATTCACCAGCTACCACCAGTACCATATACAAATTAAATCAGCTTCACGCTGTATCCCGTATATAGCAGGGCAGGCAGAGGGACCCTAGTGTTAAGACACTCCGCCTCGTTAGAGTGGTATTGAACGGCATTGCGTGTTGAGTGGCGGAACTCAACCCCACGCTTTGCCTCGACGCCAGAACAAAGAAATGAAAATATAAATGTAAATAAATATTTCATTTCCTCGAGTGGCGATCGAACCCACAACCAGTCACACTTTGTCTTCCTTCGCCACGACTGGCCTCACCATATACAATTAATATCTATAATATCATATACAGTAACTATTATAAAATATGTATAGTTTAGAGGCCGCGGTAGCACAGCGCTACATTATTTGATTGTGAACGCGACGATTGTGGGTTCTATTCCCACTCGAATAAATAAATTATTTTCTTTTCTTCACTTTGTTACTCAATAGGCAAACCACCGAAAATCAAGAACGGAGTTGTTGGAAACTTAAAAATATTTCTAAAATGCCAGAAATTTCAAACTAGAGCGCTTGATTTTATAGTAAATGCTTTTATTTTATCTTAAGGAAAACATGACGATATGAATATAGCTTAATATCTAAAAAAATATAAATATTTTTTTTATTACGCCTCGTGGACTTATATGGTGTCAATTAATAGTAAATGTAATTAATAATCGACCAGCGTCAAATATTTTATTAAATAGATATATCACGTGCCTCGATGAAAAAATTATTAGAATTTTTAACTTTTGAAATAAGTCTATTATAAGAATATTTAAATGTATCTTTAGAATAAAAAGGGGTTTTTTTTTTATTTAATTTAAATTTATTAAAAATTCTTTAAAATATAAACTTGTCAAAGTAATGTTGACACAAAAATTCGTATCTAACTTTCAAATACAAAAATGTTGCATACATTGTAGATGTAAATATAGAATTGAACCTCGTACCCAGTTAGGTTCAGTCAATCATTACATGGAGGCAGCTAGAATATGAAGAAATTATAATATTAAACCTTATACCTCTACATACTTGTTTACTTCAAACTTATTTAATCCTACTTGACATATGTCAAAATTGATATTGATGTCAAAATTGAAATAACGCACCAAGTCGAGTGTATGCAAATAAAAAAAATACAAAAAATATTAGAAATTCAACAGCTAATTTACTTTACAGGTAAAACAGCAAATATTTTCTAAATATAAAAATAAACAATTATTTTGCTACCGTGACTGACACGGTAATATCGTCGAGATTTAAAGGTCGCCAGGGCCCTCTGATACTTGGAAACAGATTTTTATCGGCCTAGAATAAATAATGAGCAAATAAAGTAAATAATAATGATTATTATATTTAAATAATGCTCTGTTATGCATTTACTCATGAGTAGAGTAGTAGTAGAGTAGGCGTTGAGTATACCAAGTAAGTGTGACAGAATGAAATATTTTATTAAAAAATAATCTTTGAAATAATGTTGGTAATTTTTATATAATACACTGTTCAATATTATATAAGCTATTAAAAAAACTAATAATAATATATTTTTTAAAGCATTTTGTCGTATTTCGTAAATGCAGCAACAATGCAATGCTGAATGTTGTTACAACTGCCCTCTTGTGATTGGTCAGAACGCTACTAACTTCGTGAGAGTCGAAAATAATTTTATTGAACGATTAGATTTTCTTTGTTGGCACCACTGCTAAGAGCATTTAAATTTTTTACCCTTTCAGGATTTAAATTATTTCTGTTATTAATATACGTTTTTGCGTTAAAATAGAGAATAAAATTATTGAAAACCACGGATTTCGTAATTGAGTTGTTTATTTTACATTCTTACTTTAAAATTTTGTAACAGCTTTCAGATATTTCATATAATGGTATCATATTGTATTTGTATCGACATATGTATTTTGCATTATATATAGAATTTTATTCTTATCTATTAATTAAATTACTAAATTTATTTGGCTATTAAAATTATTTCTTATCTTAGACATTAATATATATTTGGAAGCTGCTCTGATACCTATTTATTTTAGACACATTTTACAAGAAATTGAGAAAACAAACTACGAAAAAAAATTTAAGACTCAAAAAACCCGCGTCTTCAAATATAATAATATTAGGTTTTTACGAATTACGAAACGAAAAAAAAAAACAAGTGTTAAAATATTCTTTTATGTTAATTTTGTTGTTATTAATTTTATTCCAAGAGAAATCGACGATTCTCGTTTACTAGACATATTTTTAATTAAAATATGTAATAATAAATTAATATTACATAAGATAATTTAGTAAATAATTTTAAATACATTTGTGTATTTTGGGCAAACCCTAGTTTTGTTAAATTAAGGCATTGTTATAGGTTTCCACTTGGCGGAAAGCCAAGAGGCATTTTAACAAAGGCGAGTTTAAGCGGACTCGAGCGCCGAGAGTGATGAAAGTACGTGAAAAAATATATTATTTACATATTTAAATATAGGTAAAATTGGTAATATCATATATTTACAAAAAATGGAACTCTAGAAGTTTAATTTGGATCACAGAATAAAATTAACCAAATTCCATTATTTTCAAATTAATCGTTTTTTTTTTAAATCAATTTAAAGTAGAAATATACAAAAATTCAAAATAATTCCAGGGTTTCAGGCTTTCCTGTTGGAAAACTAGATGACTCTGCTCCGAAATTAAGCGAGCTATCATTTGGTCGCTTCAGAATGTATAAAGGCTGGATGCAATTGAGGCTCGACGGTCCCGGTGCGCAGGGCTTACCCAGCAAGTGGGCACCCTGTCACATCCGGGACTCAAAAATTTATATAATTTTAAAGTAATATAATATACCTAGAGTATGTTATATTCAAAATATTTATAATGTAATGTAATATATGTATGTTAACATATAAATAAATAAATCAGCTTCACTCTGTATCCCCCACACAGCAGGGTAGGTAGAAGGAACCTAATGTTAAGATACTCCGTTCCCCACTTTCTGCCGAATTCTGGAGGCATTGCGTGTTGAGTGGCAGAACTCAACGCCGCGCTTAACCTCTACACCAGAGCGAAGAAATGGAAATATAAATTTAAGTAACTTTTTGGCTTTATATAAATGTCACATATATTTATTGTTGTTTGTATGTAAATCGAATGTGTGATAGCTATGTATTATATCAAATATTTGACAAAATGTTTGCTTATTATTTTTCTATTCCTTGCTTAAAATACAAAAAAAAAATACTTGTTTTAACTAACATAATTTACTGATATACGCGCTTTATAATATTATCATTCTGAAATGTAATATGACTATAAAGTACTATCATTTCATTGAGAAGTCTATATAAAATGATGCTCTTAAATGAAATTCACTCACAACTAATCAGCAAGGGTTGCTCATTTTTAAAAAGGATTTTGGATTTTTAGGTTTAATGATACAAAAATGCATGTATATATATAGATATATATTTCTAGAATTCATATTTAACTTATTATTATTGGAAAGATAGCATCGATTTTAGTTATAAAAACAGCATTTGTAAAGTTCATGTTTTAAAAATTACCTAATATTTATACTTATTTAGGCACCTTTATTTAACATTTAGACACTAGATGACTCTGAGTATACTGAACTTAAACTAGGGTTGGTACATTTTAAAGAATAATATTCTGTGTTTTCTTAAAAACGAAATGTTAATATTAAGCAACCCTGATTTTCATAGAGTTATTGAATATTGTAATTTTATTTATTTAATCGTGTTATAATTAATCTAGTATTGCCTTTAACGTCAATTATATATTTGCATGAATAAACCTTACATGTGGTAACATTGAATTATAATAAATAATTATAAAAGGTACATATTGACAAATAATATGTATATTTAATTAATATAAATATGTATATAGAATATCCTTCCTTTTAAACTTATCTACTTTGAAAATTATCATTTGGTTTTGTTGTGCTATGTACATTTTATTAAAGTTGTCGAAGTAAATGTATAGATAAAATCAAATCAAATAAATCAGTGTTAAGACACTCCGTTCCCCACTTTCCGCCGAGTTCCGGAGGCATTGCGTGTTGAGTGGCGAAACTCAAAGCCGCGCTTTTGCGCAATAATATAAATGTAAATAAATATTTAATTTGTTCGAGTGGGGGTCGAACCCACAACTAGTCGATTTTACAGTCCACTTTATGCGCCACGACTGGCCTCAAATGTATAGATATTTATAATAATTTAGAAATTAAAAATATACTCGATACTTAGGTACATTATACCATGTCTACAATGCAAGCTGAAAGCTCCCTCTTACTTTATTCGATTTAACGATAAACTCCCTAATACCCTAATATAGTTGGTCCCCGTAAGTAGAATATATGTAAAGTCGTATAAATAACACTAGTGCGCATCAAAATATTTTTAATTTTTATTGATAAATATCGATGAAAATTAAACAATTAATTTGAAAATTACTAAATACATAAATGCATGGGGTATGCAAAGAGAGAGAGAGAATCACGATATTACGTTGTCCGTTTTCCCACTAAATTCAGGACATTATTCAGTGATTTGCGGAACTCAACGTCGCATTTTCTCTTGCTAGAAAATAATTAATACCTCCGAATAGGAAACGAACCCACAACCATAGAGCTTGTACTAAAACGCTATAGACACATTATAATTTGTTATATCCAAAGAAATCTTCACAAATATTTCCTTTCATAATATTTAATTAATAAAGTTATTATAAGAAAACAATTAATATTTTATAGTCAAATACAAAAACTTAATAACTCGTCTGTTGCATTACAATTTAATTAACAGTTAATTTGGCATCTTTTTTATTATTATACCTACTTTAATACGAGAGGCTTCCGCTTTTAAACTATTATGAAGTATAATGATTATTTTATTATTTGTACATTTATTCTTGTTGCAGTAAAAAATGATATTTTACTTTAGTTATAATTTTTATATTAAAATTAGAAATAAATAGCTAGTATCTGTATTTAGGTTATTTGGATCTCAAATCTCACGTACTGCATCTCTTCTCGAATTCAATATATGCTAAGGAGATTTGTCCTATCCTAATAATATTGGAAATGTAAAAGTTTGTGAGAATGTATGTTTGTTATATTTTTACACAAAAACCACTGAATGGATTTACCAATTTTACAGTAATATATCTTATACATCAGAATAACACAGAATTTATGTAAATATTCTATACAATTGGACAATAACTTAATAAATTTCAAAGGTGAAGCTGCGTTTGGGTCACTAGTAAAAAAAAATAAAAAAAAATATATAAATATAAATAAAAATAAATATAAATTCAGAAGTATATATATTTTCCACGTATTATTAACGCTAAAATAAATGCTGATTTGTATAAAAAATGCAGGCACACAGCAGGATAGGCAGAGGGAACCTAGTGTTAAGACACTCCGCTATCCACTTTCCGCCGAATTCTAAAAGTCGGAACTCAACGCTGCACTTCGCCTCCACATCTGCAAATATATTTTATCATAAATATTTCATTTCCTCGAGTGAGGATCGAATCCACGACCAGTCGCGTTTACACTCACACATCGTGCGCCTGCGCACTACAACTCGCCTCGCTAGTTTATATATTTAATTAATAGTAGCCCTAATGACTGTAGTCGTACACATTATAAGTAAATAATATTGTTAGATACTATATACTGTATTCCGCGTCGCAACAAAACCGATTCGATAAACGTAACCCACGTGTCAAGGAGAATTTATAATAATTGATTAGAAGTGAGCAAAATTACAGTGTGTTAAGGTATATTGAACGTATTATGGAATTCTGGGATATTATTTATATTTTTAGGTTTTATATAGGTACGAAAAATCGGTCAAGTGCGAGTCGGACTCGTCTATTGATTTAGTTTCGTATATATTGTGATTGTAGCAACGTGAATGAGAACGTGTAAATTAAACTAAAGTTTATCAAATTTAAGTTCTAGTTGTGGAGCGTATGTACTATTTTTTTAAGATTTTACCTACAAATATAAGTTTATATTACTTCTTTCTTGTGATGTGCCCAAAAAAGTGCAGTTGGTGAACTTTTATTTTTTCTATATTTTTTTACTCCTAAGTCAACGGGTGGTCCGTTAGGTGTAGCTTTCGTATACGGCGAAATTCATAAAAAATGTGGCAAAACGAAGTAAAAACTTTAGTATCTTTTTATTGAGTTCACTTAGAAGAATTTTTTTATGCATACTGAGACCGCAGACCTGGCTATGTGATATCAATTTTGATACCGCCTTTCGATTTTCTTCTATTTCTGCTATTCTTTTAGGATACTATACCCTGAAACCTTCATTAGGTCGCAAGTCACTAGAATAACATTATCATTTAGTACATTTAGAAACAATTAGCAATTGTAATATAAAATAATTTGTGGGAACTACAACGAGAAGTTTCGTTTTAAAATTGTTATGAAATTACTTTTTTTAATTTTATAACTATATTACTTGTATTATAGGTGTATTTGAATTTGAAAGACTTTTGTTTTAGCTTCACGCTGCATCCTGCATATCCTATAGACATAGGCAATCTAGTATTAAGACCGTCCGTTCCCCTCTTTTCACCCTATTTTCGAGGTATTGCTTGCTCCACGTAGCTACAACTCAACTCCGCGCTTTGTCTTATCACCAGAGCGACAAAATTCATTTCGCGACCGGGAATCGAACCCAGAACTGTCGCTGCGCTACGATAGCCTCACCAATATATCTTTAACAATGTTCCAATCAAAGTTATAAATCACAAAATCGAAATTGCTCCAGATAGACATCGGTTAAATAGGCTTCATTTAACATCATTACAGTAACTGTTAACATTAAGATGTAATTTACATTCAGTTAAGATAACCTTTATATAAGAAATAATATATTTTCAATTCCATGAGAATCGGTTGTCGTGACCCATTTATATGTTCTATTGAATAAATTACTACAGCGATGGTAACGAATTCAGTGTCATATCGTATTTTATGTTTAAAATGATTTTTTATTGACGTTGAGAAAGAATGAGACCTTCCTACGAGAAAATGCCATTTATCTTATGGAATTACGCATATATTATTACGTAAGTACGTAGGTGCTTTATTTTTTTGGATTTTCTTATAATAAAATCATGATATTTTAATCAACTACATCAACGTAGATTTTTAAGAAAATTTCATAGGCACCCACGAGAAACACTAATAAACATAATATTATAACAGGTCGAGGTAAAAGTATTTTCGTATTTTGTATGTATTATTAGTAATCAAATCTCTTTGGTTGTATTGAATATAACTGGCTGGTTTTAATACCATTAAATATGACATCCTGAAGATGCAAATAATTAAAAAAATAGTTTTCGCCATTTTTCAATTGTTTTTCAAGCAAGCAAAATGAACGTATGTGACGAAGAAATTCCATATATTTTAAAGATTTTTTACAAAAAAGATAAAGATGCGACAAACGCCGCTGATGAAATTTGTGCGGTCTACGGACCTAATCGAAGCATGTACAAGCCCCACCGACCGTGGCAAAGCCCGGCCTGACTCGGAACAAAGTGATGGTATGTGGTGGGCGGTCTATGGTGGGATTTGAAAGGAATCGTTCACTATGAGCTTTTGCCACCGGCTAAAACTATCGATTCTGACCTCTACAACTTAAAAAAAAGAATAGCCCCCCATTTGAATCGATGGCGCTGGGTCCCAGAGCTGTATCTCTAACCGTTCTAAGATAGGTTTTCGATTAATTAAATCCCACTAGTCGATTCTCGCTTATCAGTCACCCTTATTAAGCTCCCGCCCGGTCTTATCGCTCACTTCCACGAACTGCTAGCGACGTACTACGTCACAGTGTTGCTGTCTCTTTCTTGCATTACTCATCACCTAACGACGACACAGTGCCTCTGTCTCTTTGTCGCTAAGTTGATTAATGCAATTTCTCTCATTTTAATCAAAGCGTCAGAAAACCAAGATACAGTACAATATTGTATGCTAGAACCCGCGATATCAAATCGCTTCCTTCAAAGCGTCAGAAACCACGATACAGTACGATATTGAATGCTAGAACCCGCGATATTAAATCGCTTCCTGCAAATGATTTTCTTGTTACAATCTTTATGAATTTATTTAGTCTACATACTTCCATTGTATTTTTTATTATACAATGTTTGAAATAATGGTGCGCCGGTGAAACAATATTTTTTTTAATCAAAAAGTTCTCTATTTAATATATATTTTTGTTTTATTTTTTATTTGTTACTGTAGAATTTTAAACCTCCTCAGACTTGTAACAGATTCCCCATTACCAATGCCATTCTTTCTTTATTACTCATAAGTCGTAACAATACAGTTTCAATATTATCGTTATCATTTCCGGTATTTTAATAGGTTTGTTCCTTTACAGAGGATCTATAAAAGCCAAAAACGTGTCTAGCATACTAACATTTATCATTTAAACTGTCTTGCGTTACATTCATTCGTGTTGAGTTAAAAAGTAGTTGAAAATGTCGAACTCTGATCATGAACAGGAGATTGAAAGTAATTGCTGGACTGATAAGGAATTGGACGAAATTTGTGAGATTGTTGAATCAGCAGAATGTGCTATGGGAGTTTTCAACGATAAATTCACAAGTATTGAGTCAAAGGGATGGGATTTTACTTTGGGGTAATACAGCCGGTATTCATCGAATATTTGTCCTGCAGAAGCGAGCTATTCGTGCAATCTATAACTTAGGTCCTAAAGACTCCTTAAGGCAAAAGTTTAAAGAAATTAATATATTGACAGTTGAATCGCAATATATTTTTGAAAATGTTATGTATGTTAAGAAAAACATTAATAATTTTACCAAAATTGGTGATTTTCATTATATTAACACTAGAAATAGGCATAATCTTGGTGCACCTGTAACTCGGTTGCACCAAATCCGTAATTCTTTAATGGGACAATGTGTACGCTTTTACAATAGGATCCCAGAA
>JAAIXJ010000560.1:114744-146733 GCA_013403705.1 Heliconius hermathena | reverse complement strand
TGGGATGAATAAAACATTTTTTAGCATCACGCTGTATCCATAGCAGGGTAGGTAGAGGGAACCTGGAAACCTACTAGTGAGACACTTTTGAAGGCGAAATGGCAAAGGGGAATTCAAGATTAAATATTTAACTCCCTGTGTGGGAATTGAGCCCACATCCGTCGCGTTTGCAGTCACACTTGTGCCCATGCGCTACGACGGCCTCATTAAAAGAAAATTTAATTTAATTTCCACTGAGCTCTAATAGAAATATGTTTTAATATAAAAGCGGGTTTTATTATACAGTTGGATAGCTTGCGCGCTCTAGTCAAAGGAGAGCTGACATTTTTCCAAAGGGAGGTCCTTTGTGCTTTAATAGTAATTGAAGTTCACGCTAGAGACGTTACGAAAACATTGCTCGAAGAAAATGTTAAAAATGTCAGCGATTTTCAGTGGATATGCCAGTTGAGGTAATTATTTATATTATACTATAATATGCTTATATCGCCCAGGCAGGCTCAACGTACAATGCATCAACAATTCAGCGGAAAGTGGGGAACGAAAGTTTGTAATGGGGAAAGACACCTAAACGCTAGGTTCGCAGGTTCCCTCTGACTACCTTGTTATGTGCGGTATACAGCATGAAGTTAACAAAAACCTTTGTGAAGCGGTTAATATACCGAGGGATATATGCGTATGTTCATTTGGCGCGATGGTTGATTACTCAAATCTTATTTAAAGAATGTTATTATTTTAAAATAGCTATTTTTGGAATCTTACTCTTAGAGATATCATTAGGTTCTCTATATTTATCCCACAATGTACTAGTGATGAAAAATATTTAACACATTAATTTAGTTTAGATCAACACAGAAGTAGAGCTTACAACTGATAAGTAACTATCTAAGACTAAGAATCAAACTATTTCCATTATAAGAGCCACACTATAAACATTAACTCCATACATCACCCCACAACAGATATTATCAAATAATAAAAGACATGAATCCACTGGAGGAAGATGAATCACCAGATATATATCAAGACGAGGAGCGTTTGGACACCTCGATGTATTATCGACAGTTCAGTCAGAATTATTGCGATGTGAGAGCGTTGAACTCGGTGTTCACTTATCAAAATGAATATTTGGGGAATAGGTAAATGTTTTTAACTTTCGGTATACCATATAGTATTTATTATAAGAAGGTTCTGAATTCAAATTCAATTTAAAATATTTGTCATAAAAGTGTGTTTACTTAGACCAAGGGTAGTCTTCAAATATATAGCAAATGATGTCGTTATGTTACATGTTGTCTATACTTCCATAAAATTGTAGCATATAAAAAAGAAATGAGGCCGGTCGTGGCGCAGCGGCACGAGGTGTGATACCCTGCTGTGTGCGGGATACAGCGTGAAGCCAATTTAATTTAATTTAATTTAAAAAAGAAATAAAGATTCAATATAAACATGACAAAAAATTGTAAATATTGAATAGTATTTTTTTTATCTTGTTACAATATTTTACATATCATTACTATTTTAAAATTGTTATAATAGTTTTACAAATATTAATAATTTCTCTCATAATAATATTTCTATATATTAAAGAAGGCTGTATAATGATCCAAGATATACACAGATAAACATATAATATTATAAATGAAAAATTCGAATACAAAATAGTGACCTACATAGTTTTGTATAATAATCTGAACTATCATCAACAGCGGTCGTTTAGTAATAACTCCACTGACCGATCGTTGCTATTTAACGCTAATGTGCGCTATGCATTTGAAATTTGGTGGAGCGCCCGCGGGACCTGCCGGGACCGGCAAAACTGAAACTACCAAGGTATTTTGCCGATTGCATTTATTATGTTTGAATTAGAGGCCGTCGTGTCGCAGTGGCGCAAACGTTTGGATATTCCCACCCGAGGAATACACCTGATAACATGGTGAATTGCGGCGTTGAGCTCCACCACTCAATGCCTTGAAAACTTCAGCGGATAGCGGGGAACGGAATATCTTAACACTAGGTTCCCTCTGCCTACCCTACTATTTGCGGGATACAGCGTGAGGCTAAATATTAACCTAATCTTTTTAAATAAATATTAACCTAAGTTTATTTTAGGACTTGGCGAAAGCTCTAGCGGTACAGTGTGTTGTGTTCAACTGTTCAGATCAACTCGATTTCATGGCAATGGGGAAATTCTTTAAAGGACTCGCTGCGTAAGTAATATTTTTAATGATACATTTTTGTATGTTGTATAAACGTAACGGTTTAAACTAAAAGATTCACATTTTTGTTTCTTTTTCTCTTTTTTTTTTTTGCTTTATCACTGGTGGGAATTCAACGTCGCAGTTGTTAATCTTTTAAGCAAAAAGCATTTTTACATGGACACTAGGCACTCCGCACTCGAATGTCATAGAAACCTTATGAAAACTAGATAAAAAGGGGTTTTAGTCACGCAAAAGTAGTAGTAGTATGAGCTACAAATTGCAATACATAAAAATTAATTTGTAGATCCGGTGCGTGGGCGTGTTTTGATGAGTTCAATAGAATTGATATAGAAGTGCTCTCGGTGGTTGCTCAACAGGTATTCAGTTTATATACTAATAATGTTTGGCTTTAGGAGGGTTTCATTTTATTACATTAAAAGGTTTTGTTATTATACATACAAATGTGTGTACTTTTTATGGTATTGAACGAAATGAACAATAGCGACATAAAATAATTTTTTTGTCTTTACACACAATACAAATCATAATTACGGCATACAATCACTTTTTTGTCACGTAAGAGAGCGGAGAGTGATGGTATACGAGTGGTTTTATGAGAAATATGCTTATCTTTTCAGTTAAAAATATATATAACTACTATACTATATTATATACTTTACTACTTGGGGCTCCACGATGCAAGGATTGCCCGCAGCGAGCGAGGAATGTAAGAGGAAGGATGGAAGAAAATAGGAATTATTACATGTGATGGATGAGAGAGATTTGGATGTTATTTGTGTGACTGAGACCAAGTGAAGAGCAATGACACGGCTGATTTACGGTAAGACAAAGGTTCTGGTATTTGAAAGAAATTAAGAAAAGACAGAATGCAAGATCAGTGTAAATAGTAAGGGCATGTATGAAGAGGTTGACGGCAGTGGACCAGGCGAAAGAGGTATGCAGAGATCGTAACGTTTGGCGCTCCGTTCTCTCCGACTACTCTGGTAGGCATTCAACGCGAAGCTATTATATACATATATAACTATGTGTTAGCTTATCACTTTCTTAGAATAATGTCGTTTGTTCATATATTTTTTTATTTCATATCAATAATACATTAGTATAAATATTAAGTATATTTATATAAACAGGTAGTAACGATACAAAAAGCTCAATTGGCGCATCAAGAGAAGTTCATGTTTGAGGGGTGTGATTTGCCATTGAAGGACTCGTGCTCTGTTTTTATCACTATGAATCCGGGATACGCGGGTATTTATTAAGATTTATGTGGATATTTGTTGTTCTTATTTGTTCTTATTACTATAAGTATTTTTTTCCCGCATCCCGCTTTATCCAGTATATAACAAACAGGGCATGCAACAAAAATAAGCATTAGGACACTCCGCTCTCCATTTTCCATTCAACTTCAGAGTACTGCATATTGTGTAGTGATTCATGGCCGCGCTTTATTTCACCAAAGCGGGTAGACAAGACTATTGAATTTATTTAATCTAGGTGAAGATCGACCCCACAGCCTTCACAGGCACCCGAAAGTCTGCGCCACGATGGCATTTTGTTTTTTTAGCTTTACCCTGTATCGCGCACGTAGCAGGATAGGCAGGGAGAACTTGAGGACGTAGTGCTAAAACACTCCGTTCCTCATTAATACACTTCCGTTTCCAACTTTCCGTCGGATTACCGAGCCTAACACGAAGCCGCACTTTGCCTCGTTTCAGATCGTTACGCGTTATATTATGCGTTACGTCAATCCCTCGAGAGGGGAATGAATATATAATATTATTATTTATTTTTATAATACGCATTACATTAAAATGTACTAAAAAAAGCTTTTTCATTCAAAAAGTCCTGTCATAATGGATGGATACGTCATCATAAATAAATCTTTCTTTATTTTGAATTTCAAAACGATCAGCTCAGTGATTTGTATGGTTTCAGCGTTGATGGATGATTTATGGATTTTCTTTTTATATTTTAATTTATTTTGTTATACTTTTTTATGTTATTAGTATTTTATGTTAATAGTTTTATATTTAGTTGGGGTAATTGTAGCTTTGAAAGCCTAGCGTTCAAATCGATTTCACACTGTATCCCGCATGTAGCAGGGTAGGCAGAGTGAACCTAGTGACCTAGACACTTAGACACTCTGTAGTCCACGCGTGTTAAGTGGTATAGTTCAATGCCGGACTTTTTCCTTAGTGCCATACCGAAGAAATGAAAATATTAATAAATTATTAGTCATTTTCTCGAATGGGGATCGAACCGTGAAAAAAAAAAAATAATCGCATGCTTGTGCCCTTGCGCCATGATAAGCCTCAAGTATTAATATTAATAGCTTTGATTGCGTCTCATGCAATAAATCGAAAACTGCAAATACGTCATTGATGCACCAAATAATTTCTCTACTCCAGGTCGCACTGAACTCCCGGACAATCTGAAAGCTCTCTTCCGACCGATCGCGATGATGGTGCCCGATTACGCGTTGATCGCTGAAATATCATTATTCTCATATGGTTTCTATGAAGCCAAGATATTAGCTGGTAAAATTACTACGACGTTCAGGTTGAGCTCGGAGCAGCTGTCGTCACAAGTAATTGTATAGAAGATGTATTTTGTAGTTTTGATGTGTTTTTATTTCAATTATCAAGCAGGTCAGAGGGATTCTGGTGTTAAGACTATATGTTCCCCCTTTTCAACGGAACTCAACGCCGCACCTTGTCTTGCTTCCAGATCGTGATAATGAAAATAACTCATTACCCCATCAACGACTGTGCCGTTGCACTAATGCTATAGTTTAATTACTAATATTTTTAACATTTCTAATCTAAATAAACCAGGAGCATTACGATTTCGGCATGAGAGCAGTAAAGACGGTGATTCTAGTGGCAGGAAATTTGATACGACAGATGCCTGACGGGGATGAGCGTCAGATAGTGTTAAGAGCGCTGCGAGATGTCAATGTGCCTAAGTTTTTGGCTGACGATCTTGTTTTATTTAACGGTTGGTATTAGTAGTTTTATCTATATATGGCTAGCCTAGTCGCTTCTTGGGGCTTCACTCGCGTGGTCGAAACAAGAATTTCAAATTTAATTCTTATTAGTAGATGTTGAGAAACAAACGCTTTAGCTTAATAAAATTAAAAAAAAATGGAATTATAATTAGAATTATTGTAGATTAATTTTATAATGTTGTAACAGAACAGATATTGTAACAAAACTGATATTTTTTAATTTCACAGTGTGTCCTGCAAACAGCAGGGTAGACAGAGGGAACCTAGTGTAGTGTATGTAACACACCGTTATCCATTTTCCGCCGAATTCTGGAGGTATTGCGTATGAAGCGTTACGCGCCACGATTCACCTCCAGTCACTACGTGCATATGTCTTGCACATTTATATTTTCATATATATACATTTATTATACCATTTAAGTGAACATTCATAATATGTTTCCTTAATATCGAATTAATAATAATAATAATAATAATATCTAATTTCTATAAACAGGTATCATATCAGATCTATTTCCCCGCGTGGAGATCCCGATCGTCGATTACGGTATCATGGAGCAATCTATACGGAACATGCTCGTTAAGAAGGGCTATGATGACTTGTATAGTTAGTAATGTTGTTTATATTACGGCTGTTAAAAATATATTTTTCTTTTCAGCTGTACCTATACTACAGGGTAGGCAGAGAGGACCTAGTGTCCAGACACTGTTCTCCGCTTTTTACTCAAATTCAGGATTACGCTAGGAGCAATGGAACCGATCTTGCTGGGCGCGGATATGAGAATAATTTTTGCTCCTTGGGGTTGAACCCACAACCATCACGCTTAAAGGCAGTGCCGCTGCGTCACTGCTTTTGAAATTCTCTTTTTTTCTTTTAAAAAAAATCAGCTTCACGCTGTATTCCGCACACAGCAGGGTAGGCAGAGGGAACCTAGTGTTAAGACACTGCGTTCCCCACTTTCTGCCGAATTCTGGAGGCATTGCGTGTTGAGTGGCAGAACTCAACGCCGCGCTTAACCTCGACACCAGAGCGAAGAAATGGAAATATAAATTTAAGTAAATATTTCATCACCTCGAGTGGGGATCGAACCCACAACCAGTCGGTTTTACAGTCACACTTCTTGCCGCTGCGCCACGACTGTTTTCTTTTATTTCAACAAAATTTTATTAAGCGTTTATAAGTACAGAATTAGATATAATTATATGTTAGATAAATTATAATAAACTTATCTTAACTATAATGTAAGTTTAAAATTAATATTAAAAATTTTAGCGTTTATATTCAAAATTATACAACTATATGAAACGACTGTAGTGCGACACGGATTGATGTTAGTGGGGCCGGCAGGTGTTGGGAAGACGAAGGTACCATTATTCTTAATTGTTATTCTCATACTTAGAATAAATTATAATAAAATATATACAAGTTATTTTAAATTATTTTAAATTTGCGTACAATACTACTTAATTATAACAAAAGTAATTACAATTAAGTGAGTAGAACAAGTGAAAGAAGTGGTATATTGGTGAAGTATGTTCAGTAGAGATGGCAGATATGAGATGGATGGATGAAAGGAGTATTTCTGCCGGTAACAGGATTAACGGAGCCTTTGCTGCATTGATGAGACGGCGAAACGTCAGCACAGCTGCGCGTTTGGCCGCACACAATGCAGTGTTGGTACCGACTTTGCATACCATTTGTACCAACACTGCATTGGAGGAAAGTCACGTAAAAAGCATGAAGACACCCCAGAGGGTGTGGATGAAGAGGTTGATGACAGTGGTCGAGGCGAAAGAGGTATGTAGAGACCGTTTGGTGCTCCGTTCTCTCTGACTGCCCCGCTAGGGATAAAGCGTGAAGTTAAGTTACGCCCAATATTAATAACCTATATCCAACGTAAATCTTAGATTGTCACAATCTAAGATTGACGTTGGAGATAGGTTATTAATACTGGGCGTAAGTAAGTATAATACAATTAAGTGTTGCCAATAGACCTGATATAGTAGTGGTAGACCGGGTGGTGCGCCGCGCTGTTATTGTTCACATTACTATCCCATATGATGACAATCTCGTGAGGCCGAAAAAGAATAAATATTAGTATTGATATGTACATTTTTAACCGATTTGTTTCTTATAGTGTTACGAAATTTTGCGAGATGCTCTAACAGCCATCAAAGGGAAGTTAGCTCCCGATGGGTTCCCTTTCACACCAGTACATACGTCCGTAGTGAACCCCAAATCGATCACTATGGGTCAATTGTATGGAGAATTTGATTTGCAAACTCATGAGTGGTCAGTTTTACATTCCTTAATATATGTATTATATATCGCTTAAAATTACAACATAATTCATAAATTAGAAATTTGTTTAACATTATAATAGAATATTAGAATTGATTTTAGAGGCCAGTTTGTGGTCAGCCAAAGCAGAATTAAACATCATTTTAAGTCATGTCAATTTAATTTCTAATATGCAGTTCATTAATAAATTTAATCATTATTATAACAATAAGTAGACAAACATCTAGAAAGAAAGAAGATAATGTTTAAACATTTTTTTTTTATCATAACATGAAATGCTCCCGATGAAATCTCCTATCAAATAAAAAATACTTTAATTAATAATCGGTTCATCCGTTTTGGAGCTACAATGCCACAGATATACTGATACAATACATCTATACGTCAAACTCGGATATGTCAACTTATAAATCTCTCTCTGTTTTCGTTAGGGGTTGAACTATGTTTAAAGGATTTATATATACATACATAAACATATGTACATTGAGAACGTCGTGGTGGAGAGGCAAAAGGGTGCGATTGCAAACGCGACGGTTGTGGGTTAGATTCCCAATTGAACCATCAATCGCCAAGTTTTCTTCACTCGGTGACGAGGCAATGCGCGGCGTTGAGTTTCGTCACTCAACACGTTAGGTGGGGAACGGTAGAGTTTTAATGGAAGAGGAATGTCTTATTATTAGGTTCCCAGGTTCCCTCTGTCTAACCTGCTATATGCAGGATACAAAGTGAACTTAAAACAAAACATATGTATGAAGCTTGGTATTTTATTCAGGACTGACGGTATTCTATCAAGCTTAGTCCGGGCGGGCATAGCGGTGGAGGACACAGACAGGCGCTGGTACATATTTGATGGGCCCGTTGATGCCGTGTGGATTGAGAATATGAACACGGTTAATAAACATTTTGTTTTTACATCTATTTTTGTGTTCGTGTCTTTCCCATGTATACGAACGAAAGTTGTTTACTTTTTGCTGTAATTAGTTATTTTATAACGTTTCTGGAATGAAAAAACCCCACGTTGCATTTCTTTTTAGATATACATAATTATATACACAAAACAAAGTCACTTACTATCGTCTATAACTAATTTTTTATGTGATGTCGGGAAAAGTCTATTATAAATTGGAATTAATAAAAAAAGAACGGATTGTATAATTTACGCGGGCAAAGCCACAAGCAAAATACTACTTCATTGCAAATTCGTAGGTTGCACATTATAGTAAGATGACTTTGATTCCACAATCTATTCAAGTAGATTTCCATCGATTTTTAACACGATATTTACAAATATTATTGATATTAAACGTCCTTTTTCAATACAAATCAACAAAATCCTAAACTTACTAACAATTTCCAGGTATTGGACGACAACAAAAAACTATGTTTGTCCAGCGGTGAAATAATGAAGCTGACGGACAGACAGCGCATGATATTCGAAGTGGCGGACCTCGCGGTGGCGTCCCCGGCCACCGTGTCCAGGTGCGGCATGGTGTACCTGGACACGCAGGTGGTGGGTCTGCAGCCTCTGGTCAACGCTTGGATGAAGAGTAATTTACCATCGGTATTGATATTTGAAAAATTTATTACTATCGATATTTTTTCAGTTTCACGCTGTATCCCGTTTATAGCTGGGAGGAATGGAATCTTATGTTAATAGATTCCGTTGTTTACTTTTCGAGACAATGCGTATTAAGTGGCGAAATTCAACATCCCTCTTGATCTAGTTACTCCAGCGGTGTAATAATTGGTTCACTCAAGTTGGAATTGAAGCCAAAGCCGACGCGTTTATATACGAGTACTAAGCGCTGTGCCCCTACGGCCTCGAATTACGGTTTTATTTATTTAGAATGAAAACTTATAACTTAATTTTTTGTAATATTTAATAATTATTTCAGATCGCCGATAGTATCCGAAGAATTCTTCCAAAACTCATAGATATGTATCTGTATCCAACGTTGACACTAGTGCGGACAAAATTAACCGAAATAGTTGCCTCCATAGATTCAGCTTTGGTATTGAAATTTTTGGAGCTCTTAGACTATAGACTAAGACCGCTCACTGGTAAAGACGACAGGCCGCCGCCTGCTCCGGTTTTTCTTGCTATGATGCGTAAGTGTCTTTCTTTCTAATTACTAGTAAAAGCAACAGAGAAAGTTTTTATAGTGTTAAGTAGCGGTACCTATATATACTATATATGTATAGTTGATTAATTAATACAGTACAAACTTAGAACAATTAATTGATAGATTGATAATATCAGTAGAATTTAGTTATATTTAATAATCTTTCTGTATTTACGCCAGTCGTTGCGCAGGGACACGAAAACCTATCTATGACTGTAAACGTAATAAGTTGTGGATCCCCCATTCAAGGGAACGAAATATTTAAAAATTAATAAAATTATATTAAATATTTTAATTTTTTCGCTTTGGGGGTCGAGTCAAAACGTGGTGTTGAGTTTCGCCACTCAACACGCAATGCCTCCGGAAATTGGCAGATAATGGGGAACAGAGTGTCTACACTAGGTTACCTCCGCCTGGGGTAGGCTGTTTGCGGGTTATAGTGTGATGCTACAAATAAAACTTTTTGTATACAAAAATAAAAATAAAATTTGTATAAAATTACAAACTTAAACACAAGAGCATATAAAATTACAAACTTAAACCAGACGGTGCATATAGACCTGAAGGGTCTTCAACAGCGGAATATTGCGTGAACCTTAAAAATATGATTTCAACAGCAAAACTAGCACCGTGTTGGGTGATATGGTCAGTCATTTGGTCAGTGGGAGCCACCTGCGACCACAACGGTAGAGCGATGTTCTCAACTTATATGAGAGAGCTGATGGCCGAGAATGGAACTAGCCCGGCGTTTCCTAAGGAGGGGAGGGTTTATGATTACACGTAAGTATACTTGTAAAAACTATAATATTAATATAATTATTAGGGAACCTAGTGTTGAAAGACACTCCGTTCCCTACTAGCTGCTTAATTTTTGGAATACAGCGTGTTGAGTTCCGGAACTTCTACCGGTCTTCTCTTCATAAGAGGCAGGATATAAAAACATAGCTTAATTTTTACAATTATACTGACGCAGTAATCCACGAGACATCTTTTCAATAGTTGTATTTTAGCAAACTTCCCTTAATTTAAAATAATTTTAAATTGGTATAAATATGTCGAATTTGAATGTATACAATACGATATGTAAAGGTTATATATAGTATGTAAAAGATTGGTTCAACAATCCTTACTAAGGGATTTTTTTAATTTTCATCCTCTGGTTGGAGAGGATCTCGTTTGATTCCTTTACTCTAATAATGTAGGCCGAAAGAAGCAAAATATGTATTCAACTCAATCCTAGCGGCAATTCAGCCGCTTTTATGAGTATGTATGAGTATGTATTAGTTGAGGCCGCCGTGACGCAGGGGCACGAGCGTACGACTGTAAGCACGACGGTTATGGGTTCGATTCGCACTCATGGGTATGAAATATTTAATATTTACATTTCATCGCTCTGGTAACTAAGAAATGAGAGGCGTTGAGTTCCGCCACTCACCAAGTTATGTTTCGAGAATTTTAGTGAAAGTGGGAAACCGGAATATATGTCTTAATGAAAGGGGGGGGGGGGTCCCATTCCCATTAACGTTATCTCCTCAGGTTCCATTAGCCTATCCTGCTATGTGCGGGATACAACGTGTAACTATTAAATGTATGAATTAAACAATATTTTGTTGAGACAGATTACACGACGGCGGCTTCACTGATCCCACAGAAGATGGCGAACCTGCTAATCCATACTGGTACAATTGGATGCAAAACTTGGAAGAATATGAAGTGGACCCTGAGTGGCAATATGCTGGTATACTTTAAAATATATACTTATGGCTTATACGATCTTACGAGTGTCTTAGGTGTGTCGAAGTGCTCTAAGTTGCGATTTTTTTAACTTACAATGACTCTAACTCGCCTATTATAATATTTAATTCTAAATGACATCTTTTTTGATGCCGCCCGTGCCAATCGTGGTGCTGTGAAACAGTATCGGACTGTAAACGCGATAGTTGTGGGTTTTGTAGACTCGGGAGAATGTTTATATTCATTTATTATATATAAATTTTGCCTTAAGTCTTGTAGAAGCATGGAATTAATAATTCCTTTATCATAATTTAAAATTTACTCAATTTATAATATTTTGAACTAGAATAATTTTGTAATATATAGAAGAGGCAAGGTGATTTTTGAAGTGAAGTGAATGGCGAAGAATATTGTTCTTTGTCCAATAATACCAGGAAACGTTTTATATTATGAATAAAAATATTTTACTAGGTCTCAAACCCATTTAGTTTTAACGATGAAAAAGTTCAATGAAATCAAAAATTTAAATAGAAATATTTCTATTTCTATTGAAATTAACTATGAAATAATTTTTCTAATATCTGCTTCACTCAGAATAATTAAACAAAAAGTGTGGGCGACGTCAACAAGATGTTTTTTATATCATAAAACAATATTTATTATGTTACAAAAATAAATATCAAGTTCCTGACAGTATATTTTTATTTTGTTGTTTTGCGTCTTTTTATAGAATACGGTTATATTTTACTTATTCGTCGATATTTTTTCTGACGTATTATATGATATCTTTTTCTCGTAAGCTTCGGCTGTAATATGTTAATAGCGTTTTTTCCCTTTCCTTTAGGAATTTCGGATAATATTCTAAACTAAGAAGTTTCACGCAGTTTCACCCCTCGTAAAACAGGGTAAGCAGAGGGAATCTAGTCTTAAAACATTCCGTTCCTGACCTTCTACTCAATTTTAGGGACATTATTTCAGTGGCTTAACTCTACTCTGTACTTTGTCTTTCTGTCTACGGCGGCCTCAACTGAATGAGCGAAATAAAAAAAAAATTATTCCTTAGAGTGGAGATTGAACCCACAATCGCTAATCGGTGTTAAAGTCTATTCTGCGACACCACGGCCAAGTGCTCCTCTTCACTCCTTTAGGCTCCCTAAATGCAAAATCTCTGCTTCCTACGCTTCGTAATGTCGGCTTTCAGTCATTCTGTTATTAACGGAAGAATGTTACAGGTATTATTTAATTTTATTTCTTCCTGCTATAGATATAGAAGTACCAACATTAGACAACGTTCGCTCCGCGGCTCTGCTCGGGTATAAAATAGTCAATTATAACCACGTTATATGCGTCGGTCCCACCGGTACAGGGAAGACTGTCACAATATCATCAAAATTATCGAGAGGGTTGCATAAGAAGTTTATTTGTGAATTTCTTGTATTCTCCGCTAGAACTTCTGCTAATCAAACTCAGGTTTGTATATTTCCTTTCTTTTATGTTTTTATTATTTAATACATTTTTGGAGAAAGAATGGAAAAAAAACATGAATTATTTCTTTATTTTTTATTTATTTAAACACATTTTTGGCTGTGTGCCTGTTTGTAATGCTACGTGGATTCGAGCTGATAGCTATCGCGTAACAAAAACAAAAAGAAATTATGGGTCCCATAGATAATTTATATTTATTCGTATAATACTAAATGTATCAGAGATATAAAGTAAGTTAATAATGAATAATTATTGAAATCTTAATTAGATAGGTAACTATTATTTTTTTTAATTGACAAAGTCAAATATTATAAACTACCTGATACGACCTGCTGTGGGTGTTGTGTCCCTCTCGAGGGATTAAATTATTTTAATTTCCTTTGATATGACAACAATGTATCGAAAATTCGGCTAAAAGTAGAGAACGGACTATTTTAACACTTGGCTTCATCTGCCTGATCTGCCACAAGGCAAGCACTGCAGAAAAAAAAAATATAAAAAAGCATGACAGATGGACGTAGTTTCTTCTCTACTTATTGTCACGGTGCACTATGGGCAATTGGGGTCTGTATCAGATCAAAAAATCAAAAATCGATAACTTTTTTATTTGTTAAGATAAACAATTGAATTTTTGCACAAGCATAAAGTATAATATAGCGCTTTAGGTACAGCTCAGATATTATACTTTTATTGGAGTATATATATATATTAAAAAAATAATGAAAAGAATAAAATAATAATTTCCTTAGTCCACACTACTTATAGTGGTAATAAAAATATATTATTAAATTAGTTTATTAAAAAACAATGTTTCTTAAGCTGTTATCTGTTTAAGTAAGAAATTACGCGTACACATATACTTATTTAATAAAATATAAAATTTACAAAAACTGATTTACAAGTAGAATAATATTAGAAATGAATGTATATTATATGATGAGTATATTATATTTAATTATACTTGGTGAACTTCGGGATCCATAATAAGTTCATTCAATTTTAAAAGATCTAGGGTACCTTCATCAAGTGCCTTCACACTTTTGCTATACTGGTTTTTCTATGACTGGAAATGTACGGATCTGATGTGTAGAGAAGAGTATGAAATACATCCTCATTTGTAGTTGATCGAGAGCACTTTCTGGCATGATGTAGGCGAAATTTTTGATAATCCTTATTACGGGATTATTGTGCACCTTGTGCATTCTTGGGATCTCATTCGTTTGTTAAATTCCTTAAATACATGTATTGCGCTTTTGTTAAATCCAAATAAATAAAAACATTTAATGCCTCTTGATGCGATAGCATTTTGCTCTGGCTTGCGTTTTCTATGAGATTCAAATATAGAGACATTGTATCTCGATCAGCAAGCCTTAATTTTTCCACGAGTTTTGCTTCTATTTCTCCTCCTATGGAACGTAAGCCCTGGACGTAGGCATTGCAAATGAGTTCAAAGCCATATTCACTAAATTGCGCGGTATTTTTTCGCCTCTTCGTTGATTCTGATGGGTCCCCATAGGGACACAGGGTCTTCCGCATTTTCCAGAAGACGTCGATGGTGAGTTCTCAGGTGCTACTTCTTTAATGATTGGTAAGGTTAACAAATATTCAGAATCAAACCAATTTTCGTTGTTTTTTTAAAAAAACTAATCTTTTTACCGGGACGCTTCTGTCCATTGTTTATTAAAGGAACGAATAAGATTCCTTTGAATGTCGCTGATAATAAAACATATGTTGTCTACAGAAACATGATACTTTTCTTTAAGAAATATTAATAGCTAATATTGACTGCTTCAAGTTTTTTTCCTCCTTCAATGTATGGGAGTAATAACTCACGCTTGGAACACTTGAAAGTATTAGCCACTTTGAAATTTAGTGAAGTTACTTAACAATCAAACGTCTGTTAGTAATTTTATTACTAATTTGTAAGAGCTTTATTAAATTAATTCACTCTATTTATATAATTTCATAAATGAGGGTATTGTGCATTTTATTAATTAGTTATACCGCAAAATGTGTGCAAAATGAAGATAAAACGTTCTTTTATTAATAAATAACAATAATTTCACTGAAATTTACCGCAATCTAATTAATTAAATAGTACAACATTAGAAATTTCAATAGATAGAGTTTTCTTGTTCCCTGACTTGTATCGTAGTTTTCGTGATAACTTCTAAAACCGCACGTTTCCGCAGCTGATTTTTATAAATGTTATTTATGAATATCTGGACTATAAAACAACATCAAATGTAACGCGTCGGTAGACGTCGGTAACTGTCAAAAGTCTCGATGAACTTTAAATATGTACTTTTTTTCTCTTCACTCATTGTTAATATTTTTTATAGATATATAGTCACAAAATCCACAATATAATAATTGTTTTAAAATCTACATACTATAGGCTTTTTAAAAATATATAACACTTTATACCTATTTGCATATTTTCTTAAGGAAATTAAGTTTAAAATATCGATGCGAACAATCTGAAATGTCTATTTCAGAAGAATGTCTATTCTTACGTATTACAATTTCTCATAATAAAAAAATATATATTCCAAATGTATTTCACGAAAAAATAATTAATTACATTAAAGGTCCACTATTATACTATTAAAAAAAAATAAAAAGTGCGTCAGGGACGACTTTAGTAAAAATGAATTTTGATCCGCCGTTGTTCTACCATTATCCATAGTGCGGTGGCGGCGGTGCTTGTTACAGCTTCTTGCTGTCTGATTCTGTGTTTCTCGTCCTTCCCGTGCACTCATACAATTAGGAGAAGTACTTCCCTAACGTTTGAAATGTTCCACTTCTAATAGGATGTAATAGATGGTAAGCTGGAGAGACGCAGACGAGGCGTCTTCGGCCCTCCACCGACAAAGAGACTAGTGCTCTTCATAGATGATCTAAACATGCCCGCTTTAGAAGTGTACGGCGCACAGCCACCTATTGAACTGTTGAGGCAGTTTATGGATTTTTCTGGTAATTCGTGTTGATTTTTCTTTTCATCGGTTATGTTAAAGTATAATACGTAAATGTAGAATTATAAATGAATAGAAATTTACAAATACTGTAAATATATGTACGGTACATTACTTTACAGTATACAGCATACTATTGTATACCTACTTGGCGCAGTGAAAGTCTGTTTAAATATATTTTTCTATTTTCTTGAACACATTTAAACAAAGCGTGGCGTGATGTGTTTTCTATAATCAGGCAATATCTTAAAAATTGGGCGGTATGTAGTGGGCAAACTGTTTAAACACTAAATTCTCTCTAGGCTCTACCTAACCTGTTATTCGTGAAAAACTGCTTGAGTACATAGAGATTTGTATGCATTTGTTCCTACAATTAGTTTTTTGAACCAGACTAGTACTTGTATTGTTTTATTTTTTAGGTTGGTATGATCGCACTAATATAGGTGAATTTAAAACTTTAATCGACGTTGGTATAGTGGCGGCCATGGGTCCTCCCGGCGGAGGACGTAACCCCGTCACTATGAGACTCATGAGACATTTCCATTATATTTCCTTCACTGAAATGGAGTATAATAGCAAGGTATGATAGAATATGTGAAATTGGTACCTTATTATTTTTTTTTAGGGTAGGGTAGTCCGAGGGAACCTAGAGCTAAGACACTCTGTTCCGCATTTTCCGTCGAATTCGGGAGCCATTGTATGCTGGGTGGAACTCAACGCCGTGCTTTATCTCGAAACCAGAGTGAAGAAATGAAAATATAAATTTAAATTAATATTTCATTTACTCGAGTGGGGATCGAATCTACAGCCAGTCGCATTTACAGTCACACACCTGTGCGTGCGCTACAACTGACCTCTACTTTATTATTATTGCATATTTTTTTAAATATATTAACTATTAAACTCACAACTTAACTTTTGTCTTCATGGCCTGAACATCGCTAATGATATTTGAGAAAGTAAAAATTCTTCAACAATTAATTTAGGAATAACTAAAGAGTTTATTAAATTATATTCCACAAAACCGCACAATACCATGTTGGCAGGCGAACAGCACGTTTTACTAATGGAAAGTATCACGAACGTCGATTGCAAACAATATGGTTGTTATAATAGCAGTTTGAGGAATAAAAGAGATTGTAAAAAGAGAAAGAGACCGCCTTGACGCAGGGGCACATGCGTGCGACTTTAAACGCGACGGTTGTGGGCTCGATTCCCATTCGGATGAATAAAATATTTAATTTTTTTTATTTTCTCGCTCTGGTAACAAAACAAAACGCGATGTTGAGTTTCAGCGCTCAGTGGAAAATGGGCAGTGGAAGTATTTAAATGGTAACGGAGTGTCTTAACACTAGGTTCCAATGTTCCCTCTGCTTACATTGCTATGTGCGGTATAAAGCGTGAAGCAAAAAATAATATATTGTTTACTATAAATGATAAAATAACAAAAATATTTACAGCACGGAATCTTCAATACAATTCTGAAATCTTGGACGCGTAATTTCAAAGATTTGACAATTAGAGAGGACGCGTTCCTCAAGAGCTCAATAGAAATATTTAGTTCCTTAGTAGAGGAGCTGCTGCCGACGCCCACTAAGTCACATTACACATTTAACCTTCGAGATTTGAGCAAAGTGTTCCAGGGGATGCTCATGATGGACCCTTTGCATATGAAGGTTCCTTTTATAATTTATTGATTTAAAATATTTCATTATTTGTATAATTGTATTCCTACAATTATAAAAAATTTATAATTATATAAAATTAATATACCGACCTTCCGGTCGGTATATTAATTTTATTATCCGAATACGGCGACACAGAAAAGAAGTCTATGATTAATTAGGTCGGTATGAATTCTTGTCTATTCCTCTGTACCTGCTTAAATACTTACAAAATTTGACAGAGCGAAACGAAGTTAAAGAAAATAATATATCAAAAACAAAACATAACATTATGTTTTACTCTTTTAAATACGATATATAAGTATTAAATTATTTCACTAGTATTGTTACATTGCGCAAATCAGATAAAATGCCAAAATCACTGACTTTAGTTAATCAAATAATCAATTTTCCTTCAATTAAAAGGAAGAAGACGATGTGATAAGACTGTGGTACCACGAACATCAACGTGTGTATCAAGATCGACTTGTTAATGATGAAGATCGAACTTGGTTTGTTAAGTGAGTAATATATTTTAATGGTCTGTTATAAAAAAAATTCAACATTAAAAAAATATAAAAATTCTCCATAGGATATTATCATCATGCTTATAGTTTTTACTCTCGTCTGATGTGTTGTCAGTAAATGTGTGAAGTTAATAATGAATCTTTTTGTTATATCACCAAGAACAGCGTTGTTCTCGGTTTTTTTCTTTTTTGACTGGTTGGCCCCTTTACATTTTCCCATCCTTTTCCAATGATTCTTTTCCAATAGTCCCAACTTTATCATTCACACAATAAAATATTAAGAATCATAGAAATGCTGAAAAAATATTGTATTTTTCTTATTCAATTTAAAATAGCTTGTTAAGCAAAAAAATACGAACGGTGTTCAACAAGAAACCAGACGATGTGATCGGTGGAAGGTTGATGTTATTCGGTGACTTTATGGACATTGGAGCCGATGATAAGAAATATGTTGAAATAACTGATAAGGAAGAGGTGATAATTATTTTCCTTAATACTTACCTGTTATATAAAAACTTTTTGAATTTCCTTTTGAATTATTTAATTTCTATTTAGTGAAAAAATAAAAATATACTGACTTATCAAGTCATCGGCTTTTGAGTATATTGATTTTCTTTTTTTTGATATATACTTATCAGTACTCAGCAGGCTTATCTTATATCTGCCAAATGACAAAATAAACTATCACACGCTACTGTATAAACGAAAACAACTGAATAAATATCTGACATTGTGTTGGGAGCTCTCCAGCAAAATGGAAAATTATATCATGGATATATTGTTCTTACAGTTTACTTTACTAAAAAATCTGTGTCATGTCATGTCATAAAATATTCTCAGTCTTTATATATTACATATAGTTCGGCTAATGTATCGGGGTAACTTTAAAGTTAGGCTTTCTGAACTTTTGTGCACTGTACACTCGGGGAGAAAATAATAAAAAATACGTAAAAATCCTAAAATCAAAATTCTATAAATTCAGTGCGGCCACGGTTCATCGTCTGTATTATAACTATATATTCTACAGCTCGATGAAGTGCTTGCACATTATCTGAACGAATACAACCTGTCCACGACTGCTCCGTTAGATTTGGTTCTGTTTGAAGATGCTGTAGGACACTTGTGCAGGTTATCTCGGATCATGAGACAACCTATGGCTAATGCCTTGCTACTAGGAATGGGTGGATCTGGTGAGTAAATATAATATATTTTTACATCAATATTGAAGCCAAGAGCTTAATTGACTTTGGGAAACAATCAATTTGGAGAAAGGTCACCTAAAAATATAAAGATTTTCTTTAGGAGCGTTCTATCAACCTCCTCAGTTGATAAAGCTAGTAAGTGAAAGAATTAGCGATCTATGACTCATTTCTTTACTAGTGATACAAACGTGATACAAATCACCAACTATCAATATATACAATTAGTACTGACTGACTGATTAAGGCTGTGTCAAAAAAGTTTTTATATTATAAAATAGATTTTACATTTTACTACGCCAGGTCGTCAGTCGTTGTCCCGGCTAGCGGCGAACATGGCGGAGTTACAATGTATGCAAATAGAGATAACCAAAGCGTACGGTGTGAGCGAGTGGCGCGAGGACCTCAAAACCACCATGATGAAGGCCGGAGCTGATAATCGGGGGATTGTCTTTTTGTTTTCTGATGCTCAAGTTAGTTGTAGATTTTATTAGATTTGAGTTTTGATAGCTATATTTATATTTTCAGCTTTAGGCTTTACTAGGCGGCTTATAAGAAAATTAACCATTGTAAAAGATAAAGCATGTATGATCAAAGTATTATAAAATTTTACAAAATGCCCAATCAAACAGTGGAAATCAAAAAGTAATTGAATTTGAATTCGCGAAACAAATTATGCAAATCTTATTTTAAACTCGTTTTTTGTTTGTGGTTGTGGGTTCGATCCCAACCCGAGGAAATGAAATATTTATTTATATTTATATTTTCATTTCTTCGCTCTGATGGCGAGCCAAAGCGGCGTTGAGTTCCGCCACTCGAAATGCAATGTCTCCAGAACTCGGCGCAAAGTGGGGGACTGTTGTGTGCGGGATTACAGCGTGAAGCTGATTTAATTTATTTATATTTTTAATTTTAAAGAAATACGTAGATAATTATTTTTCATAATTAATTTCACGGTGAATTTTTATGCTAGCCATTATTAGTTTTGGTTTACCTTACGACTTAAACGTGTTAATGAAGATGAATATTAAAGTTAATAATATTTTTCTCGTCTACTGTATATATACGATATATGTATATAGAAGATCTAGTATAATTTTTTTTTAGCTTCTGGAATAGACCGTCCATTTAGAATATATATGGGATTAGGCAAAGGTAACCTAGTATTAAAGCACTTAATTCCCTACTTTGATACGGTTTGATAAGAACAGAAAACACGACGTTGATTTTCGCCACTCAACACGCAATGTCACAAAATTAGGGTGGTGTGTGAGGAACGAAATGTCTTGACTCTAGGTTCCCTCAGCCTATACTACTATATTCAGGATACATCGTAAAGCTAAAAAATCGACTATTTTTTTAAAGCTTTACGCTGTATCCCAAGTAAGCTAGTAAGTATACAAATATAAAATTGTAGATCAAAATGGAGTCGTTTCTAGAAGACCTGAACAACATCCTGAGTTCGGGCGACGTACCAAATATATACGAGGCGGAAGATTTAGACGTAATATACATGTCGGTGCGTCACGCCGTTATGGAAATGAATTTGGCTGCGACCAAAACTAATCTGTTTGCATGTTACCAGCGCAGAGTCAGGAGCAACTTGCATATTGTTGTTGTCATGAGTCCTGTTGGGGAGGTTAGCGTTTAATAGTGTTGTTGTCTTTGTTGTGTAACACTGTTCTCTCCACATTTTGTTAGTCTAATAGGTTGAGCCATGGAACTTTCGCTTTCTCTTTTATTATTGTTATATAATTAAAATATTAAGGTCAGTCGTACTGCTGCGAGGGGTGCGACTGTAAATGCGACAGGGTGTTCGATTCCCACTCGAGGAATTAAAATATTTAATAAATTAATTTCCTCGTTTTTAAGCTTTGCCACGCAACACGTAATGCTTCCAGATTATCTTAATGAGAACGGAGCCGAAGTTCCAGCTGTGCCACGATGACTGTTATTTTTTAACTCTTTCGTATGGCATAGAAACGATATTGTCCTTACTTTAGTCTTATGACTTTGCTTTAAGAAACTCAATAAGTAACGCTTTATTCAAGATTTGAATTTGGTACAGTCTAAAAAATATATCTACATATGCTTTACAATATAAATAATTAGCATATTACAATATCATGAGAAAATAATGTGTAAAATAATGTTGTTTTTAGATCTTCCGTGCGCGTCTTCGTCAGTTTCCATCGCTAGTAAACTGTTGCACAATAGACTGGTTCAGTGAGTGGCCCAAATCCGCGCTGGAGTCAGTCTCGAGACATTTCTTCACTAATATGCCTGAACTGCAAACGAATGATGAAGTGATTGAAGCTTTGGTGGTTAGTGTTTATTTAATGTTTCCTTGTATCAACGATTAAACGAGATAAGCTTGGTTATTAGTAATATATATTTTTAAGTTTTTGAACATAAGTAAAAATAAAAAAACATCATAGTAGGCAAGGTGTTCTATCACTTTTTTTTCTCTCTGCTACTTATCAATCGTGCGTCTTGGAATAGACAGTAGGACAGTGCAATAATTATTGACTTTTTCAATTATTGTACTATTTTATTCTTTCTCTTTTAAGCTATCATAGAAAAAGATCCTAAAATATATATTTATTTTAGTCCGTTTGTTGCTTCGCCCATCAAAGTGTGGTTGAAGCTAGTGCCAAGTTCCTCGCGCAACTAAATCGCCTGAACTATGTAACGCCGATGTCGTACATGGAAATGCTTGGGGCTTACGCTGAAATGTTCAAAAAGAAGCAAAAATCTATTCTCGTTGAATCTAATGCACTAAAAACAGGTAATATTTATTTATACTAAATATATAATTATATGTATAGTTGTACCGTTTCTGAGTGGCTAATACACACTACGTTGTCTTGTTGTAGTTACGTAGTGTAAAAATTTTAATAAGTAGTATAAAAATTAGCTTCACGCTGGATGCCGCACACAGCAGGGTAGGCAGAGGGAACCTAGTGCTAAGACACTCTGGTCCCCACATAGTGTAGTATAAGGAAGAACTAATACATGTTTTCTTGAAATTCCTACGGCAACGGATACCAATCTAGAAGAATTAAAGATTCGGCCTCATATTATCGTATAAAATACTATAGTCTTTTAACATTTTATTAAATGTTTTTTTTCAATAACATAGGTTTAAGTAAATTAAATCAGACCGAAGTTGAAGTTAAGCAATTGCAAATAGAACTAGCGGAACTAAAACCGATGATGGAGAAAGCGGCTGAAGAGACTAGGAAAGTTATAGAGCAAATCGCTACTGACACGGTACTATTATAGAAATACGACTATAATAAAATTTTTGAAAAATAAATCTTAATTTTCACGCTGTATCCCGCACTCATCAGTGTAGACAGAGAGTTAAGACACTTCGTTGAGGAACCCAGTGTTAAGAGACTCTGTTCACCACTTTTTGCCGAATTCTGGAGGCATTGTGTGTAATGTACATTACATTATAATAATTATGGCCACATAATACAATTGAGGTCGTAGCATAGTAGAATAGCGTGATTGGAAACGTGTTGTTTGTACGTTTGATTCACGTACGATAAATATATTATATTTAAATGATCTTCGTTTTTCCGTTCTGACGGGGTAAACGAGGACGAAAGTCATTGTAATTACTTTTTTTACTTCTCGCTTGTGCCCCACGTATAGAAAGGTATGCAGAGGGCACCTGGGAACCTGGCATTGCATATTGAGTGGCGGCACTCAACGCTGCACTTTGTCTCGTTAGCAGAGCGAGGAAAATTTAAATATTAATTATTTCATTTCCTCGAGTGGGAATCTAATCCACAATCTGTTGGTATTACAGTCGCAAGCTCGTGTTTCACTCATCTTCCACCTGCCTACCTTTTTGGATATGCGAGGAAAAACATGAATCTTATAAATATATATGTTTGTATGTGTATTAAAAAATAAATTTCATTTTTTTTAAAGTACTAATTTTCTATAGGAAATAGCAGAAGATGCTCGTATTAAAGTAGAAAAAGAACAAGCCATAGCAGAATTGATGGCTAAAGAAACGTCGGCAATGGCGGAAGATGCGCAACGAGATTTAGGTAAACTTAAAACTTAAACTTAGCTTTAATATGCAATTATTTCAAATTAATATATATTAAAGAGACCGGGTTTTAATTCTGTTTTGTTCATTTTTTTTATTTGAAATCATATAATATTATTTTAACATTTTTAAAGTGTTATTCCACACTTAGGAAAGAAAAAATACGTTCAAGTTTGACGGTGACTTGGACGGTTTCCAAAGAGGCGCAGGTTCAAATCCCGTTCAATCGTTCAAATTTTTATACGTTTTCTTAATAAGAATCATATAATATTAGTTAAATTTGTGGCAGTAAAGTTAGAGTACTTGTTAATTTTTTGAAATGTATAATGTCACTATTTACGTATAATACATAAAATGCGGCGTTGAGTTACGAAACTATCTTAAATGCCCGCAACGCACCTGAAGCTCACTTACGATCAGGTCACCCAAACGCTCATTCGCGTGTATTTTTTTTCTATAAAAAAAGTCTACACTACATTTCCACTAACTTTTGTATATACCTATTCACATTCTAGATGAAGCAATGCCAGCTCTGAGAGCAGCAGAGAAAGCCTTGCAGGAACTAAACCGCAATGACATTGTTGAAGTTAAGGCCATGAAGAAACCACCAGCGGGTGTCGTTCTCGTTATAGAGTCACTATGCGTTGTATTCGATATAAAACCTATTAAGGTAATGTTATGTTATGTATGTTATTAAAATGGAAGATTATATGTATTTTTAAGCTTCACTCATCCTTTTACCCTTGTATAGAAATGAATAATGAGTTATATAGAAGGCAGAAAAAACCTATTGTAACAAATATAGACGTTATTTTTACACGATATTTATCAACAACTTTTTTTTATCAGCTTCACGCTGTATGCAGGCACAGGGAACCTAGTGTTAAGACGTTCCCCACTTTCTGCCGAGTCCTGGAGGCATTGCATGTTGAGTGGCGGAACTCAACGCCGCGCTTTTTGTCTCGACACCAGAGCGAGGAGAGGAAATAAATATTTCCTCTCCTCAAGTGGGGATCAATCCCACAACCAGTCCATTTTACAGTCACACTTTGTGCCCGTGCGCCACGACTTGCCTCTACAATAACTCATTACAATTTATATTTAACTAAGTTTAATATTTGAAATAATTTTGAAGATATTCAGTATTGTCTATTTTACGGAGTAAATCTGTTAATACAATACTACTAATTTTATTAAAATATAACTCTCTCCTTTTTTCCTATTTTTATATATGTAAAAAAAACTATAATATAAATAAATGTATGCTCAAATAACTAATTATAAATCAGGAACCTGGAGCATCTTTTGGGCAAAAAATTCTTAACTATTGGAAGCCAGGATCACAAATGTTGGCAGATCCGACTGCGTTCCTCGACTCCTTGATGAAGTACGATAAAGAATCCATCACCGAGGACATGATTAAAAAGCTTAAGAAATATGTGGTTGATCCAAATTATGAACCTACTAAGATATCAAAGGTATGTTTTATGCTGTATCTCATTTGTCTATATTTAATAACTTATTATTTATCGCATTGGGAGAGAAAGTACTTTCAGAACAGCATAAGCTTATAAAACATGTGGATACATCTACACTGTATTGTAATAAAATCGTAGCGGTCGGTGTTTATATATGGACATATAAAAGAAAAAATATGATTGGAGTCTTTGTATTGTTTGTTTTAATGTAATAGAACCCAAAACAATAATTTTATAATGTTTTTCTGTTTGTCCGTCTGTATTTTGTTCACGCTAATCTCAGAAACGGCTTAACCGATTATTTTCACTTTCATGCCGAATGTAGCTTTAATATTAGAACCTTTAATAAGTTCTCGCTGTTTTTGAAAGATGGCGTTGCGGCACTCTGTGCCTGGAATTTATTATAATAATAATTGCGAAACTTACTTAGGTGATCCCTGCATTTTTTACTCACTAATCCTTAGAAAAAATTATCAACTTGATACTTGAAGGTTTGTTTAAGATAATGTACATTGTCAATAGGTTTCAAAAGCCTGCATGTCGCTCTGTATGTGGGTGCACGCTATGTACAAGTTCTATCACGTGAATAAGGCGGTGGCTCCGAAGAAGGAAGCTTTGGATCGTGCTACCAAAGAATTGGCTGCTGTTGAGGGTGTGAATATTCTTATTTAATATTATATTTCTCGTTTTATAAACTGCCTGATGTTTTATAGGTTATTATTATATAGGACTTAAAAAATTAAAATGATATTTAATTGACTATTAAATAAAAAAATTAAATGAAAATTTAGTGATTTGCCACTGTTATTTATTTATTGTTTATAATACATGCTTCGTGGTCCAAATGCAAGGCATGCAATGAACAAACTTTAATTCAAAAGGAATAATAAAAGAAAAAATAAAAAAAACTTCATAAAACACAGACTTGCTTTCACCTTGATTTGCTTGAAAGTAGTATTCTGCTGAAACTGGCACCTGTCAGTTTCAGCAGAATACTGCGCCCAATTTGTTTTCTTTGCTTAAATAATCATTTGTTTTGATTTATGCTCCAAAAATTATTTTAATTTACTCTATTCTGCTCTGGTAGAGAAACTGTGGCTCTGTTTTGCTTTTCTTTTGTTTTGATTGATCAATAAAAATTAATCCCTACAGCGATGCTGGCGAACGCAAAAGCAAAAATGCAGGCCTTGTTAGAAGGAATTGCGAAACTAAACGCGTATTTACAAGAAAAAGAAGAGGAGAAACGTAAGATGGAAGAAGATATTAATCAATGTTTGGCGAGAATGGATCGAGCTAATAGGTAAGGCTTATTAGCTTTTATTATAATTAAAAAGAATGCATTGATCACTCTGTTTGACACTTTTTTCTTATTATTGTGTACGAGATAGGAACTGAACATATTTTTGAATGTTAATTAGGGAATCCCAAGTGAGAATCAAATCTACAACCAGCACATTGATTTGATATTGAATTTGATATTCTCCTGTTCTGTGATGTCCTCTATGTTATCGTAAGTCTATTTTTTAAGGCGTCTTCAAGTGATCAATTAAGCATGAATGCACAGTTCTTAAGGCGCAAGCTGAGCTTTGAATTTGAATTTCATCAAATACCAAAAGTTCTCCAAAAAAACTCTTTTTTTTATTTATTGAATTTATTATTAGCCATCAACAAATAAATAAGACGTGAAACATATATAATTTTTTCTACATTGAATTACAATTATTTAAAAACATTTCTGTTGCGCTGGTTGTGTTAATAATAAGGGATGCGCTGCGCTTCAACCCATCGGCACATCTACTCTATCCATGTACACTCACACACATACACAATTCACCTTACACCTATACCATAGCATATTTTATTTTTTAAGAATTTTATTTGAATATTTAAATTAGATATATTAAAAAAGAAACAGTTCAAGTTTCAACGAAATATAAATGAATTATCTATCGATTTACATTATTTCTTTAGTTAAATAAAAAGTGTATTATATTTTTAAGTTTTAAGATTATATTCCTAAGATAATAATAATAATTTAATAATATTTTTTTTCTTCCTTAGATTGTTAAACGGTTTGTCCAGTGAAAGAGTTCGTTGGATACGTACAATCAAGGAATTAGATGTAGGCCAAATTAATCTAATCGGTGACATTATGTTGAGTGCATGTAAGTGCATATAATTTTTATTAATTAAGTTCAGAACTTCATTATTATAGGTGTCTGGTGTGGTGAGTATACGTGATGGTGGTGGGTTTGATTTTCGCTTGATATAATTTTAATTATAATAAATAAATCAAAACATCAAATCAGCTTCACGCTGTATCCCGCACACAGCAGGGTAGGGAGAGGGAACCTAGTGTTAAAACATTCTTTTCCCTACTTTCTGCCGAATTCTGAAGGCGTGTTGAGTGGCAGAACTCAACATATAACTGTATAAAAATACTTTTAGAATCACTTTTACTTACACAATAAGGTATATATTTGTTGGAAAAGCCTCTTTTTGAGGTTTATAAAATGTTGTTATTAAAGTTTTTAACAAAGACTTAAAAATCTGCATCAATTAATTTATATAATATAGTTTATAGCATTTTTTCTTTTCTTTTAATATAGGTAACAATATTATATTTATAATAAGTACCTAAAATAAATAATAACCTTAACTGGTTCAATAAAATGTGATTAATAGTAGATATTGTTATTTACTATTTTTATATGATATATAATAAAAATATAGTTATTTAAATAGGTGCAGTTGGTTACATAACACCATTTACAGATGAATTTCGTAGAGAGCTACTAGGAGAGTGGATTAAACACATAGTGGTAACTTTTATTTATTCACATTTTGTCTTTATTTTAATTTAATATTTTATGAAACGGACAAAAAATAATAAGAAACCTTTTCCTTATTCCTATTATTTAAAATATATTAAGTTTTTTTATAGTGATTATTTTAAAAAGATATTTCAAAAATAAACAGCAGATACAGAGAGGCCGATGCTTACAGTGGCACACAAGTGTACGACTGTAAACACGACAGGTTTTGGGTTCGATTCCCATTCGAGGAAATTAAATATTTAATATTTTCATTTCTTCGATTTTGAGACAAGGCTAGGCCCGGCTTTGTATTCCGCAACTCATCACGCCGAATATCTCCAGAATTCGGCGGGACGTGTGTAACGGAAGTGACTTAATAGGGACGGGGAACACTAGATTCCCAGATTCCTTCTGCCTAATCTACTGTGTACGGGATACAGCGTGAAGCTAAATAAAATATACCGAGATCTACACAGCTCTATGTTAAAACACGTGTATTTTCTAACAGTGATACATTAGCGATATCAAAACAAGTCGCTCCTTGTTTCAACTTAATCCTTTTAATTATATCTTAATATACAATGTATAAATAAATAACATGTTTAATGCTATTTAAAAACCATATAACCAGGAAGTGGCTGTGCCCCATACTGAAGGTGCCACCCCACTCTCAATACTTGGTGATCCAGTAATAATAAGGTAAGATATCGGCGCTCTGGCCATTTAAGCTATATAGAATGTTCCCATCCAGCTACGTAAACATCTTTCCTTATATTTTTTCTTAGTTTCACGCTGTATCACGTAGATATCAGTATATGCAGAGGGAGCTTGAAAAAAAAAATATTTAAAATTTCATTTCTTCGAGTGGTAATTGAACCCTTAACCATTCGTGTTCATAGTCGCACGTTTAGTTTTAGTACCCTACACCAAAGGCTGTTCATTAAACACAAATAAAATAAAATTACCATAACGCCATATAAAATTTAACATATGGAATTTTTAAACAATCTTTAACCCTAAGTATGAAATGCATTAGTAATGTAAACGAAACAAACATTTAAAAAAGACACAATTGCTGTCAAATAAACTCTTCCGCTTTATTATGTACTAGCGACCCGCTCGCGGCTTCGCCCGCGTATACTTCTAAATTATTTACTTAATGCTCTGAATTACGTACCTGTTTTAATGTATACTGTGTGTTAACGCACTTAAGATTTTAATGTAAAAATTAATAAATTATCAAAGATATACTTTCGTAGATATTCAATTGTTTCCTCTGTCTATCTGTGCGATTGCTCACGCGAATCTCTGAAAGGGCTTAACTGATTTATATGTACAGTTTTTATTATTGTATTTTGGCGAACATATAGTATTTAGTAGTTATTTGTTTTATTTTAATGGGTTCATTAATAAAAAAGTATATATATCCTATATTTTCGTACATAGAAACTGGCAAATGTACGGGTTGCCTCGTGACCCCCTATCAGTGGAATCGGCGGTATTAATGTCTAATTCGAGACGATGGCCGCTCATAATTGATCCGCAAACGCAGGCCAATAAATGGATTAGAGCCATGGTACGTTGTTATGCCTTATTAGTATTGTGTTTACTTAGATGATTAAAATGTATAGTACGTGAGGCAGGAACAGTCGTGGCGCAGGAATGTATGGGTCATAACTAGTTTTTTAGTTCTATACTCTTATACAAATTTATGAAACCAAGAAAGTTTCTTTAGAGTCACTCTTTGTCCTGCACGTAGCAGGGTAGGCAGAGGGAACCCGAAAACCTACACTCTGTTCCCATTAACACATTTCCATTCCCCACATCTGCGCAATTCTGAAGGCATTGCATGTTGAGTGATGGAACTCAACGCCGCGCTTTGCCTTGTTACCAGAGCGAGGAATTGTAAAAAAATATAATCAGCTTGACGCTGTATCCCGCACACAGTAGGGTAGGCAGGGAACCTAGTATTATCACACTCCGTTTCCCACTTTCTGCCGAATTCTGGAGGCATTACGTGTTGAGTGGCAGAACTCAATGCATGCATGCTTGAATAATATTTCATTCCCTCGAGTGGGAATCGAATCGATAATGTTGTACTTACGCCATGACAGGTCTTAATATTTATATAGTAATCTCAGAATTATATACCTATGTAATAATTTGTTTCTAATAATTTTCAGGCTAAAATAGAAGGCTTAATAGTTTGTAAACCGAACGATCGAGATCTATTGCGAAACTTTGAATCGGCACTCAGATTTGGAAAGCCGTTACTATTAGAAAATGTAGGTCAAGAGCTCGATCCTGCATTGGATCCTGTGTTGAAGGTATTTCATATGGCCTTACTAGAATTATTTGATTGGATTTCGTCAAACAGAATATCTGTCAAAGGGCCTTTCTGTGTTTATTTTAATTATATATATTTTATTATACAAGTATATTTTTTAAAATATGTCACTAGTAACTATGTAACTTTGTAAATATGTAATAAAATGTCAGTAACTGAATTTGACCCAATTTAAACTTATGACAATACAATTCAGTGGCGTAGCTAGGGTAGTTGCTGCCTGGTGCAGCTTAGGACTTGATGCCCTTTAAAATGGTCAAAATAATTTCAGATTTCAAAACACAGTAGAGTAGATATATCATTTTTTATTGCTTGAAAACTATAATAACTGTGCCGTGTGATCCCGGCCTAGAATAGG
Organism: Heliconius hermathena; assembly: GCA_013403705.1. Lineage (NCBI taxonomy): Eukaryota > Metazoa > Arthropoda > Insecta > Lepidoptera > Nymphalidae > Heliconius > Heliconius hermathena. The sequence goes on along the minus strand of JAAIXJ010000560.1, from coordinate 116,430 downwards.
ATCATCCTGGTACTGGTGGCGTCGTAAGAGGCGACTAAAGTACGTGTGGTAGAGTCACGTCGCCAGCAATGACAACACGCATGGGCAGACTCGACCAGATCATTACCACCCCCGGCATTTAAAACCGACGTTAAGTAGTGGCTTTATGTTATTCCTGACGGAGACTCAAATTGCCCGACCGAGCGACACAGCCTATCTTCAATACCCCGGCTACAAAATAGAACATAACTTTATGCCTCATGTCGGGGTCGCTGTGTTCATTAGGGAGGACCTAAGTTTCTGTCATCTTGCCCATTTTGAAGGTCTGGACCTGTCTACTATCTGGCTCCGTGTTGGCTCGGACGATCGTGCCCGAGTCTACGCATGCCTTTACAGGTTCCACAGTGGTAATGCAGAAACGAATCAGCTCATGGAGCACATTCAATCGGCTATCGACGATATGCTCTCACAGATCTCCTCCGCTGCGGTTGTGATACTTGGCGATTATAATGCGCACAATGCCAGTTGGCTTGGATCACGCACCACCGACCACACGGAGAGGGCTGGATTCGATTTTGCTATGGCGAATAGATTGGCCCAATTAATTGATTCGCCTAAACGATTCTCGGACGTGGACAACGATAATGCCTCCTTAACCTTCTGTTGACTTCACATCTGGAACAGTACCAGGTTGTCGTCGATACTCCTTTGCGATCTTCAGACAGACTGACTGGTACGGAGTGTTATATCCATTAAACGGGCAGTCCCAGAACATCACTATAAGTTAGCAGATTGGAATGGGATCCGTAAATTTTATTCATTTTATCCCAGGGGGCCGGTTTGCTTCTCTTCTGATGATCCTGGTGCCTGTGCCGTTGCTGTCACCGACGTGGTTTTGTAAGGCATAGAACTTTACATCGTAGCTCTGTGGTGATGGATGACCTAGGAACAACGCCACCGACCATTCCGCGTCATGCTAGAGCTCAATGCCTGCAGTTTCGTTCAGCCAAAACGCTGCTAGGCGGGCTCTGTCTTCTTTGGACATCCATAAGTCGAGCGGACCAGATGACATCTCTCCTTTAGTAATCCGTTTATGATCTCCTAAGCTGACACTGGCACTCTGGCCGGGCAAGTCTTTTTCGGGAAAACACTGAGGCATCCCTCCGGAATGTTCCCTTATAGGGTGAAAGGAACTTGGTTCAATTCAACCCCCAGAAGACACAAGTTTGCACGTTAACCAATAAAAAAATCCCATTTTCAATCACGGGCGGCGGTGATCACTTACCGCCAAGGTGACTCGAGCGCTCGTTTGTCTTGTCCTTTCCATAAAAAAATTAACGAAATGTCTTGATACTCTAGTGTCTTGAAGTTCTCTTTGCTTGCTACTTGCATGGAAGTAGCCGCCATATACCGCCTGTTGTAGTTGTTATATAGACTATCGATACTCAAATTACATGCATGTAATGAAATAATATATTACTATTAACTATTCATTATAAAGCAACTCCATTAAAATCCATTACATTTATTGTTTGCATTATGCATATATAAATTGATATTATATATACTTATTTAGAAAACGTATAAAAATTTGAACGCAGCGGGACTCGAACCCGCGCCTCCTGGAAACCGACCAGGCGCTCTGACCACTAAGCCATGCGTTCTCGCCAAGCTACGTCGAAATTTTTATACGCTTGTTACAACTTA
>JAAIXJ010000560.1:87162-114081 GCA_013403705.1 Heliconius hermathena | reverse complement strand
ATTGCGTGTTGAGTGGCAGAACTCAACGCCGCGCTTAACCTCGACACCAGAGCGAAGAAATGGAAATATAAATTTAAGTAAATATTTCATCTCCTCGAGTGGGGATCGAACCCACAACCAGTCGGTTTTGCAGTCACATCTCATGCCGCTGCGCCACGACCGGCCTCAATCTATTATAAGATAATTAACATTTATACCTTTGTCTGTTGTCGTTGATAACGTTAAATATTATTTTCTCAGTAGCATCTCTGTAGGAATAACACTTTAAAAATGTTTAAAAACATTTAATAAATAGCATTCTCTCTTGCCAGACGATAATTTTTAGTAATTATCTTTGGGTAGCGGAAATTTGTAAAAATCTCCCTACAGAGATGCTAACAGTATAAATAAGTTGTAGTTGTTGACGTAGCTTGATAAGAACGTATGGCTTAGTGGTCAGAGCGCCTGGTCGGTTTCCAGGAGGCGCGGGTTCGAGTCCCGTTCAAATTTTTATACATTTTCTAAATAAATAAAATTTCTTCTTATATTAATTGTTATTTAAGTGTTATATATCAAGCATTATTACCAAGATTATTAATTAACTATTGTTTTTTAAAGATTAAAGTAGAAGATATAGAAACCACATCCGCCCAAATAGACGAGGCGCGTCTCGGCTACGTGCCGGTCGCTAATCGCGGGCAGATCTTGTTCTTTTGTCTCTCGGGCATGGCCAACGTTGATCCAATGTACCAATATTCCTTGGAGTGGTTCGTCAAATTGTTTGTGAGGAGTATGGCGGAGACTGAACACAATGGTATATTAAATTCATTTTGTTTATATAATAACGGCTTGTCTTGTTACAAGAGCGAGGAAATTAGAATAATTAATTTCTTCTAATGAGAATCGAACTCACTATCATCGCGCTTACAGTTAGGCGTTGTACCACTGTGCCACGACGGCTTTGTTAGAATGAGAATCCTAATGCGCAATATAAAAAGGCTTCTTTTTGCAATCCACAAAATATGAGAAAAATTACGAAAACATAAAAAAAAGGAAAATAAAGTGGGGCTGTGGGGAACGGAGTGTTTTAACACTAGGTCCCCTGTGCCTACCCTGCTTTGTGGAGTATACAGCGTGAACCCGATTTAAGTATAAATATATCTATTTCACATAATGTTTTCTTTCCCACAGAGGATATAATGGAGAGGGTCGATATTATTATTGATCATTTCACGTTTCTTCTATACCAAAACGTGTGTAGGAGCCTCTTTGAAAGACATAAGCTGCTGTTTGCTTTCCTGCTTTGTGCCCGGATTTTGCTCGACAACGCCACCATTAGATATCAAGAGTTTAATTTTCTCTTGAACGGAGCTAAAATTGAAGAGGTGTGTAATTTTTGACTTTACTCTTTATAAAATAGAATTATTATTATGCTATATATTTTACTATTTATAGGGGCCGTCGTGGCCAGGAGCACAAGTGTGCGATGTGTGTAAACACTGTGGGTTCGATTCTCAGTTGGGAGAATGAATATTTTTTTAATATTTTCATTTCTTCGCTACAAAGGCAAAACGCAATGCCTCGAAAATTAGGTGGGAAGTGGGGAACGCAGTGACTTAACACTAGGTTCCATTATATCCAGGATATAGCGCGCAGCTGAAAATATATTTTATTGAAGCTAGTTGTGGCGCACGGTCACATGAGTGCCAACCAACGCCGCAGTAGCCATAGCGGAAATGAAATTTAAATATTAAATAGAAAGAAAATAATTATTTCTTATTTAAACAGAAACAATTTTCAAGGTTCACTATTTATAAAGAATTGTTTTATTTAACTCGACCAGATAATATTACGAACATGTTATTATAACATCCAATTCATTGAAAATTAATCACTTTTTATTTTAAAAGGAAACTTTTCATTTTTATTTACTATGAAAGAAATTAATTCAGAGTTTTAAAATATTTGTATATTATGAATCAGAAAACAATCATCATTACAATAAATAATTAATTTACCTTTTCAATAACAAGTAAATATTTATAAGATGTAAAGTATTCAATATACGCGAATAATCCGTTTGCATTTGACTGATTATAAATGCGGTGATCGTGGGTTCCATTTCCTGTCCGGAAAATGTTACTGATATCGAGACAACGCGCTACTTACTATACGAGTATATACATTGCTCTTCATGAATAATCATTTAATACTTACTTACTTACTCTTAATTACGAAAGATAAATGATTTATTAACATACATACATACACTATCCGAGGTGTGGAGTTCCGCCACTCAACACAAAATGTCTCGGAATTTGGTTGGAAAGTGGAAAACGGAGTGTTTTAATACTAGGCTCCTAGCCCTATTGCCTATCTTGCTATAAGTTGTATAGCTTGAAAGTAAAAAGAAATACGTCTACAATAGTTTTATTTAAATAAATAACTACTTTGAGGCCGGTCGTGGCGCAGCGGCACGAGGTGTGACTGCGAAACCGACTGGTTGTGAGTTCGAACCCCACTCGAAGAGATGAACTGCCTACCCTGCTGTGTGTGGGATACAGCGTGAAGCTAATTTAATTTATTTAATTTATTTTTAAATAACTACTATAGGAATTTGAAAATCCCGAACCAAAATGGATATCACCAAAGATGTGGCTAGACATGTTGCAATTAGCATCTTTACCCACCATGCATCAATTTGTATTGGACTTTCCGCAACAGACGAAGTTTTTTAAAACTTATTATGACGCTTGGAATCCTCATAAGTTAGTATTTATTCTGTCTCTAAAAATGAAATGAACTTTAAATGGTAACATGACAAAGCACAGCGTTAACTTCCGCCACTCAACACACAATATTTCGAAAATTGAACGAAAAATTCGTCATTTTTCAAAACAAGAAATTTCTTTACATTCATTTCTTTGTGCCTATTCTGCTATATGCACTATATTGAGTGAAATTAAAAAGAAATTGTCATGTTATTAGAATATATTTTTTACATTAATACAGACTGCCGTATCCTAAGCCTTTAGACACACAACTGGATCACTTTCAAAGATTACTTGTTTTGAAATGTTTGAGACCTGACAAGCTTATACCTGGACTTCAGGTAAATATGATAAAATATTTTTTTTATATTATTTAGACGTCATTTATATTTACCTAGTTCATGTAGTTTCAATTAGCTTACTCATTGTATAAAATATTATACATATCTATATTCTACATAAATATAAAATCAAAATCTCCAACTGTTCTAGGACTACGTAGTGACAGGGCTCGGCGCGCGGTTCGTGGAGCCGCAGCCGGCCGACTTGGCGGCTCTGTACGCTGAATCTGATCCGTTGGCACCTATTATATTTGTACTGTCCACGGGGACTGACCCGGCTGCAGGTTATTGATATTTACTTATAAAGATAAATAAATATTAAGTCAGATTCACCCTGTACCCCGCTTACAGAATGGTAGAAAGAGGGAACATAATGTTAAGTTACTCCGTTCCCCACTTTCCGCCGATTATTTTCGAGGCATTGCGTGAGTGGCAGAACTCAACCCCGCGTTTGTACCTCGACACCAGAACGAAGAAATGAACAATACGCAATGCTTCTAGAGCGGAGTGTCTTAACACTAGAGTCCCTCTGCCTACAGTGCTACATGCGGGATACAGCGTGAGGTTGAAAAAAAAATTGTTTGGTAACATCACAAAATTTTACTCTTGAAAATTGTAGACCTTTTAAAGTTCGCCGACAAAATGAAGATGGGCAAGCGTTTCGAGAGTATCTCCCTCGGTCAGGGGCAGGGGCCGCTCGCCGAGGCGATGATGAAAGTGGGCTGCGATTTCGGAAATTGGGTATTTTTCCAGGTTACTTCTTTTTCGTTTTTGTTTTGTTTAACATTTTTCTTTTCTATTGTGTTTTATTGGATTTGTGTGATTGTCATTTTAGTACTATTTCGTCTTTCTTTATATAAATGGATATTTGTTGTCTGTGGAATTTGCATATTTGTAAATTGAAGCTAATGAATAGTAATATCAATATTAAGTAGATTTTTTAATTTTGACTTAATGCTTTTGTTATTGTTGTTGCTAAAAATGCGATGTTATTAGGAATCTTTTAATATTTTATCAACACTAGTTCATCCTAGATAATATATTTTTCTCAAAAAAATATTTATATCTTATGGAGAGACAGAGAGTAAATATTGTAAGAGGAATCAAACATGGTTCCCAATATATAATGTATATTGTGCTAAAAAGTGTGATTGTTACTAACTTTTTTGAATTGTTTTTAGAATTGCCATCTATCCCCATCTTGGATGCCAACATTGGAGCTGAATGTAGAGCAAATAATACCAGAACAAGTACACAAAGATTTCAGGCTATGGCTTACTTCGACCCCGTCACCGTTTTTCCCGGTCGCCTTATTACAAAATGGTTAAAGAGACAAATTATCATTTTATTAAATAATGAGGCCAGTCGTGGCGCAGCGGCACGAGGTGTGATTGTAAAACCGACTGGGTGTGGGTTCAATCACCACTCGAGGAGATGAAATATTTACTTAAATTTATATGTCGTGTCGAGGTTAAACGCGGCGTTGAGTACTGTCACGTCAATAAGCAATGCTTCCAGAATTCGGCAGAAAGTGGGGAAACGGAGTGTCTTACCACTAGGTTCCCTCTGCCTACCCTGCTGTGTGCGGGATACAGCATGAAGCTGATTTTTAATTTTATTAAATAATTGCGGGAGAAAATTTAAATTTAATTTTACGTGTTTATGTGGGTGTGTGTGTGTGTGTTTTTTTAAATGTACTTACGTCATTGTTGTACCAAATAAGCGAATGTATATAATAATAGTATTCTATTTTTAACTTTTCATAATATTTAAAATGTCGTGGTTTTTACCTATTAAGAATATTTTTTTATTAGAAATATTTAACTTTACCGATGTAAACTGTCGTTTGCACTATCACTACACTTCATATTTCACTTTACATTCTAAGTACATATCTGATCTGTTTTCTATCCAGATAGAGATGTTAATAATTTATTTATAAAAGAAAGTACCTTATAGTGGGATCTGAATCTGCAACCATCGTGCGTATATATTTTTCAATATAAAATTAAAAGCGTCGTACTTAAATAGTTTTATTTATAACTTATTTCATAATTCTACAAATGACTAATTACAAATTTAAGGCTACAAAATGACAGTGGAACCACCAAGAGGGATAAAGGCAAACTTACTCAAAGCTTATATGAACCAGGTTCCAGATTTTCTTGATTATTTCAATTCTACGGATAGCAAAGTTCCAAACTTTAAGGTTTGTTTTCTCTGTCTGTCTTTTTAATCTAGTTAAGAAAACTAGAATATTCATGACGTTAATTAACATTAATTTTAATGAAACATCTGAGTACAAATAGATAATATTAAGCCAGAGCTTAACTAGGAGAGTATATCCTTTTATATAATATTATAAAACCAAAAAAAAAAAAAAATCAGCTTCACGCTGATCCCGCATATAACAGTTTTACTAATATATAAATGTGAAAGTTTGTGAGGGTGAATAATTGTTCCATTTTTACGATAAAACTACTAAACGGTTTTCAAAGAAATTTCTGTAATATACCAGAATAACACATAGAATAATAACATTTATGTAAAAAATATATGAAAAAGGTAAGCGGGCGAAGCCACCTGTACTAGCAACTAGTTGTTTTTTTTTATAATAGTTTTGTTCTTATTGATAACCCGAAACAAAACGCTAAGAACGTTAGTAGACTCCTTAAACGCTACGCTTATGCTTTTGATGTTTTGTATCCAAAACTGTTCACATTATTGTCTCATTAAGCTGATTCCCATTCAAAGGTTTTTGGAAGAAATAAATCGTCGACTACATACTAAGGATAGAAATATATTATTTCGAAATTGTATAAAAATTTAAATTTTGCGGGATTTAAGCCCGCGACTTTTTTTTACAATTTTTTGGTATTGGAATATTTTCCTTACAGTGAGTAGGCGTATAAAAATTACGACGTACCTTAATGGGAACTATATGTATGGCTAGTGATTAGAGCACTTGGACGTTTTCCAAGAGCGAGAAAAAAATATATTAAGCACAATAAATTTTTCAGCTTTACGCTGTATCCTGCATATAGGAAGGTAGGCAGGGTCAACCTAGTAATAAGACACTCTGTTCCCCACTTTCTGTCAAATTTTCGACGCATTGCCCGTTGAGTGGCGAAACTCAACTCCAGCTTTGCTTATTTACAGAGCGAAGGAATGACAAATTAATAAATAGTGGGAAGTTTAAGTCTCTACGCCACGACTGGTCTTTGTTATTATGTGATATATAAATATTACTAAACAACAACAAACATATATATTTTTTAATTTCAGTGGTTACTTTTCTCTCTAAGCTTATTCCACGGTGTGGTACTAGAACGAAGGAAGTTTGGTCCCCTCGGCTTCAATATCCCATACGAGTTCACCGATGGAGATCTACGTATATGTATATCTCAGCTTCACATGTTCCTTACAGAGTATCAAGAAGTGCCGTTGCGTGTTAGTTGCTTGAGATATGTTTTGTTTTATATAAATATATACGTGTAATCATCTGGTTATGTGGTTATCTAATCAACTTAACGCTGTATCCCGCACGCAGACATAGATTAGATTTAAGATATTCCATTCCCCAGTTTTAAATTTTCGAGGCATTGCCTGTTGAGTAGAGAAAGTCAACGCCGGGGTTTCACTTTTGTGCCAGAGCGAGAAAATGGAAATATTAAATATTTCTTTTCCTTACATGCCGCGTTTACTGTCACACTGGTCTCAAATGTAAGTAAATATATGTATATAACCCTTAATATATTTCTAAAACGTGAATGCAGATGCTGACGTACACCGCGGGCCACATCAACTACGGCGGGCGCGTGACGGACGACTGGGACCGGCGCTGCCTGCTGTGCCTGCTCGCCGACTACTACGCCACCAGCGTGCTCAACGACAGGTGCGTCTTCGACGAGAGCGGGGCCTACAGACAGGTTGTTATTGTTATTTAATGTATTTTGTGGTTTTTGGTGAAACATATTTCTATATATTTTTTGTATTTCTCACTCTTTTGAGGACAAAATGTTAGATATTATATTTAGTGGAGTATTTTGTCTTAAAAACATAATAATACAATGCAGCGAGACTAGTTGTAGGTGACTGTAAATGCGACAGGTTGTGGGTTCGATTGCCACTCGAGAAAATCAAATATTTAATATTTTAATTTCTTCGCTTTGTCGTCGTCGGGGCAAAGAACGCTTGTCGCCACTCAACACGCAAAGCCTCCAGAATTCTACGGAAAGTGGGGAGAGCGAAGTGTTTTAACACTAGACTCCTTCTGTCTATCCTGCTAAATGCGGAATATTGCGTAAAGCTGAAAAAAATACATTAGTAGTTATATATAAAATTTTCAGCAACCATCCTCATCCACAATAGATGATTACACGAAGTATATAAGGACTCTACCTCTAAACGACGACCCGTCTCTCTTCGGGCTCCACAGCAACGCTAACATCAGTTACGCCATGTCAGAGACCATGTCGTGTATAAGTAAGTTATTTGATCAATTAAATATAAAGGCCGTCGTGGCGCAGTGGCGCAGATTAATGTATTTTACTTAAGTACAACAATATTATATTATTAAATGTAAAATTTTAAGAAAATAATTTTATTATTATAAATCCTTAAATTAACTACCAGAGGCCAGTCGCGGCGCAGAGACACAAAGTGTGATTCCAAAATCGACTGGTTGTTGGTTCGATCCCCTCTTGAGTACATGAAGTATTTATTTAAATTTATATTTTCATTACTTCGCTTTGCTGTCGAAGCAAAGCGCGGCGTTGAGTTCCGCCACTCACCACGCAATGCCTCCAGATTTCGGCGGAAAGTGGGGAATGGAGTGTAAGTCCTAACACTAGGTTCCCTCTACCTACCCTGTTGTGTGCGGGATACAGCGTGCAGTTGATTTAATTTAATTTATTTTAATTAAATTAATTATTTTCAAACACCTAAATATTACCTCTCTTCTAACAGATACATTAAGTAGTTTACAACCGAAGGAAGTGAGTGGCGAGGGCGGTCTCAGCGCCGAGGAGATGACGGAACGTGCCGCGATAGAGATATTGGAGGTTCTACCACCGCTGCTAGACCAAGCTTATATAGCTACCACGTGAGTGTGCGATGAGTTATCAAATTTATTATAACCAATCAATATCGCCTTTGCCAGTGGTTAGAGGCCAGTCGTGGCGCAGGGGTACCAGCGTGTGATTGTAAACGTGACAGGTTATTAGTTTGATTCCCACTCGAGTAAATTAAATATTTTCATTTCCGCTCTGGTAATGAGGCAAAGCGCGGCGTTGAGTTTCGCCACTCGCACGCAATGCCTCTAGATTTCAGCAAAAAGGGGAACAGAAGTATCTTCAAGGGAACGGAGTATATTAACACACTCGAATTTTGGAGGCATTGCATGTCATGTGGCAGAACTCAACGCCGCTCAATAAATTTGATATTACTTATTAAGAAAACATACGTTTTCTTAATAAGTATCATTCTTTCCTTAGTCTGGAAAAACACTTTAAAAATGTTAAAAATAAAAAAAAGGATCCTACACCGTACTTACTATGCAAAATAATAGCCCATGTTTGATACTTTATCAAAATGTACTGAATAGATTTTACCAAAGTATTCCTCGAGTCCTAAAACATATTTTTTTTATTCTTAGTGTAAAGTAATACTTGAAAAATGTACAAAACAATTTAAGAACTTGCGTTTTCCTTTGCTAAATTATCATTCTTACCAATAGTCTTTGATTAGCAAAAAATTGTAACATTATGCTTACAATATAGATAGGAACGAATCGCTTAGTGGTCAGTGGTCAGTGGTCAGTGGAGAGCTTGGACAGTTTTTTGACGACGTGCGTTCAAGCCCCGCCACGTTTATTTTACGTTTTCTAAAATACAAAGTACTTCTTTTATTGAATTTCACAGCTTTTTAAATTTAATGTAATTTTATATATATACTTTTAAGTCTACTATATACTTTTAAGTCAACTATTCTGTATGTATAACTATTAATTGTGGCGCTGGGGCATAAGTATGTAACTGTAACGCGGCGGTTGTGGGTTCGATCCTCACTGGGAATTAATTATTATTTATTAATATTTTCATTTTCGTCGCTCTAGCACCAAGGCAAAAGCCCGGCCTTGAATTCCGCCACACAACACATAATGCCTCGAAATTTTCGGGGAAAAGTGGGAAACACGGAGTGTCTTAACACTAGGTTCTTTCTGCTTACGCTGCTGTGTATGGGATACAGCGTGAAGCTGATTTATTTATTTAAGTCAACTATTAATAGATATTTTCACAGATATCCCGTTTCTTACAAAGAATCGCTTAATACAGTGTTGATACAAGAAGCGATACGATATAACAAATTGTTGGCAGTGATTAATAGCTCGTTGAAGTAAGTAATCTTGTCTTAAATGTGTTTTTTTTTTGGTAATTAGAAACCAAGCAATTAATAAAATGAGAACTGACTAGTTTCTAATGTAAATTAAAATATAACTAAAGACTCTGCGTATGGTAACGTATATTTTTATATATTGTTAGTAAACTCGTGTAAAAGAGGGTAGATGTGGGTGAAAAAGATTATAAGAACAATGAAATCGGAGGCAGTTGCGTATAGGCAACGGCCCTTATTGGATGGAAACTCGTGTGAAGTATTTTTATTGGGCGATACATATCACTTATTGCAATTACGTAGAATATCTTTCCGAAGGATTTAGAAACATATAGATATGTGTTTTTATCTTATTTTTTAATAACAATAACCGCTTCCGATTTCTAACAATATTGTCTTCTCGTTTATGTCTACAGTTTACCTAAGCATTTTTAGAGGAATCAAAAATATCTAAATGATATGTTACTACGATTTGCATTTTCTGCCCTTCTGTTAACAAGGTCTCCAATGTGAATAGAATTGCGGAACCTGAATGTAAAAAGCGGTCAAGTGCGAGCATAGGGAGTTGTCAGTAATATTTGAACTAATAATACGAGGCCGTCGTCGTAGCGTAGCGATAGCTGTGTTTAAGGCAAAGTACGGCGTTGAATTTCACCACTCAGCCTTACGCTGTATCCCGCACATAGCATGGTAGGCAGAGGGAACCTAGTGTTAAATCATTCCGTTCCTCATTTTCCGCCGAGTTCTGGAGGCATTGCCTGTTGAGTGGCGGAACTCAACGCCTCGCTTTGCCTTGACACCAGAGCGAAGAAATGAAAATATAAATGTAAATAAATATTTCACTTCCTCGAGTGGGGATAGAACCCACAACCAGTCGATTTTACAGTCACACTTTGTGCCACTGGCCGCACTACTCAACACACAATTTCTCGAAAATTGAGCGGAGCGGAACGTGTTAACACTAGCATTAATAAAAAAATTACCAACAATTACCAGTCTGACGACCGTACATAAGATAGCATAATTGCCTATTTATTATTATTAAATAACTCATATAATATTATGAAATAAGTCAGAGAGAACGGAATTTCAAACGCTAAGGTCTTTACATACCTCTTTTTCGCCTCGTCCACCGTCATCAACAAATATTATTATACTTATTTAGAAAACGTATAAAAATTTTAACGTAGCGGGACTCGAACCCGCGCCTCCTGGAAACCGAAAAGGAAATATTATTATTAACTTTTGTCCATATTTAATTATTTCGATTTCTAGAGACCTACAAAAAGCTTTAAAAGGTCTAGTGGTGATGTCGGAAGCATTAGAGAGCATGTCCGGCAGTCTCGCTCGCAACGCGGTGCCAGATATGTGGAGCAATCGGGCTTATCCATCTTTGAAACCGCTTGGTTAGTTTAATTCTTTTGTTTATAATTATTGTTGCTAAAATATAGGTGATTAGGTGTATTGCTAGAACTAAAGTGATATTTGGATACAAAGAATATTGGAAAGAATAAATAATTTATTATTAAAAAACAATTATGGCATGAAATATAAAATAGTACTTTAAGTCTAATTTTAAGGTATTTTAGGTATATACGAGCTGTGATTTCTCGCAATTTGCATTCATCTCCAAACCATTTAGATATAGCGTTAGTTCACTAATTCTAAATATGGTCTACTTCGTCCTCGTTCAATCGATATTTACATATTGCATACCAGCATGGGGTGGTGCAAATAATTCTATTCTCCTACCGCTAGAAAGAGTGCAAAGATACATTCTCAAGGTCATGTTAATTAAATTAATTCGTTTCTCAACAACAGAGTTGTATGAGACGTGCAAGATGTTAACAGTTCGACAAGTTCTTTCTATTGTACTACGAAAATATAAAGCTGTATCCTTTTGATGCCTGAGCAGATACTGATACAGGTGCAATAAGAGCAGATTTGACAAAATATGTCAAATAGAATTGCGCCATATAAGATCTTCAAATCGACAATATTATTATTTAAGTTCCCTTGTATAATGCTATTAATTATAAAATAAATATATATCTGTTCACCTCCCGCCATCTAATATTAAATTATCTATGAAATAAATAAGTATTATTATATTATTATTACCATTATTTACCAGCGGCCTGGGTCAAAGATCTGTGCCTCCGCGTGCAATTCATGCAGAACTGGGCGGACGGTGGCATACCCAAAGTGTTCTGGATCTCCGGTTTCTACTTTCCACAGGCATTCCTCACTGGTGCACTTCAGAACTATGCAAGGAAACATGTGATTGCTATAGATACAGTAGCTTATGCTTTTGAGGTATTATTTTAAAAAAAAAATCATTTGATTTTGACTTGAATTTCTTTGTACTTAATCAGAAAAAGGAGGAATTTGTAAATTTTAATGATAATTTACTCTGTCTATATCCGTGCACGCGATCAATACGCCAATTTAAATTTCTCTTAAGCGAGGACTGAGTGACGCCTAGACATGTTTGTTTCTCACAAAATATATAATATATCAATATTTTTATATAATATTATATACCATACTTTATATATTCCAAATATTCCATTTTTTTATGAAGTAATGGTTTTCCGACGTAATATGTCATATTAAAAATCTTATCTAGGCTTTACCAGGCCCTCCCCAGAAGAAACCGGATGACGGTTGTTGTGTTAGTGGACTGTTCCTCGAAGGCGCGCGGTGGAATTTAACTGATATGGCACTCGAAGAGAGTAGACCAAAGGAATTGTATACTGGTTAGTTACTATTTAGTAATTATTGCCGGGTGGACCATGCACCCCAGAATAGTCTTGTGCCCATCTCAGAAATGTAATGTAATGTGTCTGAGTAACATTTCTGAGATTGGAACGATACTAAAAAAAACCCTGAAACATTCAAAGAAAAACTTTAACACGAACAAATTTGTTCAAAACTAAAGACCAGTGTCACTTGGAAGAATAAATTATTATTCATTAATATTTTTATTTTTTCGCTCTGGTAAAAAGGCAAAGCGAGGCGTTAAGTTCCATCATTCAATACACAATGCCTCAAAATTCGGCGAAAAGTGGGAAAACGGAGTGTCTTAACATTAGGTTCCCTCTTTCTACCCTGCTATATACAGGATACAGCGTGAACATAAAAAAAAAATACAACAACCGCGATTACTCAACACTGCAAACACATTTATATTATATGCATTAGAGAATAAATCGTTGACCATATGTACATATTGAATTAGTACCAATTAATTATAATTTATCATACGAGTTCATACTTAAAGCAATAAAATTTTATTTACCGTACATATATTATGGGAAGCCATTTATTAGTCGAGTTTGGTTTAGCGATTTGCTCAATGGTTATGAATCATGAGACGTATACAATTAAAATATATATATGAGTTTATGATTTGTTTGTGCTTAAAGAGCCTTTTGGAGTGAAATAAATATATAAAACTAGTATTTACAGTCGAATCGAAATACTGATAAATAAGTCACATATGACAAAAGATACATTCTTAGAATCAAAAAAATATTTTTCTCCTTTTGCTAGACCGACACACAAAATCCAAAAAATATTGGTCGTAATATGACGTTTGTGGGTTCGATTCCCATTTACAGTCGGACAGACTTAAATCTACCTATGTAAGTTATTTAAATAACCTACCTATATGATACACATAAAATTTCTGACAGAAATGGCAATAATCTACATGAAGCCGGAACAAAACCACCGTCTCGCGTCCGGTCTCTACGAGTGTCCGACGTACAAGACCCTGCTCCGCGCGGGCACTCTCTCCACGACCGGACACTCCACCAACTACGTGATGACCATCGAGCTGGTCACCCACAAGCCGCAAGCGCACTGGATCAAACGCGGAGTAGCTTTGTTTTGTGCTTTGGATTATTAAAGTTTATGATATGATATATTAAAGATTTTTTTATAAACTGTTTTTTAATTTATTATTTTCGAATTATATCTAGAAAAACAATTATTTTTTTTATAGAAAGGTAAAATATTTTTCTAGGAGAAATCTGTATATGTTCAAGTCAATGACATGCTAATTTTTAACACGTGCATACACATATGTACAAAAACATTGTATACACTCAATGTATATGGGATGGGTGCTTTTTAGACCTTCGAGATACGATTGTCCCACCTTTAAGACGCCTCCATGCGGGCACTCATTCCGCGACGGAACAGTACCAACTTCATAATGACCATCAAACTATTCCTTCACAAGCTGCAAGCGTACTGGATGAAAGTTGTGGATGCGATTCCACTTTGAAATAAATTGTGTATGAATATCAATATGAACTCATAGCGCAATGCCTCATGAATTAGGCGAACAGTGGGGAACAGAAGTTCCCGTCTGCCTCCCTCACCTTGCTATGTGTTGGATACAGAGTGAAGCTAAAAATAGTATTAGGACATTCGGTTCTCAACAGTTCCGAGTGGTGATTTAATTCACAATCATTCAATCACTACTTGGAATTGTGGAGAACTTAGTTTACTTCAGTCAGCTAAGCGATGGTGGCAATAAAAATAAACGGTAAAAAAAAGAACCTGAATATTAAATGATTAATTAAAAACCTGTTATAATTAGAGGTACGGAATTTTCACAAAAAAAATCACCAATTTCGCATTTATATTTTTCAAAATTTTAAAATTTCGCATAAATTTCGCATTTATATTTTCGAAATTATAAAATTTGAGTAAATTAGGTATTTACTAAACAAAAATACTTGTTTTGTAATTTTATTACTAAATATGAAAGTAAAATTTAACAAAATACAAAATTTCAAAGTACAAGTCTTAACATTAAACAATTTTAATTAATTAAAATATAACATTGTAGAAATTTCAAGATTCGACTCCTTAAACGTCGTTCTTCGGTCTGTTACGACGACATTGTATATGCTGAAGAAGCGTTCAGCGTCCACGCTGTTGGTTGGACTCCAAATACTCTGTAATGCTGCTTCAGCAAAGGACGGAAAGTTGCATTTGACAGCCAACAATATGTCCTTTACATTGGGGTTTTCATTTATATTAATAGACCGAAGAATTAACCTATGAAAGTGCGCATACCCATCAATTAGCTCATTTTGAGGAAGTCCTTGGAAAAAAGGAATTTTCGAAAAACTTTCTAGCAATACGTTTATATTTAATTTGGTTGAACTTGCAGCCACAGATGGGCAAAACAATTGGCCAATGTGAAAGAAAGCCTCGTTCGTCTTATATTAGTTATAGAAGGTTTATAGAACTGTTATGAATACGCAATGTTATCGAACGTTTCATAAACTTATAGAGCATTTTAACTAATGAACGTTTTAAACGTTCTATAAGGGTTTTTTATGAATAAGGCCGTAACAATCCATCATACGAACATTACCATACATTTCGCATTTATTCGCATTTATGTGTAATTTTCGCATTTATTCGCATCTATTTCGTAAATACGAAAATTCCGTACCTCTAATTATAATATTATAACCGATAATCATAGCAATAGATTTTAACACCTAAGAGTGATAAAACAGACCAAGAATTTGGAAATCCCAGATTTGCCTGATAAATACATATTTACCAATTCACGAGACTA
This sequence comes from Heliconius hermathena, assembly GCA_013403705.1. Lineage (NCBI taxonomy): Eukaryota > Metazoa > Arthropoda > Insecta > Lepidoptera > Nymphalidae > Heliconius > Heliconius hermathena. The sequence goes on along the minus strand of JAAIXJ010000560.1, from coordinate 98,989 downwards.
GATGGCGCTTCAACCAATTAAGCTATATCACCAAAAGTTTAAATTGAATCAGACTACAGTCGACCTAAGCCTCCATAATGCTTGAACACATTAAATCAAGCATGTTGATGCATAATTTCATTGATTTCGTAAACAGTTTCCGATTGATATGAAGATTATAACATTTTTTGGCTAAGTCATGAGGATGACTGTAATCGCGACGGCTGCTGGTTCGAATCTCACTCGGAGAATGTCTAATAATTTCATTTCTTTCGTCTCCTAAAGACGAAAATCACGTCTTTGAGTTCTACACCAACACTCAACACGGCGGCTTAATGGGAACGGAGTGTCTAAACACTAGGTTCATAATAAACTCTATTGTGACGAAGGTGAATAGAAAAATGTGGGTGGTAAGGTAGGTAGGGGGAGACTTCGGTTGACCTTCGAACACACAGTATCAAAGATACTGGAGGAAGGTCACGTAAAAAACATGAGGAACCCCCGGAGGGCATATATGAAGATGTTAATGACAGTGGACGAGGCGAAAGAGGTATGTAGAGACCGTAGCGTTTGGCACTCCGTTCTCTCTGACTACTTCGCTAGGGATAAAGCGTGAAGTTAAGTTATTGTTGTGTATATTATTATAATCATTATAAATCATTATTGTTAATCAGCTTCACGCTCCACACAGCAGGGTCGGCAGAGGGAACCTAGTGTTAAGACACTCCGTTCCCCACTTTCTGCCGAATTCTGGAGGCATTGCGTGTTGAGTGGCAGAACTCAACTCAAAAGCCGCGCTTTGCCTCGACACCAGAGCGAAGAAATGGAAATATAAATGTAAATAAATATTTCATCTTCTCGAGTGGGGATCAAACCCACAACCAGTCGGTTTTACAGTCACACCTTGTGTCCCTGCGCCACAACTGGCCTCAATTATCATTATTGTTATATCATATAATATTATATTGAAGTACAAACATACATAGCGGGTGGTATTATACCGACGAAAGGTATTATCTGTTACAATATACCACATAATTAATATTATATCAAAATAAATTATTCAATTTCGTATCAGACAAAACAACATCCAATATGACTAGAGCAAGTAAGAGTGATACTAAAATCTGTATTTGGGTCAACACTGTTTCACTGGGGGGATCGTTACACTCGTTTGTAACTGGGTCAGGCACCCTCCTAACTTATGGGTTCCTCCGGAATGAGGTATTCACTAATCGCTTAATCAAACTGATATATGGGTTTTTATTTTCACACACTCATTTTTTCACAATATATTTTTCATGACAACTGAAAAGAGGCCGGTCGCGGCGCACAGGCGTGTGACTGTGTGTGAATCGAACCCACAACCGTCACGTTTACTGTCAAACGCTGTGAAGCTACGCTACAACGGTCTCTTTAAATTAAAAAAATCAGCTTCACTCTGTATCCCGCGCACAGCAGGGTAGGCAGAGGGAACCTAGTGTTAAGACACACCGTTCCCCACTTTCCGTCGAGTTCTGGAGGCATTGCGTGTTGAGGGGCGGAATTCAATGCCGCACTTTGCCTCGACACCAGAGCGAAGAAACGAAAATATAAATGTAAGTAAATATTCCATGGGGATTGAACCCACAACCAGTCGATTTTACAGTCACACTCTATGCTCCTGAACCTCGACTGGCCTCAAAATCTGGTCTCTTTAAATTAAATTAAACTAAATGTTACATTTAATCACAACATAAATGATTTAAATTGTCTAACAATTAATAATAGCCTAAGAACAAAATGCTCGTTACTATAACATGTTTCACAATAATTTCTACAATTTATTAATGACGAATAAAATGTTGGTCCTTAAATAATGTATGGTAATTAATTTAATTAAATATTTTACACAACAAGTGAACGCAACAGATTATGAGTTCGATTCCCACTTGAGGTAATTAAATATTTAATACTTTCATTACTTCTTTTAGGTATCGAGGCAACAGCGTTGAGTTTCGCAACGCCCCCAAAATTCAACGGAAAATAAAGAATGGAGTGCCCTAACTCTAGGTTCACTCTGCCTGCTCTGCTGTGTGCAGCGTACAGTGTGAAGCTAAACAGAATAATAGCACTTCTATTTTACAATAATTTTATTTTAAATGCAGCTGTATCTTATCTCATCAGGTTGAATCCTCATTACATTCACAATTTGATAAAGAATTCCAGTTTTTTTAGTTCCACTCTGTATTTCACATATAGCAAAAAAGGCGTAGGGAATTTAGTGTTAAATTTAACAGAAAGAAATTTACCGAATAGAGTCACCATTCGGTAAATTTCTTTCTTTTAAAAGAAAGCCGGCGTTAAAAGTTGTTTCAGTCGCTTGTTTACCTTATTATACAAATAAATATCTTCACAAATATTTATTTAAGCGAGAACTTAGAACTAATACAAAGAAGATAAAATAAAGTTTTTAATCTGTCCGTGTACCAAGTGGAAAGCGGATTTGACTTGGCGCTGTTTATCAAAGTTACTTCGCTCCGAAGTTCGTCACTCTCTTAAGTTCCATATAACTCGCATGCTACTATTGTTACTATTCATTTTCGGCTCAATTTCAGATATTCGGTATTGAGTGGTGGAGCTGAACGCCGCACCTTGAGTTCTTAACAGAGAAGGAAAATAATTCAATCTTCCGAAAGGAAATCCAACTCACTCCCATCTTGGCTTGTGTTCCGTCACCTCATATAGCTTTTTAAATTCCATAATTTTACTAAAAAGTAGGCAAAACTAACTTGACGAAAAATGGTAGCTTGCTGAGACCTTTTGAAATAATTTGTAAATACATTTATATAATTATCTAAATTAAAAATTAAAACTAAATTAAATCAGCTTCACGCTGTATCCCGCGTACATCAGGGTAGACAGAGGGAACATAGTGTTAAGACACCCTTTTCTCCACTTTCCGCCACGTGAGAACGAGAGAACGGTTGCTCTGGCCGTCGTCGTCCGTACCCCCTGCCGCCGCTTCGCCGCTCCCCGTTGTAAAGGTGCGCGGACCAACGAAACAATCTTTTAGTTTTAGTTAAGGCGATAATTTTAAGAATATATACTTATAAAACAATATCTAGTTATTTCTTAGAAACTTTAGTATAGTAGGTATTTTGTTGTAACATTTTTTGTAATAAAGTATTAATGTCTCACATTACTACTACTATACTAATTTACTACTTTTCGTGTATAACCATATTTTTAATTTAGTTTCATGCTGTATTTCACATATAGCAAGGTAGACAGTTGCAGCGTTCAGTGGCGGAACTCAACGCTGCGCGGTGTTTGGAACTCAATCGTAATCAATATACCAATATACCATATTTTTTACCATATTTCTAAATCGTTACTAATATTTCGAATTTAAAATAAATGTGCCATATTAAGAAAAATATCTAAATAATTTAAAATAAATAAATAAAGTATTTGTTAAGTAAAGTCTTTAAATCATGAAATACTTACTCTATTCCTCGTTACACAAAATAAAACCCGTTATGTAAATCACCCCCCAGACGATTAAACTTACGAGAATAAATCTTAACAAACTACAAAAGATTTATTTTTAAGTTAACCACAATACATCTCTCTTGGGTATATTTACGTATAAATTTACATACAATGAATGCTTGCTCTCGATTTTCATTTATTTTAATTGAAAACATATAAATTGTTTTTTCTCTCGTAGCTCAGTTACATTTACTTAATTTAAACGGCCGTTTTTCTTAGTGCAATAGCATCTCAAATTTTAGCGTTCTACGCCGCATGTGATTGTGTATTGTTTATCAGTTACTCATAGCTGTGAGTTCGAGTTTTACACGTTCATATTACTATTATTATTTTAATAGGCAAACTGCCAGAGCATGCTCCGAGCATACGGCCAAAATCGGTGAGAAGCTTGAGAGCTACCCGTTTGGGCCCTCTCAAAGGTTGCACTTGGCAACTTTAGCCAGCCTTCTCTTCCTCCATTACGCACTGGAAATGAGCTCTTGGTCTATAAGATTAAAGAGAAAGTCGTACTCCTGGGCGCTCTCTTTGCCTCGATCTCGACTATGGATGATCGAGGAACAACGTCGCCGACCATCCCGCGGTGCCAGAGCTCAATGCTTGAAGTTAAGATAGTATTTATATAAACTAAAAAGTTTAGGGGAAGACCTCGGTTGACTTTCGAAAACACACACACAGTATCAAAGATACTGGAGGAAGGTCACGTGAAAAGCATGAGGACCCCCTAAGGGCATGTATAGAGAGAGGTTGATGACAGTGGACGAGGCGAAAGAGGTATGATAGGACCGTAGCGTTTGCCGCTCCGTCCTCTCTGACTACCCCGCAAGGGATAAAGCGTGAAGTTAAGTTTAGTATATAAAGTAAAAATAAACTACTTCCTATGACGTAGTGCTACTACATATATAATAACTTATTATACTACAGTCAAAATAAACTAACAGACCACTAAGCTCTTTCACAGAATAACCGTCTATTTAGCCATAAATTATGGAAATGTTCATATTTCCCTACAGCAAGTAAAGCTGAAGCAGAATATTCGTGTACGGTATATGAACGTGACAGCGAGTGTCAGTGAGTGTGACAACGACACTGTTCCTGATCTACTAACGTGAAAAACGCCGCGTGTGAGGTTGCCTTTTAAGCTTTAAGTCACAAGCGTTTTATTTTTTTTATCAGAGATGTAAATGAGGCCGGTGGTGGCATAGGATAGGCTGTGGTTGATTCCCACTCGAGGAAATGAAATATTTAATATTTTCATTTTCTCGCTCTGGTAACAAGCCAAAGCACGGCGTTGAGTTCCGCCATTCAATGCCTTCAGAATTCATCAGTGTTTAATGGGAACGGAGTATCTTAACACTAGATTCCCAGGCTAGCCTCTACCTATCCTACAGCGTGCGAGCGAGCGATACAGCGAGAAGTTACAAAAAAGAGATGTTAAATACGCCATAACGTAACAACAATAACACCAACAACTTGTAAAATGGAACGTCTCGTTTTTAACCGTTTTCGTAAGAATTCCGAGAGATCGTTTTTAAGTGCTCCCCTAAATTCCCTAACCTACCTATCTAAATCAGATGTGAACTTTCTTAGTCCAGTAGTGCTATCCTATAGCTATGTATACGTATATTTATAGAAACATAAAATAAATATTCATACGTTTACAAATTGTTCCAAACACCAACAGTTACGAAAGCACTGCATAGAGGACTTCTAAATCGTGTTCAATTTTGCCACTTTTGTTGCCTTGTTATTTTACTGCCACGTTTTTATTTAGTTATTTTTATCTTGTTTTTTTTTTGTAATTTGAGAATAAATTTTAAGGGTAAACGTGGCCGTATGTAATATGTTTGAATGAACATTTGTTATTATACTTATACTTCCGTATCCGCCGTCATGGTGCAGGGATACTGAATCTAACTGTAAACTGGAAGGGGGAATAAATAGTTTTCATTTCCTGGCCCTGGTAACAAGAGAAAAGGCGGCGTTAAGTTCCACCACTCAACACGCAATGTTTCGGAAAATAGGCCGAAAGTAAGAAATACAGTGTCCTTAGCTTCATGCTGTATCCTGCACATAGCAGGCAGTAGGTAGAGGGAACCTAGTGTTAAGACACTTCTTCTTTTAATTCTGGAGGCATTTCATGTTGAGTGGTGGTACTAAAAGGCGCGCTTTGCCTCATTATAAGAGCAAGTAAATTACAATTTTAAATATTCCTCAAGTAGGAATCAAACCCACAACCAGTCAAATATATAGTCGCACATCTATTAATATAATATTTTACTTGACTTTTTTCAATATTTCACTATGTTTTATGGTTATTTCTTTCGACAGGGACATAAAAAGAAAATGGGATAACATCGCATGCGTTCAGTTTCTTCAATACAACTTGTACGTTGTTCACTTGATTTATATACCTGTAACTTGGTAATTTCTTTTCGACTGTCCGAATTTGAATATTGTCTCAATAAAATATATTATACAAAAAAAAATTGTATGTAGAATGAATATTTTAAAACATATATTTATATAACAAAGAGAGCTGGGGGGCTGAGTTCCATTTAAAAAATATTAACAAACTCTTTAATTCAATAATATTTACTGCTTTCATTTTTAAATTATTATTATATTTAGACAGAGATCATAAAAACGTCTATTAAGTAACTACATTAAATATACAAATATAATTTAAAAAAATGGTTTCCGATGTGGCTGGAATACTGGAAGGCTTATTAGTAATTCCCAATATAATTTAATATTCACCACGAGAATCACCAGAGTAACCAATGCTGAAATTAATTATGTATATAATCTAGCGTAGAACTATAGCTTGGGAAGTAGTTAATTATAGTTAAGAATTATATCATATAATAGCTTTTAACTGCAGTTTCGCCTATATAGATTTAACCGATATCGATGAACTGTTCAGCTTTATAGCTTTATAATATTAACATAGATAACGCATTTTCTATAGTTAGAGAGAACCTAGTGATTGATCACTCTGCTCACACTGAAACTCTCAATCTACTCTCTCTCACTCTCACTTTAGTACAAAGTGTAAAATCCCATTTTTTTCCAAGTGACAGTCGAACTCACGACTACAAACTTTTGTAAAACAATGTATGACTGAGCTCTCATGGCCTCTGTAGAAATAAATAATTTTTGGGTTTCAATTATCAGCTTACTTTTTAATATCTGTCTGTATCGTACCTATGCTACCTTCGTCCGTCTCCTTCAGAGAATATAATAAATTAAAATTACCTTGTATCTTTTCACTCCCTAAAATAAAATTAAACTGCAATACAGTATGTATTTTATTTTTTATTACTATATTAGTAAGCAGAGACAATAATTTAAAAAAAAAATTATTTAAGATCTATTAATGTCAATTAGAGCGTAAGTGTCGAGGGGAAGTGTGTATTGAAGTAGCAAGAATGTTGTACCTATAAAGTGAAGAGTTGCGGGTAACTTGAACTAGCTTTTCAGTAAAATAACTATGTAAAACTACTATAGCAATCGTAATATTTAAAAAAAAAATATATTAAATTTTAAGATAATTTTGACCTAAAATTCGGTTTCATATAATTTTAAAATTATTCAATTTTTTTAGCTTCATGCCAAAAATCCTGCATATTATAGGGCAGGCAAAGGGAACCTGGGAACCAAATGCTAATACACTCCTTACCCCATTAAGATACCCCATCAAACATTTTTCGCCAAAAGCTTCAGCACGTGTTGAGTGGCCAGATTAAACACCGCGTTTTGTCTTGTTACCTGAGCGAGTAAATGAAAATATTAAATATTTCACTTCCTCGAGAAGGAATTGAACCAATAACATGTTGTTCTTACAGTCGCACGTTTTTGCTCCTGCGCTACGACTGCCTCTATAATATATTTATATTATTCTATAAAGTTTCTAAATTTATACATATATTCATACATATATCAGAAGTTAGCGCCACGCATTGTCTAGAATATCCAAGTACAACTTCTCATATTATTCAAAGTGCATACAACCCGCGTAACTGCGTGTATACTTATATACTGACGTATACTTACTATAGTCATGTTCAATATATAATAATTTAAGTTTAACATATGTTTTTTTTAGAAACTTATACAAGTTGCTTAGAACAAAATATTATTTTAAAATAATAGAGTATACACTTTGGCTGGACTTTAAAATATTCGTTTTCGATATAGTTATTCAATTAGAATATATAAAATATTTAGATTTTTATTATTCTCTTGCAATTAATTGAAAGATTCATTTTAGAATTATTAAAACAACTGTTGACAGGTGCGTGATTTAATTATGTACAAAATCATTTTGGACAAATATACCTTTTTAGGGTTCCGTATTTTTTAAGGAAAAAAGGAACCCTTATAACATCACTTTGTTGTCCGTCCGCCTGTTTGTCTGTCTGTCTGTCAAGAGCCTTTATCTCAAGAACGTTTGGAGATATCGAATCGAAATAGAAACCATGTACCCCTAGCTCTACGGCCCCGTGATTTTCTGAAAAAAAGAACGTATTTCTACTTTTACTTTGATAGTATCTACAGGTAGTCATAGTTCAGGAAAAAATCTGAAAACTATTCATTTGTGGTTAAATCTTACAAAAGATAACCTTGAGTAGTAAAAAATGCGTAATCTCGACACTATAAAAGGGAATCAAAATTAATAGAGTACTTCCGGTTAAACTAGAATTATGAAACTTGGCAGCTACCATTTACAGGTAGTAGTACTAGTTTAGGTACTGTACTAAAAAATTTGAAAACTATACATTTGTGGTTAAATTAAAAAAAATAATAGGAATAAACGGTGGGCTAAATTTAGTATTAAAGCCGCTACTTCAAGTGAGGTATGAGATAAAAGGGCTCTGGCTAAGCTAAGCCAGAATTTCAGAAAAAGCTTCTTTTTTGTACGAAATCCTGGGTGGGCGAGCCCGATTCGCGCTTGTCGGGTCTTTTAAATTTTAATTATGGAAGTGAATAATATAAATATAATAAAAAGATACTAAAGTTTTAACGATAATAAAAATAAAATAGAATAGGACCTTTTAGTAACGTAAAGACAAGGCGGACTTCAGTTCCGCCATGCATGCATGTCTCTAAAATCAGTGGAAAACACAGAGGAATGTCTAAGCACTACTCTGCAAAGTATTACTTCTTATAAGTTCTTTGATTTTCACGATTATTACACATTTAAATGAAACTATTTTAACCAGAGTGACAGAGGAATGCCACCTCAGTCTACCCGTGACCACGGTCTACTGCAAAGTATTCGAAACGTCGGGTTTCCAAAAATGTATAATACCTAATATACGCGATTAATCCGGTTAAAATAGTTTCATTTAAAATGTATTATTTCTTATGTTTAGAATTGCGAATATTATAATAAAGTTAAAAATACCAAGGCAATATAATTTTAGCTCATACCTCTAACATAAATATCATATGCACAAGAGAGCCAGCAACACTATCCTAGAGACGGGATAATGAGATGTCGTTACGTAGCTCTGAGGAAGTGTCTACTTGCTTATTTAAAAAAATAATAGAAGAATGGAGCCTTTTCAAGGTTCTTTGTTATATATTACCTGGATATGAATGCAATTTATTATATAATTTATAATTAAATAAATATAAAATTTATTTAAATACATTATATTATATTAATATGAACACCTTTTTTTACCTTCACTCTGTGACTCGGTGGGTTGGACAAAAGGAACCTAAAGGAACCTGTTAAGATTTTCTGTTCTCCACTTGACGCCCAATTTCGGGGACATAGCGTGCTGAGTCAGTTTTGGTTTCCCTAACTCGAATTCAAGAAAATGGAACCTGTCACGTTTGTCGCTTGTGCCCCACGACTAACCTTAAGTCTTGCAAAAGATGACATTTATTAAAAATATTTTAATTTCTTAGTAGTTTACGACGGTTGTAGTAATACGCGGTGTTAAGTTTCACCACGCTATACGCAATGTCTCGATTTCTTGTTGAGCACAGTGTCTTGACATTAAGTTCATTCTGCCTACCCTGGCAAGCGGTAAAAAGCGTGAAGCTTAACAATCATAAGAAATTAATGTAAGAAAAAATACAGTTTTCGCACAAACAATGTAATTATAACACATTTCCTATGGGACTAAGTTTATCACGTGTTTTTAAGCGGCTGGTACTTTGCCAGCGAGTTTTAATACAAATGAGACTTTACTACCAGCTATGAACTGCAAAAGTGCTTACATAATGTAAATTTTCTTATAGCACCTTTCTGTTGCAATTACTTACTTTATGTTGTTGTTATCAATAATCTATGTATTTTTGGTAGGTATTCTATACAATACTCTACTAGCTGGGGCTCCAGGCAATTTATGATATAATATTAATATTATTATCCACTACATATTTTAACCTTGGTAATGTAGAAAATTCTTAAAGATTGTATAAAGTACTAGCTGTTTTACCGGCAGTGTGTGAAATAAATAGATGTTGGTCGATATTTGAGCTATAAATTTAGTATTTTTTATGGAATTCGTAGGACATTGTGTGGCGGAACTCTACACCGCGCTTTGTCTCGGTACCAAAGCGAGAAAATAAACATATAAAAACAAAACATAAACAGCTATGAACATTTATATTTTCATTTCTTCGCTCTGATGTCGAGGCAAAGCGCGGCGTTGAGTTTCGCCATTCAATACGCAACGCCTCGCGAACTCGGCGGAAAGTGGGGAACGAAGTGTCTTAACACTAGGTTCCCTCTGCCTACCCTACTGTGTGCGGAATACAGCGTGAAGGTGAAGAAGAAGAAGAAGAAACTATGAACAAATCATGCAATTTATTTAGAATTCGACATACCATAAAAAATATATTAATAATAAATATCATCATCTAAGCAAATGTCAACTGACTTTTTATTTTTACTTGTTACTTTTATAATTTTTTTTCACAATTTTCAATAACAAAAAAACACTTTGCACACATATACATTCTAAAAGTATCTCTAATACACTTGTGAGGCGTCTATTGATATTTGACAATTGCAAGTTGAAATCGTAGTCAAGTCAATAAAAAATTTGATCTAGAAACACAAGCAGTCATTAATCCACAGTATTTCTTCAATGCAGTTCAACTTGTCTTCAAGAGTATTATCGTACTAAAGTTCCGCGTAACTCTCACACTGGGACACGCTAAAATGTTTTACGTTGAAAGCTAATATTAATAGTTTGCACGCTGAAATTTTATTTATTCATGGATTTCTTAAAATAAGGAGTTGGCAAAAAGAACGTATTGTTAAGAACCGCCCGCCGCATTCCCCCAAATTCAAAATATTAAATAGAATGGCGGTATTTAACGCCGCACCTTTCGTTCTGTGAACAGTGAAAAATAATCTCATCATTCCTCCAAGTTTCTTTTATCATAAACAAGTACTTACTATTAAACTACTTAGTTTAAATTTTATAATTAAATTGAATTCGAATCCACTGTCGCGTAATAACGTTATTGTACAAACAAAATGAGTTTTACAATGGGTTTTACAATCGTTTATTGCACTCGAACAATTTCTCCATTTCCCCCTTGAATGACTTCCAAGCGCTTTTGGAATCCATTTATTATTAAGACATTCATGTATTAAATCATTTAAATCATATAAAAATAGCTTCACGCTATATCCCACATATAGCAGGATAAATATAGACTGTCTATATTATATATAAATATATATATTTATTCATCGTAATTATGTCTTATTTTGTAAATTGTGTGCAAAAGTAAAAATATTGTTATTATTTTTACTTTTTACAAGTTTTTATTTAACTTGACGTCCTAGTGTTATTCCTAGTTTGTCCTTGTGTATTGATTGTGAAATGATGTAAGCTTAGTTCGATCCACTTCCCAGTGTCCGATAAAGAGGAAATTTGTTTTGTGACTTCCGATGTAATGACAATTACATTAAATATAATCAATATTGTCGTTAATCTAAAAATGACACCGCAATAAAATGGCGGATTAAAATTTTTCGCACAACCCATTTTTGGATTTGAGTCCAACAGCCATCGCATTTACAGATAGACACTGTTCCCCTGAGCCACAGAGGTGACTTTGGCCAAAATAAAACTTAATTTGTTAATTATAAAATACTAGAGGGCGCGCGCGGCTTCGCCCGCTTATTAGGAGTGAATTCTAAAAAAAACCACGTTCAATAAAATATTTTTAACAGTCTGAATTTAAATTTTTATAAAAATCGGTGGCAATTTAAAGATTTTTCCATATAAACTTTCAACCCCTTATTTGAACCCTTAGGGGGTGAATTCTTAAAAACCAT
>JAAIXJ010000560.1:69469-86724 GCA_013403705.1 Heliconius hermathena | reverse complement strand
TTTGCTTACTTTATTGTATAAAATATTATATAATAGTGCTTCAAAAATATATATTTTTATCAACAGTCATATAACCAAGACGTTTCGAATGTCATTCTTTTGCCAGGAATCTTACCAGTGCGATTGCTATATAACATTCGCAGGCAAACTAATGCCTTGAGTTCACTCAAACGACGATAACTTTTTTTTAATGAACCTATTTTGATGAACCAAACTTTAGTAGTTAAGTTGAGTTAAAACAAAGCAATTGGTGAAACTTTTAAGTAAATCGGTTCAGTACTTTCAGAGAAAAATGCGGACATAAATATATCGACAGACAGACAGACAGACAAGAAATTCAAAAAATATATTTTTGCTTTCTATTATTCTTTTTAAGTGTCCCTCTATCCATTTCAGTCAAAATTACTAAATGTACAGACAAAATATTTTTACTGTCTTATTATATATAGAGATTAGAAAACAACATGAATTATATTGAAAGTTCAATATAATTTCGTTACAACAGGTTTCAAACTTGCTTTTACCGTAAAGTGCTTAACAAGATATCTCTTGTTAAACACTTATAAAATAATTTTCCAACCTTTTAAGTTCAAATTATTCTGTAACAAAATAATACTGTTTTATGTGAAAATTTTTAATACTTTGGAGTCACATTATCCAAATTTTTATAAGAATTTTTAATTGTTTTGTGAAAAAATGATCGTATACAAAAAAGGGTTACGTGATCTATTTAGGGTTCCGTGCCTTTTAAGGGATAAAGGAACCTATATAAGATCACTTTGTTGTCTGTCTATCTGTCTATCAAGAGCCTTTATCTCAGGAACGTTTGGAGTTGAAATTCAAACTATGTACTCAGATCTACGGCCCCATGATTTCCTGAAAAAAAATTGAAAAATATATTTCTATATATACTTAAAAAAAAAGATATGACCGTTCATATAATAAAAAACGCGTATTTCGACACTATAAAAGGAATCAAAATTAATAGTATGCTTCCGGATTATAAAAATTGGCAGCATCTACAGGTAGGACTCGTTCAGGAAAAATCTGAAATCTATACATTTGTGGTTAAATCATAAAAAATAGTAGCTTTAAATGGAGGGCTAAATTTGATATTAAAGCCGCTAGTTCAAGTGAGGTATCAGATGAAAGGACTCTGGCTAAGCTGGGTTTGAATTTCAGAAAAAAATTCGAGACCGCCAATTTTTGGACGGTGGGCGATCGCGCTTGTCCGATTTTTTTCAGCTTCAGTATCCGCAAATAGTATAGTAGGCTGAAGTAACATGGGAATCAAGTGATAAGACCTCGCTCGGTTTGGTCATTCGACATTTGATTTGATCATTTTGTCAATATTTGTCTATGGATAAACTAATAGTTGATTCATAAAATTATTACAAGATTTGAAAAGTCGAGTCGATCGCCATTTATATGTGCAATTTATAACATAGTATAAATAGCAAAGAGATTTAACTCGACTTCTATTATTCTATTATATGTTCACGCTATATCCCACTTAAATCAGTATTTAGTGTTAAGGCACTCAGTTCCCGCAATTTTCGAGACATGCATTGACAAGTGTGGGAATTGATTCACAATAGTTGGTTTTACAGTAAGACGTAGTACCACAACAGTCTTAATTCGATTAATACATACATATGTGTTGTTTCTATCAAACATATTTCTTATTTATTAACTACCCAATTTCAGCATATTTTATCAGTTTACATATTTCCTCATTAATTAATAATACAAGAAATTACTATCTAAAATCAAAACGACCTTACATACTCATTTTCAGTTAGTATATAAGCACAATTGCATACAAAAACCAACATTTGGAAAGTTAATGGGAGTGAAAATAGAAGTTTTCTACTGAAATTTATCGCCTAACCCGCTTATAGGATCACAGTACGCCGTAATGACGCGTTTTATAAAAAATGTTCGTTCACAAATTAGCAAACTTGACGGGGCCGTGACAAAGTTATATTTCGCCTTAAATTCAAATGTAAGCTTAAAATATCAATATAGAGCTGCACTGAAAATATTTACAATTTTTTATATAACACAGATGTCATTTAGCCTGTATTTCCTCGCTCTGGTAACAAGGGGAATGGGTGGCGTTGTGTTCTGCAACTCAACACGCAATGCTTTCAGAATTCGGCGGAAAGTGGGGATCGAAAGTGTTTTAATATGAACAGAGTGCCTTAACACTAGATTCCCATTCTTCCTTTGTCTATCCTGCTATGTGCTGGAATCTGGATACAGGGTGAAGCTAAAAAAATGTATTAAAAGATAAAGACTATTTTAAGTTTCGCGTATTTCCCGTAAGCATTAGCAGACTTTATAGAGAAAATTAAATATAAATGCAATCCGTTGTCCTTTTTTTGTACCCATATTTAGTTGCGAAACTCAACGGCCCGTTATCTCTATTACAAGGGAATAATCTTTCGATTAGAGATTGAAATCACAACCATCTCGTATACGTATTTATTGTTTTTTAGCATCACACACGTATCCTGAACATAGTAGATTAGGCAGAAGGAACCTGGGAATGTTGTGTTAAGACACGTTCCCATTAAAAACTTCCGTTACTCAGGTGCAATTCAATGCCGCGCTTTGCCACGTTTCGAGAGAAACAAGCCCACAACCTGTCTTAATTACAGTCACACGTTTGTGCCCCTGCGCCACGACTGGCCTCATGAAATATAACTTCCTGCTTTTAATCAACTATCCTTATAAATATTTCAAATAATTTAAAATTCCTATCTGTATAATATTACCTACTATATATTTCATATTCCGAACAGCGGTTCAAAGTTGCCTATGAGATAATAACACGCTATGCAAACTTAAGCCGATCTTGATAGCTAATAGCGTTAAGGAAATTTGAGATCAATTTGATCTCATAATGTAATCGAGAATTTTCAATAGAATGAGGAATCTGGAGCTTATTACAAATTCCGTTATAACTTAAAGTAAAGGTTTAAATAAAGCTAAATGATTTTCTGTAATGCACGTAAGACTTCATTAGTTTGGTAAACTAAAACAATTATTTGTTCGTATTTTAGATGGTTGTTTTGGTAAAAGTTGCCTTTTGACGTTAATACGTCTATAAATTTGCTATCATATGGGGACAATCCCAAAAATCTAATGTTAACAAAATCAGGGCATAAAGTATGGTCTTGTACTTTCGAAACTATCCGCCACACTCAAAATAAAATATACCACTAGATAGCTAAAGAATAAAAATAAATAATTACAATCAACGAGAACAGTAACATATTGCGCGCGGTGGAGGGAGAAGCAACGACATTTTGAGGTAATTTTGCTGTATATCGACATTTGCAATTAGTATAACTTTTGACTCAGGGAAGCTACGAATTTAGTTAAATTTTAAATCGTCAGCTATCGTCCCAATCTATCAATTGTATGTAAAAAAGAAGTTTAAGTTTTGACAGTAAATATCAATAAACACATTATCAAAAATATATTACGTCGGCCTATACGCGTCAAAAAGCCAAAACAAAATATATATATCGTATATGATTGGAAAGAGCATCTCAAGAAAAATCTAATGGTAGTAATAAAACACCATCTGACCGAAAGAAGGAGTGCTGGGAACGTAGAAGAATGATTGCGGCCGAGCAGATTAACGATGGTGCAAGTATATCTGCAGCTGGGGCGGCTGAAAATGTGTAAGTAGATGATGAAATCGCTCCTACATCGATATCAAACTGTATAGGCATAAATTGTGTTCAATCGTCCATTATTAATAAACATTGGGCAGCAGCTAGTGTACGTTTCAATACGACGTTTGTTAACGTTCCATTAGAACATAAGCGTGATGTGTGTGATCGTCTATTTAGTAGTGTGTGTGGACAATCGTGGTGCAGGGGCACAAAGTGTGATTGTAAAATCAACTGGTTGTGAGTTCGATCCCCACTCGAGGAAATTAAATATTTATTTACATTTATATTTCCATTTCTGAGCTTTGGTACAGGGGCAAAGCACGGCTTTGAGTTCCGCCACTCAATACGTAATGCCTTCAGAATCCGGCGGAAAATGGCAAATGGAGTGTCTTAACATAAGATTCCCTCTGTCTACCCTGCTGTGTGCGGGATACAGTGTGAAGTTGATAAATGTTAATGAGGGGTAGTAGGTATATAATATAAGTTAAAAAAACTTACATAAACGGGAGAATAAGAGGACCTGTCACCTGACCTACGGTTGCTAATTCCTTGAGTTCAGATTTGAGAGTATCTGCAATCTAGTGATAATGAGTTGAATATTTTTATATTTGAGATTGTCTATTACTCCTCTCATAAAAATACCAGCATGCGGGCCTAAAATATTTGTCACTAAAATTTATATTATATTATAAAGTTCGGGTATGTTGCGAATTGGTGCCCTATCACCAGAATTAATTCTATACATTTCCTTTCTATACATGCAAAAAGTTTACGTCGGCGAACAGTCCGAATATGGACATCAACTGGTACTTGATATCATATTTTTTCGATTATTAATATAGGGGAGAGGGGGGGTAGATTCGAACGATTTTTAAACTTTGTGTCATATCTAAAAATTCTACAGTTCTTAACTTCTTTACTATTTCACAATGCTTAGTTTAGCTATTGTGCCACAAAATCATAGCATCATATGTAGAATAATATATAAGTTAAAGGTGCAATATCAATTTTAGTAGCAGTAGTCAAATGTTCAAAGCTTCCCCTTCCGGGGTAGCTTTGAACATATATGGGGCAGTTTTGAACTATCATTAAATTCAATGAAATTAAAAGGCGTATTAAACTTTTAAGTAATTTTATTAATAGACTTAACATTAGAACCGATGGAGATCAAATATTAGTACCAAATTAAGACTTAAAAAATACCTAGTTTAATATTGCGATTGTACTAGTACTAGTATTAAAGAACATTAGTCTCAGTGTTATTAAATTTTAAAAAACATACAAACACAAAAGTAACTTTGGCTTCGTAGAAGTAATTAACATTATGGGATCAATCATAGAATAAACCTAACATTATGAAAATAAAACAAAATATTATTTTGATAATTATTAGATACCCTAATTTGAACTCAGAGAAATTAAATTTAAAGGTAAACATGGATTAGTACGTGACGTACCAGCAACTGAAAATGGGGGTAGTCTACGTAAGACTTCTGAAAAACCAACGTAGCACTTGTCCTCTTTCTCAGGAAAGAAAATTTTATACAAGCTACCTTTCCGTTTCAGAAATGTAACAGTTAAACCATAACTATCTTGTTCTACAACTTTTCCTACAAATAACAATGACCTTTTACTATTCACAGATGAAACATGCGCTAAAATAAAATTTCCAATATTTATTACGTTGTAGTCCTATTTCATTTCGTAGTCTTCATACGCACCAGTATCTTCATTCTCTTCACAGTAAATTGTCACATCCTCTTCTCATTCCAAATACATTTCTGAGTCAGTTTCTTGTGAAGAAAAGTTCAGTATAATTTTGTTTTTCTTTCGCAGTATTTTTTTTGTACGTTTTATTGTCTTCAAACAACTAAGTTCAGAATGCTTTCTTTGTTTTGAGCCTGTAATTTTTCTAGCTGTGTCTTTTGAACAATATTCAAAGCTGCCTCAATAGTATTTGAAAAATAACAAACGTTTTTTTTAAGTAAAAGTTAAAAAATTGTATTAATCTTTCATTTAACTTTCTATTTTAGGTAATCAAGAGAAGCAATCAAACGTAATAATATCTCTTAATTACTCTCGAAGATGCTCCGATATTGAGAGGTTTAAAAAGGTGTTCGATGTCTTAAGGTAATAAATATTTACGAAAAGGGATGGATGAAAGATGAATCGAAAGTGTATTTTAGAAAGTGATAACAATACTACATATTAATATTGTAAAGCTGAATATATTGTTTGGATGAAAGCAGTTACCTCAGAAACTACTTATAATGATAATAAGTTGGGATTATAAGTATATACTAACTTTATTTTTTATTTATTGTATTCTTTCCTTTATTTATATCGTAAGTTCTTCCTTTGTACCAAATTTCATAAATATGTAGATCCACGGGAAGTACCTCAGAGGTTTTGATCACGCGATAAATTTCATACAAAACAACATTTCAACACTCCCTAAGAAAGCAAGGCACAAATGTTAACGCGACAGGTTATGGATTTGATTTCTACTCGATGAAATATTTTTATTCCTCCCTATATATTAGATAAGGAAAAGTTATTACCGGTCTTCACTTTATCGCTAGAGATTATTTTTATTTTTGTCAAGCTCTTAGAATCAGGTAATGCTATATCATATTGTAATTTCTTCGTTAACGTAACGTTTCTAATATATAATAGCTCAGTTAAACTCTTTAACTGAACTACTATGGTTGTTAATTGAATTTTCAATTATTGTATGTCAATGGATCGACATAAATGGTTTTTTGTGTTAATTAAAAAATCAGCATTTACATTTTTCAAAGTAGGGTATGAACTCACAACCATTGCGTTCAACAGATACATCTGATCATATATACTATTCTAAGGTATTCTACAGTCACATTAAAGTTACTCAATAAGTATAGCAAAAACAGAATATAATGAAACAAAAACAATCTACGGAACGTTTAAAGCGTCTGTCATTGTCTCGACGAGGGCTTCAATTAAGCCGATGTCGGTAATGGGGACACTATTAAAAAGTAATTTACGTTTGCTTCGTAAAGCTTTTCATTTCGTTTGAGGAAAAAAATAATTATGTATTTTCTTTTGTCACTCTGTTTAATCGAATAATGTTGTTTCAAATTCGGGTGGTATGTTGTTATCGAAATATCTGGACAGGCTCCCTCTGCTATGGGAAATTGAATATGATTATACATTGTTTTTAGGTTCACGTTGTATTCCGCGCACAGCAACCCTGTTATAGCAGGATACAATGCACTTGGTACTGGGAACCTAAGAAAATAGTGACACTTTCCCCATTTTCCGCCGAGGCATTGCAAGTTGAGTGACGGAACTCAACGCCGCGCTATGTCTTTTTTGTTCCCACTATTATGAGAACGACGCGTCATTCATCCCACTTCCCTAACAGCTGACAAATGACATTAATAACTGACAGTGTTGCCATCCTCCAATGGATTTATTTAATTCTTTTTCAGGTCACTCTGACGCTCAAAATTTAGAGACTAACACTGATCTTTTCCTAATATCAATTACGTAATTACGTAGAATCTCTTTCCGAATAATTTTGAAATATATAGACAATGTGTTTTTATCTTGTTTTTTTTAAAACTTTACGTTAACGTTAAACGTAACCATACGATTTCTAATAATACCAATACAATTATCGAATTATGAATGTAGAAAAAATTAAATATTAAGGGTAATTGTGGTTTCTAAAAAGTTTTGCAGAAACTACATAAGCTTTTGTAATGAAACTTGCTCTATATTCCTCCCTGGAGCTAAAAGTTTAATCCTTTTGAATGTCATAAAAATTGGCACAACGCGGCGGCGTTGTTCACAAAAGTACAAATAGACAAATAAATTTACTCTAACAAAATTGTATAAATAAGTTTTTTTTGTAGGTTTCCTCTTGCTTTATGTAACACTAATATTTTAAACAGTTTTTCCACCCACAACGATGTGTTTTAATCATGTAACAAGTACTTTGTGGAACATATGTCTATGAGAGCTAATGGAAATAACAATTTTTTACTCAAAATCTACGAAAGGTTTTCAGAAATTCTTATAATTTAAAACGAGTGTAGAATTAAATTCGCGCTGCAGCTGTGGAAAGTGCATTTTACTTCTAAAATTACACTTAAAAAAAGAAATGTATGAAGTAAAGAGTGACCGTGTAAGAAATAAAGAGTGGTTGTAGTGGCAATGGTTAAAATTATGCTTATTGTTTTGATTTGAGTAAATGATGGTAGTGTTTTTTTTTTCTATAGAAATCAATAGGTTAATAGATAGTCTTATTTTACATAGCATTCCAGGACAATTTACTAAATTTATTGTACATTTGGGTAAGTTTTTTTTAAAAGACGTATAAAATTTTGAAAATAGTCCATTCACCCTTATGCTTCGATAGTCCATAGGTATGTTCTATATTATAATACATCACATCATATTAACATATCATATTATAAAAATGGCTATAATTCTTATTTTTTGTCGTAACATTGTAGTCAGAGCGGATGTGGTCATTGCAAAGTGACATTAGGGGCAGATGTTATACTCCTCACAAGCATCTTATCTCTACTGGCTGAAAGCCTGGTTAATCACTTATGTAAGGGATCCCCCACTGCAGCTTTCATTTGGTCGGTCCAACGCATGAGAGATCTATCCCGCCCTCTAGTGCCGTCCATTCAATCCTACTTGACAATTAATTACTTTTCTTATTCGTTGTACGAATTTAGACGAAACTTTACAGTAATGTAATTTATAGATTAGAATAATAGATAGACTATAATTTAGGTAAAGATTTTGTATAATTTGGCTATAGTATAATTTTTGGTCTGTGTTTAGAGACAAGCTAACGTTATCATTTGACTAATTTATAAAATATTGTATATATTCCTCAGTAGGATTTCAACCTTGATCCTTGCCACATTCTAAATGCGTTATCTCCATATATAATAAGACAGTAAAAATATTTTGTCTGTACATTTATTAATTTTGACTGAAATGGATAGAGGGACACTTAAAAAGGATAATAGAAAGCAAAAATATTTTTTTGAATTTCTTATCTGTCTGTCTGTCGATATCGAATATCGAATTGTACATTTAGCTAATAATATATGTAACTAATTTAAAAACTATACAGGAGTTAATATGCAAACATTACAGCTATTTTACAAAGAATATTATGAATCCTTATAATAAAAAAATAATAATAGTATAATTCAAGAGGGCGAAGCTGCGAGCGAGTTGCTAGTATTATATATTTTATTTTTGTTTTTAGCTATGTTTACCTAAGTGTGAGTTCGGAAAATATAAAATAATATTTTTTTACTTTTAATTATGACAAATTCTTTATTGTGCACAGAATACTATTTCATTGTTTTTTATTTTAGCTTTACGCTATATTCCTCATATAGCAGGGTAGGCAGAAGGAACCCAGTGTTAAGTCAATCCGTCCACAAATCTCCTACGTATTATCGAGACACAACCACGCTTTCTCTACCTTCTTATAAAAGCGAGGAAATGAAAAATATTAATTGTCTCGAGTAGGAACCTAAACCACAACGACTAAATATTA
Organism: Heliconius hermathena; assembly: GCA_013403705.1. Classification (NCBI taxonomy): domain Eukaryota; kingdom Metazoa; phylum Arthropoda; class Insecta; order Lepidoptera; family Nymphalidae; genus Heliconius; species Heliconius hermathena. The sequence goes on along the minus strand of JAAIXJ010000560.1, from coordinate 77,460 downwards.
AAATAATACCAATATTTTAAAGGCCCTATTTATAAATCACTTGAGGTCTGAGATCAATCTTGAGATGCTGTTTTCATTCATAGATATGTATGTGATTTATAAATGAAAAAGCATCCTTAGAAAATATCTACAAAAAGGCTAAATATGGAATTTCCACTTTCATTTTATCATATTAGAAAATTCTCACAGCAAAATTCAACATTTTCTAACTCCCAAGCGTTTATCTAAAGAAAATATTGAAAAACCNAAATCATATTAGAAGTTATTATAGTTGTCAATCAATTCTGCTTATTTAATCAATAATCATGTATTTTAAGCGGGCGAAGCCGTGGGCGGGCCGCTAGTCGTCAATATATTTATTTTTAGCTTTATACTGTATTTCGCATACAGCAGGTATGTTTATCAGTGCGTTTGTGCTAGCTAATTACAGAAATGGCTTCACTGTATTTTCGGAAATTTCTCTTATACATTAAGTGACAGTTTTGTTTCAATCGGGTTATAAATAAAAAAAAATATTAATTTAAATTATTTAATTCCAAAAAAAGTTTTTGCTGAAGTCATTAAAATAATAATGTCATTAGAACACAAAAATAAACAAATTAGAAAATATATTAGAAAATAAATAATAGTATAATTCAAGAGGGCGAAGCTGCGAGCGAGTTGCTAGTTCATAATACGTTTAAGGCCGAAGGTGAACAAAACAATATACCAGGATGAAGATCTGTCTGAAGAGATCATACTAAACCGTTACCTTAAAGTTTCTCTTTGAGCTTTGATCATCAAACCTTTAAAGTTTCAATTCAGGTTAATATGAATTATGAACACATGTTGAAGACGAAACTGAGTATGTTATAACTTATTTATGAGACCGCCGATGAGCGATGATTTGTAATTTATATAAAGATGTACGGTAGTTGTAGGTACAAATTCGTTTGAGTTTTAATTTACAATATAAGTATATTATAATTTAAAATGATGTTTAATAATGAAAAATAGCGCGACCAGGCGCAGGGCTTGTGTTCGTGTTGTTGTAAATGCGACAGATTGTTGTTCGATTCCCACGCAAGGAAATTAAATATTTAATATTTTTAGTTTTGCCTCTCAACACGCTATGCCTCCAGAGTGCGATGGAAAGTGGGGGGCGGAATTTTTTAACAATAGGTCCCTCCTGCTACGGGATACAGCGTGAAGTTATTAAAAACAATAAAGGAAAATAGAGAACAAAGTGATTTATCACTCAAACAGATCACAAGATAGTTATAAAAGAAAATAAACTCTTTTCTAACTATCTTTACAACCAATTTCGTAAGATATTAAAACATTTTTTTTCAATTATATCAAAAAAAATATTTTTATATGGCAAATTTGTGTATAAAAATGTCTTCTATGCTGTATTTGAACCTGTCAAGTTATTGAATTCAGTTCTCTTTAGTTTATTGAACGTTCGTATAACGATCTTTCATAGCGCCGTTGATAATTTCCTTTCAGTTATGGTAATTGAATGCGACCCGTTGCCTTTAATCAAAGGTAATATTTGTAAAATAGGCCAACAGGTCAACTAGAACTGCTTTAGAGTAGAAAATATCGATGTTATTACAAGATTTAATTATATACGAGGAGAAGATAGTAGAATCGTTTTTGCGTTTGTTAAAGGCGAAGGTTGTAGGTTCAATTTATATTAATAACAAGTAAATATTTAATTTGTAGCCTATTGTGGCGCAGTGAGGTCGTGTCAGATTCTACACGCCAAATTTATCGATTCCTATTCCTTCCTTCATTTAATTTCCATGCTTGAGTAACAAAATAGCGAAATTCAACGCCGTAGTTTGTCTGGTAGTATGACGAGCATGAGGCGTAGAATTTTCAATCGTTGAGGTGATGCATGGGAAACAAAGTATCATAAAAATAGGTTCCCCCTGCCTACATACTTTTTTTATCTTCACGCTGTATCCCGCAATGAAAACCTATATTGTTAAGCTATTCCGTTTCCATTTAGATACTTCCGTTCTCCACTTTCCGCCGAATTCTGGAGGCATTGCATATTAAGTAGCTGAACTCAACGCCAAACTTTGCCTCGTTACCGCAAGTACTGGGGACGACTTAGGAATCGAATCCTGTCTCGCTTATAGTTACACGCTTGTGCCCCTGCGCCGACGACGGCGCTGACGACCGGTCTCAATATAGTAAAAATAAAATATAAAACATCCAGAACGTTTACAAAAATGTCACTATTTTATGTCCCATATTTAAAAACATACATTTTTATATGATAAACGTTTAAAGAGAATATTCAAAAAATAAATTTAAAAAATTATATGCAAAAAGTGAACTGCAACTAGTAAAATGCGAGATGCTGTGTTATTCTCGCGTTAACATGAATAATACCTTTAGGAAGTCGTGCACGTGTCGGTAGCAAAATGTACAGTAATAGTGCTGTTTATATGGAAAACTTTAGAATTTACATATTTGTTTTTAGTTTTCAATTTAAATATTTCGTTTTATTTTATGTTTCTATGCAGCCTGACTTATAGATTTATAAGTTTTAATAGAAAACAATGTTGTAAATCATGACTATGAGTATATTAACCAGAAATTGATTTTGAATAAAAAAATGTTGTTTTCTAAAAGTTTAAGCACATAAGGCCACGGCTTTTTATCACGCTAGGCAATCGATTGGAAGTTACTATACAGTACGCATTAAGAACCCTTTTAAGATCTGCTTACTATAGCTGGTTAATACCGATATTAGTATTGAATTTAAACCCAACTCAATTTGTTTATTTCGGCGCATTTAGTGCATTCGAGGAGCTCGTACTCTAAATCCGTATACGCAACTTTTGAACGATGTTATAAACTATACTGTACTTTATTATCCCATCAAAAACATAAATGTAAACTGAGAGCCAAGTTCAGTAATATGATATATGCCTTGGTTGTTGACTTCAGCGATAAAAGAAGTGAGATGTAAATGTGTCAACCACAAATAATAGCTGTAGGCTGTAGCGTTTGGTACTTCGTTCTCTCTAACTACCCCGCTAGGGATAAAGCGTGTAGCTTCAAATGGTTTGTGTAAAATTACACACGGTGCTGCTAGCCAGTTCTGTTTTATTGAACTTGGCTACGCTATCGCGCGTAATAATATAAAATATAATATACTAATAACAATCATAAGTAGTAGGGTAGGCAGAGGGAACTTGGCAACCTATGGTTAAGATACTCTATTCCTATACAGGCACTTCTGAACCCGCCAATGCTTATCTCTAAAACTATTGCAGCAAAAATTTATTCTTAAATAGATCTAAAGTTTATAAATAGGGATTCATTAAGCAGTGCCTTGAACTTGAAATAAAAGACTAGAAGAAACAAAAGGTATTTGACTTACTTAAGACTAAAAAAAATAAATAATTGAGCATGGCGGAGTGGAAGATCTGACTGTAAATGGCATGGTTGTGAGTTCGACTCGCCCTTGGGGGCTTACAATTATATTTAATTTATTTTAATATTCTCGCTCCAATAGATGAAGTAAGACGTTGATCTCGGCGATCATGCACACAGTCGCGAAAGAAAGAAGAAGCTAGAGTAACAGAGTGTCCTAACGACGATACCATATTAATAACATAGGACATAAACGATAACTGATATAAATAATTTATTCATATGTAATATCGTGATATCGTACGAGAAGCAGAGACTTTAGCGAGAAAAAGATTATGTCTAGACAGTAATTTCGGTTCATGACTGGCGGTTCATCCAAACGCGATTTTCCCCTTTATCCTTATTGTCATATTATAGCCAAAATATACAATATCTTTACACAAATTGTTTAATTTGGCTATAAAATGATATATTACTTTAAAGTTTCATTTAAATCTGATTAGAAGTTTTTGTGGAACAAACATTCATTCTCACAAACTCACTCACACTTATAATATTAGTAGGATTTGCTTTAAAACTACCACTTATACCCGAAAACTGACCACGCAATAACACATATTATTTACAAACAAATATACTTATGTTTAGAGATAAAAATGTTTTATGCGACATAAATATTGGTCGCAGCGGAACTCAATTGACCGTATCGTATTTAAATGAACTAGAGAACCAATTTCCGCGTATAATAAGACGCGTTGACGTTGCCATAGCAACGTGTACATTATAAATTCGTGATAGTACTATAATGTAATGTTATATTTCTTGTCTTAATGCACTTTAGAAACATTGTTATATAAAGGTCAGTCGTGGCGCAGGGGCACAGAGTGTGACTGTAAAACCGACTGGTTGTGGGTTCGATCCCCACTCGAGGAGATGAAATATTTACTTAAATTTATATTTCCATTTCTTCGCTCTGGTTTCGAGGCAAAGCGTGGCGTTGAGTTCTGCCACTCAACACGTAAAGCTTCCAATTCGGCAGAAAGTGGGGAAAAGGGGTCCAAAGTTTTTGATTCACGTATTAATATATAGATAAATCCACTAGTTGTCGCCCGCAACTTCGCTTGCGTGGACTTTATAATCGTTCTGAAATCTACATATATAATACTACGCCAATTGTGGCGCAGGTGCACAAAGTGTGACTGTGAACGCGACAGGTTGTAGGTTCGATTCCAAATCGAGGAAACAAAATATTTAATATTTTCATTTTCTACGCTCTGGTGTCGAAACAAAGCGCGGCGTTGAGTTCTGCAACTCAACACGCAATGCCTCCTATGAATTTCAGCCGAAAATGGAAAATTTAAAAAATATATATTCTTATAAAGATGATATTGAAGATTATATTTGGTTGAACGAGCTAATCTCAGGAACTACTGGGTAGCTTAGTGTAGTTTGGTTTGGGTAGTTAGTATTTTCGATGTTACCCATTGCATATACAGTCAGAGTTACCTCGGGCACTTAGACGTGTCTAAGTTGTTTCGAATGATCACACCAGTATAGGCTAGTTTCAACATTTGGAAGCAAACATTAGTTCCAAATAGAAAAGCCGTAAAGTACGAGAAGTTATAATTCGGTAGCATTTGCTTCCTATTAGGACCTGCTGAGTTCTATTCATAGATACGACTATATATAGAATGAAGTTATTAGCGTTTGTGTTTTAGTTCATGTTTGATCTTTAAGCTTAAACAAGTTGGACAAATAATAGTTGAGTTGTGAGTTCCTATGATAGAAGATACATTTTTAAATTTCTAAAGTAATCTCTTTAAAATCGGTGGAAAGTAAACTTGGCGTAAGTCATATATTTTTCTTGAAAGAAAATAAATAAAAAATGTTTTAATCGATGTGACAAGAAAGTAATATTCTGTTCTTTTGTTGTGTTTTTTTTATGGCATTCCGAGCGTGCCAGTTGAGCACAAAATCACTTTGCCAATGTCACGTTGAATGGAGAACACACGAGAGAGGTTGTACGGTAAAAAAGTGATATTTATACTTAAAATAAAATCGTAACTGACAGGTCTATACATGGAAGATAAGAAGAGAAAAATTGTTTGTGGAAATTAAAGCTAAAACTTTATAACGTTTACAATCAGACGCCGCAGCCACATAGTCATAAAAAATTATTTGGGGATATCAATGGTTGCAAAAAGCACGACTTTAGATTATTCTTAGTTAAAGATACATTGCAAAATAATTTACATAGCTATTTTAAGATTAAGTAAGGAGAAACACTTGTAAATATTAATATTTCTCCGAATAAAAATTTTATATACCCACACGACCCACTCTCACCGCTCCATGATGGCATTATTTTTAATATTATATTTTACTTAATTTCTTGTTTTATCTCGCAAACAATGATGAATACGAGGTACTCTGTGTTGAGTGGTGGGTTGATTTAATAACACATTTTGTCTACCAGAACGGAGAAATGGAAATAATTAATTCCCCAGAGTGGAGTTCGAATCCATAATAATTGCATTTCTTTCACGGTATTCGTTCACCAGTCCACAAGATAGACTTATTATTAAATAGATACATTAATCAAGATCTGTTAAAATATCACAAGATAAAATATTCAGGTCAGTCATGGCGCAGGGGCACAAAATATGATTGTACAGGTTATGGGTTCGATTTCCATTCGGAAAATAAAAATCAGCCGAAAATGGGAAGCGGAGTATCTTAACATTAAGTTCCTTCTGGCTACCCTGCTGTGTGGGATTATAATTCTGTAACGCGACGGTCGTGGGTTCAATTCCAACTCGAGATAATGAATTATTATTTATTAAAATTTTCGTTTCTTCACTCTGACCTCTGAAAAAACCCAGTGTTGAGTTCCGCCACTTAACACGCAATCCCTTAAAAAATTCGGCGAAAAATGGGAAACAGAATATCTTAACCCTAGGTTCTCTCTGCCTACGCTGCTGTGTGCGGGATACAGCGTGAAGCTGATTTGATTTTTTTATCTATTTAAATAGCAGTAGTTCTATAAGTGCCTAAACTTAGATAGCTCAGGGTAAACTAAATTCCAACTGTAATAAAAAAATCTCTAAAACTAAAAGAATCGTTCACTTAACTTAGATAAGTTGTCGTTGTTAGATAACAACGAGACTGTAAGACTTAGGATATATTTTATTTCATCAGAAATACTTACTCCCATACATACATTCTTGAAAGGTACACAACAAATAACATAAACTTTTCGGCAATAGCTGAACTTTGGTAATTACTCCCGCAGTAAGAGGACACTTCGCCACATTTAGAGAAATCAAATACAGGCTTTAAGTAAATATGTTGTTTGTATGCGGATCGTGGAGTGACTTGATAATGATTATTTTTATAATATTTTTTTTAGCTTCACGCTGTATCCCGCACATAGTAGAGTAGGCAAAGGGAACCTGGAGACCTAGTGTTAAGACTAAGATACTCCGCTGGTGGCATAGAAGAGTGGTAGAACTCGACGCTATGCTTTACCTCGTTGCCACACCGACGAAATGATAATATTAAATATTTCGTTTCTTTTAGTGGTAAACAAACTCATAACCTATTACCTCTATTCAATGCCTATTAGTTGACGTAGAGTTTTGACAAGTAGGTTGGGTTCCCCTGTTGAGTTATTGACTGTCACCCGTCGTAATATAACACCTTCATAATATATTCTTTTACATTATAAATATGAGGCCGACGTGACGTAGCGGTACGTCTGACGATATCTACTTAAGGGAAAAAATATTTCCTCGGTCTGATAACAAGACAAAGCGCGGCGTTCAACACGCAATATCTCAAAATTGGGCGGAAGGTGGGAACAGTGTCTTAGCACTACATAGTTACAAGCGTGAAGCTAAAAGTAATAGTTAACAAATTTTAAAACATTCAGTTCATGAACTTTATATTTGAATCAAATTATAAAAACTGAGCAGTATTTTACTGAAAATATAGAAATCGAGTAATCTCATTCTTACTTTTTAGGACCTCAAATAAGTTCTCACTGTTTTTTTTTTGAATTAATTTAAAATATAATGCTTACAATGATATTACTCAAAGTATTGTCCATCATAAGAGACCACTTTCTTCCATCTTTCTGGTAGCAATTGAATCCCCCGTCGAAAAAACGACTCATCTTTCGAGGCAATCAAGGAATCAAGCCATTTTTCGGCTTCTTCAAAAGAATGGAAGCGATGCTCGCTTAAACCGTGCGCCATCGACCGAAACAAGTGGTAATCGGTGGGGGCTATGTCCGGTGAATACGGCGGGTGGGGTAGAACTTCCCATTGAAGTGTTTCCAGGTAAGTTTTGACTGGTTTTGCCACATGTGGCCGAGCATTATCATGTAATAAAATCACTTTGTCGTGTCTCTGCTCGTATAGTGACCGCTTTTCTTTCAGAGCGCGACTCAAACGCATCAACTGAAGTCGATAGCGAGCTCCCGTGATAGTTTCATTAGGTTTAAGCAGCTCATAATAAATTATGCCCTGCTGATCCCACCAAATGCAGAGAAGAAGCTTAGAACCATGGATATTTGGTTTTGGCGACGATGTTGATGCGTGACCCGGCATGCCCCA
>JAAIXJ010000560.1:0-68703 GCA_013403705.1 Heliconius hermathena | reverse complement strand
ACTTAAATTTATATTTCCATTTCTTCGCTCTGGTGTCGAGGTTAAGCGCGGCGTTGAGTTCTGCCACTCAACACGCAATGCCTCCAGAATTCGGCAGAAAGTGGGGAACGGAGTGTCTTAACACTAGGTTCCCTCTGCCTACCCTGCTGTGTGCGGGATACAGCGTGAAGCTGATTTTTTAAACATAACATTTTTTTAATATAAATACCAGGGGGCTTTCAATGATGAAAAAATAATATATTTCATGAACCTATTTTTAGTATAGTATAACACTTCATAATATACTAAGTAATATTATAAAGCGAGGTCGTAGCGCTGTGGCACGAGGTGTGACTGTAAAACCGACTGGTTGTGGGTTCGATCCCCACTCGAGGAGATGAAATATTTACTTAAAATCGGCGTTGAGTTCTGGCACTCAACACGCAATGCCTCCAAAATTCGGGAGAAAGTGGGGAACGGAGTATCTTAACACTATGTTCCCTCTGCCTACCCTTCGGTGTGCGGGATACAGCGTGAAGCTGATTTGATAATATTATAAAGAAATAAATTGTTTTATGTAACGTCCTATTCATATATCAAAAACAATTGGTTCAATTTGAGAAATTATTTATTGTTGGAAGGCAAAATGTAAAAAGAACTGAAGACAAAAACGAAGGGATATTTTCGACAATAAAATAAAGCCTATCGGAACGACGCAAGATATTTTTATATAATAGAAAGATATAGTGTATGAAAATGTTTAAAGTTAATAAAACCTTGAACAGTAAACTAACAATGCGTCAATATAACCACATTATTAAAAATATGTATAACGCTGCGGTTGTACATAATAAAAAGTTATATTATATATATACTTAAAGTTAAATAGATAAGTTGTGGCTTAATAATTAATTATTTTTTCAACTTTTTTTACACTGTATTCTGAATATAACAAGGTAGGCAGGCCGCTTTTCGTCCTAATTTAAAACATCACATCTTGAGCGGCGAATCTCAACGCCTTACTTTTTACTTACTAAAGCGAGGAATATATTTCCACCAAAAACAAAAAAAAAATTAATAAATCAGCTTCACGCTGTATCACGCACACAGCAGGTTAGGCAGAGGGAACCTAGTGAAAGACACTCCATTCCCCACTATCTGCTGAATTCTTGAGGCATTGCATGTTAAGTGGCAGAACTCAACGACGCGCTTGTCCTCGACACCAGAGCGAGGAAATGGAAATATAAATTTAAGTAAATATTTCATCTCCTCGAGTGGGGATCGAACCCACAACCAGTCGGTTTTACAGTCACACCTCGTGCCGCTGCGCCACGACCGGGCTCAAAAATATTTCATTCTAAAAAAATTTCATTCTAAACAACTTTAGAATCTGAATCATTGCGCTAAGCATCATAAATATGTGTTCTCATCGGATTTTCAAGTAAATCAAGCAATAAATTGATAGATAGTGAAGAAGTTATGATTTAATTCCAAATAATGAATTTTCGTGCACAATATTTTCTCGTTTATAAAAAAAATAATCAGCTGTAGCACACACCATGGTAGACAGAGGGAGTCTAGTGTTAAGACATTCCGTCCTCTACTTTCCACCCAATTCTGGAGGCATTGCGTGTTGAGTGGCACAACTCAATGTCACTTTTTGCCTAGACACCAAAGCGAGGAAATGAAAATATAAATTTAAACAAATATTTAATTTCCTCGAGTGGGGATCGAACCCACAACTGGTCACGTTCACAGGCCCACTTTGTGCCCCTGCGTCACGAATGGCCTCACTTCTTTGTGATAAGACAAATTACGATTATGTATTTTAATAATTAACCCAGTACCTATCTAGAGAGAAAAAAATATTTATTATATAAATGAAGAAAGTACAAGCAGTTCAGAAAGTAATGTAGAACTGTAGACAGTAAAAACCTGTCACGACAGTGTTACGACCAGTGGTGGACTAACCCCGTCAGAGGCTGGGGGCGGCGTAGCTGAATGAGACTCTCAGCGTAAATAGATTTTTACATTTCATTTTTTTTCATGTACAAATTAGTATATAAGTTTATTTAGTTTACATCTACAAGATGTAGACTAAATAAACATTAACGTTCGAATTAGACTTGGAAAATAGAACTTAGGAAAATAAAATACGAAATATCAAAAATATGTGTAGTAGAATCTAGCATAACAAAAGTAAAAATAAAGCTTTAAGTACATACAAGTACGTAAGAATGTAAAAGTGAAGGCATAAAATATAATATGTACTTGTGTTGTATATTATGTTTTCGTGTCTTCATTTTACTTTCCAATAACTGCAGTGAAATCGATTTCTTGTGAAACTTTTTTTACAATTGAAAGGACAGACAGATTGACGAGTCGCTCTTGTTGCATTGTAGACTTTATTATTTCACTTGAAAAACAAGACTGATTTCATCTATACATAGTTTTCTGTATGTACTTAATATGATTAAAATCATCATTAATTAAATGAACAGTTAAAATAAACATTGGTTTTAAGATTGACCTTCTATTGCATGATATATTTCTTTAAAATATAAGGCAGACCGCGCATTTCATCATCTATTCTCATAGTCAACCGGAATCGGAATAAAATATTTCAAATGATGGCAACCTCTGCTTGTGGCCGAGTTCCAGGGAACCATGTGTCATAGTGTTGAGGAAAAAAAGCTTTAATTTGATATATTTTATTTATTTTAGATTTTTATATTCACAAAGAAAATACATGAGTGCAAATTATTAACATTAAGTGACTTATTTAAACCAGGCAACTCTGGGGTTGCGGCAGACTTTCAAATGATGTTGGATTCACATAAAAACATATGAGTGCAAATTGTCACCAAAAACGCATTACTAAAAATGGTATTAAAGCTGATTCCGGCACGATTCTTTCAGACAATCCTGGAGTAATCTATTCTACTATCATGTATCGTTCTTAAAAATAATTATTAAAAAAACACATACCTGCAGATTTATGCACTGGGATCTCGACCTAAGGTTTCAAATTGAAATGAATATAAAATGTTTTTCTTTTCAGTCGGTTGGATCACAGAAAAAATCAAACTCAAAAACTCAAAAGATACGAGCAGTTATGCATTATCTTTGCTACATTTTGTATAAAATTTGCAATGTTATCGAAACCGGTAGGGTACTTCACGTAGATCTACAGTTTTGAAATTTGGCACGATATGAGTAATTGTAACACAAATAATGAAAAATATCCAAAAAGTGAAAATTTATAGAAAAAAATGTAATTCTTACAACCTTATATTTTGTATAATATGAGTACAAAGACCCGCCTTAAGTTTATCTGCCGCGTAATCGAAACCTGTAGGTTATTTCAAGCAGACTTACAATTATGAAAAGTAGCAAGAAATAAAGTATAAAAATAAAAAAAAAAATCGAAAAATGAAAATTTATACTTATATTACAGATAAAAACTACTACAAACTTCTCTTTGTCAATAAAGATACTATAATTTAGCTTATTAAAAAATTCCTAATAAAATATTATCAAGGTAGGAAATACAAAATAGTGAGATTATGATAGACAAAAAAAAAATAACATATTATCCTCGAGGCACGCGGTACTAGAAAATTATGATGTATCCGTATCCTGCAATACCCAGATCTCGATATGCTGAGATTGGAAGCCCTGATCTAAGATCTCACTACTTAATTTGTAATAATAGTAAACTATTAAATACATTCGTAAAAACTCTGTTTACTGTAATTTGCAAGCGATTCACAATCCATACATACAATCTATAAACCCAATCTTTGATCTTTCTCTTTGAACCTTGATCCTTGATCTTTGACTTCCAATCAACAAAATAAATAATGTTAGGGCGGAAATCGTAAATTTTGGTACTTAGCATCTGTATCTGCCTTGCTATGCACGATAAAGTGTAATACTCAAAAAAATATTACAAATTTATTACATATAGTTACACTGATGTAACATTTTATTTCTGCCACAAACTCTAAGGCTTCTCTTAGCTAAGAAAAGAATTTTCACGGGTTCAAATTTATTTAGTTAAATGCTTCGATGGAATGTAATTATGCATTTTAATAAATATAAGCTAAAATAGAGCCATTAATTGCTAAGCGGAAATTGCGTTATCAATAAGAAAAGAACATTTTTAGAAACTTACTAAGCATCACTGTAAAATCACTTAGACACGGCGTTGAACTCAACCGCCGCCACTCAACACGTAATGCCTCGAAAATTTGGTGGAAAGTGGGAAACAGAGTCAATGTGGAACGAAGTGTCTTAACACTAGATTCCTATGTTCCCTTTGCCTATCCTTCTATCCTGCGGGATACAGCGTGAACCTACAAAATACCTTAATACCATTATCATATAAAATGTTAAAAAAGGTTTTTATGTAGACAAAAAATTATAAAACTGCTAACAAAAGCACTCTTTGTAACATTTTTAGTATAAACACTGTATTCATTATATAACAATGAGGGAATTAGATTGATGTTTATATTTTTATGTTTATGTGTAGAACGGAATTAAAGAAAAACGGGCTACAACTATTTAGTACATAAAACTTTGCAATCCAAAAACACAACCAAAGCATCGTAACATTATTTAAAAAGCAAATATATGAAAATGCATAAACGAGACGCAACTTAATACGTGATTGAATTCAAATCCTACTACTACAATATATGGAGTACTTTTAATATTTTATTCTGAGGCAGAAATTGATATCGACAAAGGAGTACAAAATATATGCTCGATAAAACGATTTGCGAAGGTTATATAATATGATTATTGTTATATTAGATTCTTTTTAATGCGACAGAACTAACAGGTTCAATTCTATTATTTTTTTTTTTATTTAAACACAATTTGTTTTAATAGAATACGAAATTACTAACTAAAAGTTCAATTTATTTAAAAATATTTATTGTTTGGAAGAAAAATTGATTTTACAAATGTTTTTTTTTTATATAATGGCATTTCTCATGATTTTCATAAATATTACATTATTTTTGCATTTTTAATATTTCACGATAGGTTATACGTTTTGTAAAAAGTATTTTTATTCCTTAGTATGGAATAACACTGAAAATATAAAAAAATAGATACATCCTATCAGACTATACATGGATCTATACAAAAGGCCGCTATTTTAACTCTCTAGGGCGTACTGGAAATTTGAATAATGTGTCCATAGCGTGATAGTCCGCAGTTCTAAAGCGCTACAGATTTTATCATCTATCTTTAATTAATTCAATACCTTTTAAAGGAAACAATAAACTTGATCTAAACGACTTTTACATTATGTGAATAATAATTTGTTAATTGCTTTAGGGTTGAGATGTTTTATCATCGTCGTCAGTCTTGGCGCAGGGGCACAAAGTGAGACTGTAAATGTGACTGGTTGTGGGTTCGATCACCACTAGAAGAAATTAAATATCTATTTGAATTTATATATCTGTTTCGTCGGTCTGTCGTGGGTGTCGAGGGTGGTGTCTAGGCTAAGGGCGGCGTTGAGTTCCGCCACTCAACACACAATGTCTCCAGAATTCGGCGGAAAGTGGGGAACGGAGTGTCTGAACACTAGGTTCCCTTTACCTACCCTGCTGTGTGCGGGTACAGCGTGAAACTGATTGAATTTATTTTTTTATTTTAATTTATGTTTTATAATTCCAATTGCCCCTCGATGGGTTCTCTTATTTATGTTTTATTTAAATACACATACGGCTTCATGCATTCTTTACTCATTGCAGCAAAGGCAGATCGAACCTAATATTAAACTTAAGATATTTCGTTACCCATTTTTCGCCGAGTTTTGTGGCATTGTGTGGTGAATGTACGGAGTTCAATGTTGTGCGTTATCAGAGGGTGCAAATGATATAAATTAACTTTAAATATTCTTTCGAATGGGAGTAGAATCCAAAACCGTCGCGATTATAGTCAGATCGACTCAGTCGACCCACTGTGTCACGATTTCCTATGAGTATTGGCACATATATTCTATAAAAAAATATTCATATTATTAAGTATCGCTTCATAGTTATTTAAAATAATATACTTCCCGATATGCCAGTATTGTATCAAACTGTAAGCTACGTCATTAATAGCGTTAAAACTTTCAAGTTAATCCGCAACTTGTTCCTCGTGAAATATGATCTCTGTTGGGTTACAAGCGGAGCTCTAACAATTTCTTGCATTATTCATTTATAATTCAAGTGCAAAAATAGATTTAATTCAGTCTTGTTTTGAAGCGTTTTAGTAGTCGTTATATTTTTACACTACATTTAAATTTAATGTTTAAATTGATCGTTATTAACTTAATGACTACTAAATAAATAAACTCAAGGAATATTCATTTTCGAACTAGCTTTTACGTACGGCTTTGCTCCCATGTTCAAATGAAAATGATTAAGAGGTATGTCTCTTGATGACACGTTTTTGATGCCCAAGGTAAGGTTTATGACCAAGGGATTTATGATTTATGAGTGACGTGATTTTATGAAGCCTAACTTTTCCTCGGTAAATGGCAATATATTTATCGCTAACAAACATAAAAGTATTTGTCAATTAAAACCAGTAGTTTCTGAGATTAGAGCGTTCACCCAACCAATACCTCACCGTTCGAATACTGTTATAGATTAAAAGAATTTTTAAATAATTCCTTTTGTAAGTAGTTTGTGCTTATGTAAAACTAATGGATATTTCTAGCATACCGTAGACTAGTAAACTATCGTGCAACCTTGGAGCAAAATACATATTTTTTAACTCAAAATTTTCAATATCAATAAAATCACATTATTACAGGCATCAATAAATCCTTACCCCATTACTGTTCGAAATCTTATCTCTTCTCTTGGCGCTGTACCAACACTTTGGTAATTCGATATCCTTTGATCGCGTTGCAATGCTTGAAATTGATCTTGATTTATTATTATGTGACTGACGTGAGAGTTGTAAAGTTGAGATACTCGTAGATACTATTTTCAAAAATACAATAATGGATTGAATCCCCAAATAGAGGAATTGCTTTTGTTTATCTTCACGCTGTGTGTCTTATGTAGTAGAATAACCAAGTCTTGAAACACATTCCACGCTTACTGCCCTATCTTCAAGATATTGCGTTGTGACTGTTGAGTGATAGAACTCAACAATACGCTTTTTAATGATAACATTGACATATATATATATATATATATATATATATATATATATATATATATATATATGTCAATGTTATCATTAAATATAATACCTTAATACTATACCTTAATAAATACCTTAATAATATATATATTTTACTGAATGCATTGGTTTGAAATTTTGGGTTGAAATAGCCATCTTGATCAGGTAGATTGAGTTTCAGGGAATGCAGAGGAAACCTGGTTGGTATTATTAAGACCCCAAGCACAGTCAAAATTTTCCAGACATTGCTTGTCGAGAGGCGAATGTTAACGCCGCGTTTTGTCGTCTTACAGAAGCGAGGAAATAAAAATAATTCATTCTCCCGTAAGAATCCTACCCATACTCGTCACTTTTACAGTTAGACGCTGTCTCGCTGTGTTGGTAACACAGACTCTATAATGATGTAGCTATGTGTATGTATATATCACCCTCTAAAGTTCTTCTCACATCTCTCTTGTTACCTCGCACATACTACGTTATATATTAAAATCCACAATTACCCGTAAAACCTACCACGTAAAATATATCTCACTTACTAAAGTAAAGTAAACGGAGTCTTAACACTAGGTTCCCTCTGCCTACCCTGCTGTGTGCAGGATACAGCGTGAAGCTGAAGAAAAAAATCGTACATTATTCAGTTTTTATAGTTAAAGACTAGATAACAGTTATGCCCTTTTGTGGTAAATGGCAAATACTTTGTCTAATCTAATTTGAAAAATTTGAATGGTATAAAAAATTGCATACTCTTACCAAGAAACCGAACCCACAACTTCTATTACCAATCACATCCCACCAGATTAATTAAACAGTATAAATTCAATTTACGTTTAGATCCTAAACGCAAACGGCGCTAATACCGTTGGATATTAATGCTATCATTATTGTATGAGCCATACAACCGTCGATTAATCAAACACATTGGAAGCAATATTTGTCCGCGTCCTCGTTATATTGACTTATGACTGATTTTCAACGCACCTGACGGTATTGATGGTAAATAAGTGTTTACGTATAATATGTAATAATTTAAGTCATATTTGATTGAATGCGATGGTCATCAGTTCACATTTTACTACAAAATGTGGAGTCATCGTGTACGGTCATTCCGACTCAGGAAAATGAAGAGAGATTTTTTTTCAGCTTTACGCTGTATCCCGCACACAGCAGGGTAGGCAGAGGGAACCTAGTATTAACACACTCCGTTCCCCACTTTCCGCCAATTTCTGGAGGCATTGCGTGTTGAGTGGCGGAACTCAACGGCGCGCTTTCCCTTCGACACCAGGGCGAAGAAATCTCCTCGAGTGGGGATCGAACCCACAACCAGTCGATTTACAGGCACACTTTATGCCCCTGCGCCACGAATTTTTTCCTAATCTATTATATATAATAAATATTTTTTTTAAATTTTATTTTCTCACTAAGAATAGGGAAATATTTAGAAACGTATAAGCAATTGAACACACTTGGGAAACGCCCAAATGTTTAATATTTATTTAAATAAAAACTATATTATTGTCAAATTCATCAAAAATCGTCTAGTCAATTTAAATCATTGATACTTATCCATAGTAAAATATAATATATTATGTGTGTATTATATATTTCTAACTTTCAAAGAGCAAAAATATACTGAAGTTCTTAGTTTTCTAGAAGACTGGTTTAAAAATAAATAAAATTCACTCAGCTTAAAACCAAGTTAGAATATATTGAGGGCACTTCAAGAACAACTTGCGGTTTTACACTTGATAAAGACAAAATGATCACAAGTAAGTAAGGATGTAAGTTGACTACTTCTAGCGTATAAAGTGTACATATTATAGAGATTTTAGAAATTCGATCGTGGCACAGAGGGACAGTGTTGCATTATAAACACGAGGGTTTCGAGTTCAATTCCTTTATGTGTATTATTACTTTTATTTACTCACTTCATCGTAAGATAAAAAGCGATGGTGACATCGGTTATTCAACACGCAAAGTCTAAAACTCGTTTTGACTGTTCTTCTTAGGGTACGGGATATTTTTAGGGTAAAGGTGTGAAGCTGAATTAGCAATTATTATAGCGCGGTGGTTTGCACCTATGTTTTATGCTAACGACTCTTCTGTATTATCAGCATAGAAATAATATTTAATTATTTGAAACCTAAAAAAACAGTTCGAGATTGTATCCATTACTATCTTAAATAACATCCAATTTCCGTCAAAATTATGCATTCATTTTTATACTAATAATAATATTATGTTATTATCTTCATACAGGCCTTCCTAAGGAAGCTGTGATAATGAGATCATCATATGCGATCTTTATCTTCAAAATTGAATGAGTTAGGGTGAATACTAAACGAAAACGATATTTGTATGTACGAAGCGGTTCTTGAATCATCTATTGTATATCAACTAATCTATTGGTTATTATGAATATCCCATGTTCTTTTTCTCTTACTAGCTCTTAATAACGTGATGAGGTATATTTAAATTGATGGGACAGTTCCCATCAATTCCAACACATTATTGTTTTAAAGGAAACAGAGCTTTTTAACATTAGGTTCCTAGGATCCATCTGCCTATCCTGCTGTATGCTGTTTATAGCGTGAAGCTAAAAAATATTTTCATTTCTGTTAAGGTCGTGTTAGTAAATTATTGTATTAGTTACAATAATATAATAAGTACATTTGAAGGATTTGTTGGATTCGACACTTTCATATGTATCTATTATACATTTAAAATCGTGAAAAAAAAAATTAAGGGAAAATAATCCATGATATCTTGGATCATATGTTCAAATGTTTCAGGCTAATATTATATGTTAACATTTAATAGTGTTTTTATATAAGGATCTTCAAACACTATGTTGCTAGCTTGCGTTTTCTATATAAAAATAAAATTGACTTAATATAAGGGAATTTACTATTTACATTGTACATTACACTGTTTACCAGGACTCGTCAGAATTGTGAACATTGAATTCCTGTATAAATATTTTGTTTTATCAGCGACATGACTTGGCAGTACGAAATTAAATTTGGGTAAAGAATCATTTTGAGAAATAAACAAAAGTGGCTTGAATTACTTTCTCCATATTATTTTTCAGCTTCACATTATATCTTGCACGTACCATCAGGCAGAGGGTACCTGGGAACCTTGTGTCAAGGCACTTTATTCCCACTAAGACAATTCCGTCACCCATTTTACGAAAAATTCTAAACTTAACGCCGCGCTTTGCCTCTTTAGCAGAGTGAGGAAAGGAAAATATTAAATATTTTACTCCTCATAGTGGAAATCCAACTCACAACCATTTAACAACAGTAAGCCTGTGCTCCTACGTCATGACGGCCACAATGTATTTAAAAGATAAAAATTAAAAACATATTATTTCGCTGATACTATGTAAGTAACATTTATTCAAAATTTCGGAATTTAGCATTCTCAACGATCATAAATCAATACTATCGTTCGGAAAACACTTTAAGTGCTTGTACGTTCTCAGAAACATGTGTTTCAAAGCGAAGACATGCGAGGAACGTATGTAACTCTAGTACAAAGCTTTTACTGGATGAAATTCTTTTGTATATTACAAAACATTGGAATTTTTTCGAAGTGAAATTATTGCTGGTGTAACTTTTAGATTTGTTTTGAAAGAAATTAGATTAGATTAAATTTTAGTATATAACTGTTGGCGTAAAACTTTGTTGGGATTATGCTTTTATTTAAAACTAGCGGCCTGCTCGCGGCTTTGCCCGCTTGAATTACATGATTATTCATTTAAGAAATATAGATATTACAAACAGCCTTAATTATTAATTAATTGATTTGGATAAGTACTCACGATATTCTTTGTAAAATAACTTATATTAGCTCCTGTANCTGGTGTCGAGGTTAAGCGCGGCGTTGAGTTCTGCCACTCAACACGCAATGCTTCCAGAATTCGGCAGAAAGTGGGGAACGGAGTGTCTTAATACTAGGTTCCCTCTGCCTACCCTGCTTTGTGCGGGATACAGCGTGAAGCTGATTTGATTTATTTTGATTTTGTTAAATTCATTCCTAATTGAAAGTGTGAAAAATAATCCTAGAACTATTGCTTATTTAGTAAGACCACACATTTCTTTAAACCTTTGTTGGCTTCACCTTATAAGTCGTATACACGCATTATAATAATTGTGCTGTATGGAATCCAACGCCGTACTAAGTCTAAACGAAATTGAATCCACAACTTAATGAAATTTGCTGACCTGGCGTCATTAAAAAAGAAAGATTTAAATTTTTGATCAAATACTAAGATCAAACCTACTTTCACTGAGCTCTAAAATACACCAGCCATAGTGAAACCATATTGTTTGAGTATAAAAAATGGTAAACCTCGTCATTTAAAAAATATATAAATAAAACGCTGAACATAGAACTAGTGTGTACTAGTATTTTACATTTTTACGCTTGAAAAATTCTTTATACATTTTAAAATATTATAATAGAGTATAGTACTGTATAGTTCAGTATATATGTGTTCAGTATATGTGTATAAAAAAACTCCCCCAGTCGTGGCGCAGGGGTCTAAGCGTGCGGCTGTAAATGCGACAGGTTGTGGGTTCGATTCCTACTCGAGAAAATGAAATATTTTCATTTTTCTGGTACAGAGAAAAAACGCGACGTCGAGTTCCGCCACTCGACACACAATGTCTTTAGATCAGGCTAGTGAAAGTGAAGAACGGGAGTGCCTTAATGGGAAGCAAGTAATATAAGGAAGACTGGGGTTTGTTGTAACGTTTTTATTAATATTTTTATATTTTCAAATCCCTACTTATTATAGTTATTATTTGTGATTCATACTTGGATTCATACATGAAATTCATACTTAAATACTTACCATAAACACATATTTGTGAATGTGTTTATGGTAAGTATGTAAGTATGAATTTCATGTATGAATCTAAGTATGAATTTCATGAATTTTTACCTTATTTCATATAAAATTTACTTTTTTAGAAAATAAGACTTGTTACAACTTGCCCCTTGTTAGAGGCTGGATGAAATAGGCTCGAGGCAACTAGATACAATTAAAACTCTAGTCATTTCAGAAAGATATATATATATTTTTTTAACCATTTGTTTTTCCATATATTATATAATCAACATTTGACGTGTAACAGTAAAATAAACATGTTGTTTTAATAAAATCACTTAAATTTTACACATAAAATTTTCAGCGGTATTTGCTGCTCAAGCAAATGTTGCGAGCATGCCTCTTTCTGCAGAAATTATAGACTAGACTACCTGTTATTGGCTTCTCGTCCAGTTATATTTTTAGGATTCTGAGAGGTTGTTACACCGGTTTATCAATATTCCATATACGCGACACTGTGAACTTGTACTTCTGAAGTAGTCCTTGGTATTTCTTTAAAAAGTGCTTGACATTTTTTGAAAAAGACATTGTTTTATTGAAGGAGGTAGCTCAACTCAGCGATGTAACCTTTGGCGTCCGTATCAACAATCTTAGATTTCCTTGCATAAATTTTAAAAAACAATCAATGCTAGCAATTGATGAATTGATGAAAAAACAATCAATGCTTGAAATGCTTATGCCAGGAGGGTGAAATATTTTTGGCACTAAGTTCCACATTGCACTGGTAAGCCAATTTAATTACTTCTAACAGAAGCAACCCGTAGTAAATGTTAGCACATCTGCACTCAATAACAAATATGCACTCAATTTTGTTCTTTTTCAACTGTCAATACTAATCTGGGTTTTATATATCCAGCAGCAAGGACTTAAGCTTCATTCTTCTTTTGAATTTACCTGAAGATCGATATGACGAGTTCGAAAGTTGCAGGTGCTTTTCGAATGTTGCATTTCTTTTCAGTACTTCAGTTGCAGCCAATTTATATACATCTTGACTTTTTGATGCTTTGTTCATTTTTCTTTTATCCTGAAAAGGTGTATAAAAATAGGAAAATTGTACTATTTGTTATGGTTGTTGTAACCGTAACAAATAGTATAATTAAGGATTTTTTTTATTAATCGCGTGATGAAAAAATGGAACAAATTGTAACATGTTACAACTTGCCCCTTAGCTCGTTTTATACACATATTCAAAAATCTCAAAACCTAAAAACATTATAAAGTAAATAAAGTCTTATTTATATAGCTAAATAAATATTTAATCTAACACAAAACAAACAAACATTAGCAAAATATAACATTAGTTCGATTTAGTATCGAAAATAAAAATTTACATAAGTAATATATCTATGTCACGTGACTAAATCGCAACATCTGGGCCTCGTTTATTCACTACACCATCTAGCGGGATACTAGTCGGACTAATTGACTCTAAGGTCTAAATACTCCTTTTACAACAAGCCCCAGTCTCACCTAGTATTATAATATAACCATATATAAATTATACAGATTATAAAAAGAATAAAATATTAATTCGGAACGCGACGGAGGCAACGACAAAACGCATTGTGGAATATAATTTAAAGATGGCTTTGAAAGATAGGAACGTAGCGGTCACCTCTTCCACCATAGCGGTCCATGCCCTAGTGCAAAATACCTCACATCCAAATCAATTATTATAATAGTTTAGCATGTACTTATAGTTATGTAATTAAATATATATTGTAATATGTTAAATTGTTAAATATATTAATACATATATAAACACTCGCTTAACACCTTAGATCTAAGTAAAATTTTGTAAAATAATGTAAAGTTAAAAATAATATTTTCTTATTATCGGTATTAATTGTATGTAAACAATAATGTAATTAATATATTTGATAAGGAAATTAAATATAATAATAAATTAAAAAAGGGTACAGACCAAGTGTCTGTAGTGTTAAGTAATAATAAATAAAAAAAAGAATAGTAGGATTTTATATATGCTATATTCTCCAAAAAGTAAGTAAGTTATAAGCAAGATAGGATACACAGTTGTGGACACGATGGGCAAGCCTGTTACCTTGATTTACCCTTTTTGGTCTACACAAGCGCTACGGTCATTAATTGGGAAACGGAATGTCTTAACACTAGGTTCCCTCTGCCTACCCTGCTGTGTGCGGAATACAGCGTGAATCTGATTTATTTATTTTTATACATAGCCTCCGGATCCAAATACGTTTTAAGTGACCTTCCTCCAGTATCATTGTTCATTATTATATAATATTATTCAAGGTCAGTCATGTCAACCGATGGAGAGATCCATGGATTTTTGCACGACATATCCCTGCATTCAAAATTTTTAAAACGTTACGTTACATTCTTATTTTCATTCTTAAGTAAACGTAAAACAAATAAAACAGTTTACTTAATATCTACAAATTGGTTAAAAGAAAATTAGACCATTTTTCCGCACTCAAATAAAATTAATTTATCTTTAACCTTATTTGTTTTGGTCAAAATGTGGTCGGAGCAACTGCGTTATTTACTAAGTTTCCATATTATCCTTTTATAACTATCAGTGTTGCTTTGCAAGAATTTATTACTAATTGAAATATTAAATTGAGTTAGTAGTAGCAACTTTGTGTTTAATTTGTTTAATTTGTAAAATGTCGATGTTTTCCCATTTCCATCGGAATATCGAGAAAGCCTAGAAAGGTTTTGTGATAGAAATAAGTGAAGAACCCTTTTCTTTTCATTATTTTTATCTGTGCTTTGTCATTTGTCTGTCAATCACTCATTAACGAAAGAAGTTTGTATATGGATTTTATATATGGATTTAAAGTTGTAATCGTCCTGTTTATTCAATATCTATAATCAGCTTTACGATGTATATAGCCCGCATATAGTAGTATAGGCAGAGGGAAGCAAATGTTAGAACACTCCGTTCCTCAGTTTCCACCGACTTTTATAGGCATTGCGTTGAGTGGCTTAACTCAACGCCGGGGCTTTGCCTTAGTGCCAGTTCGAGGAAATGAAAATATATACAAATATAAACATATTAATTGATTACCCTGAGTGGGGATCGAACCCACAACCGTCGCGATCTCAATTCCTACAAACTTATGAATATAAAGCTTCCAAAAGCTATATTACAAACTAACCAACATTACTTCTCTCAGTTGGCAACTAGAAGGCAAATTATTCGATGGTAACTTTTATTATCTACAACTGAGTTACAATTCGGAACATTCGACGCACGCGGTGATACCCATTCATAGATTTATGTTATGAAGTATGTACGTGCTTGCCGATTTGTTCGATAAAGTAGAGTGTAAGCGATTTTTGCATGGAAAATTATATTTGATTTAAGGTCGTAGTACAGTGGGATAACTGTAAGCGTGATGGTTATGGGTTCGATGTCCACTTGTTGTACTCTTTGAGAGCTCTCTCTATGCAGTTTTTTTTTAGCTTCACGCTGTATCCTGCACACAGCAGGGTAGGCAGAGGGAACCTAGTGTTAAGACACTCCGTTCCTCACTTTCTGCCGAATTCTGGAGACATTGCGTGTTGAGTGGCAGAACTCAACGCTGCGCTTAGCCTCGACATCAGAGCGAAGAAATGGATATATAGATTTAAGTAAATATTTCATCTCCTCGAGTGGAGATCGAACCCACACCAGTCGGTTTTACAGTCATACTTCGTGCCGCTGCGCCACGACTGAGGAGGCCTCTATGCAGTTCTTTTAATTTAATGATGTTGGTCGAAATTATCTGTTTGATCACTACTTTTTTAATATTTTTTACTGTAATGAATATATTGTTAACACAACATTTCTTACTGTTCTGATTGAAACTTAGATATTACTTAGTGACTGACAGAAAACACACAGGTGTTGGAGGCAGTGCCTTGTGCCTGCTTGGGAGGGAAGTATTCCCTATCCTAAGTTGATAAAATAAAAGAGTGGACTGTATAATTATAAATTGACTTCACGTAACAAAAATAGCCTGACAATAGTAAGTAAACGGTAGTTAAAATGGAACTTGAAGTTAGAATGGTAATTGGAATGGAAGTGAGGACGAGTGAGCGGTTGCTCCGGCCGTCGTCGTCCGCACCTTCTGCCGCCGCTCCCTCCCCGCGCCCCGCTCTGAAGGTGCGCGGACCAATGCCCACGCGTAATGTCAGGCGCAGTGTCTTCAAGTCTCAACACAGACGAAACTACTGAACTTAAAAACTTCCAATTCAGGAGACATTGCTGATTGAGCAGTGGAACTCCACGCCGCGCTTTGCCTCGTTACCAGATCGAGGAAATGAAAGTATTAAATATTTTATTACCTCAAGTGCGAATCAAACCCACCACGCTTGTGCTTCTGTGCCATGCCCATTTCCTTGTTATATTTTTTTACATTTCCAACCTATCTTTAATATAAAAATATTTTACTTTAAACGAAATCATCGAATACTATCCCCGGGGAATCCTTTCAGTCATCAGAATATGTGAACTATTACTGTATTACATTATTCTGATTGCATTCTATGGTATTTTGTAAGTTACAAATTATTTTTATTTTCGTAATTTTTAGCAGAGTTTGCACGACGGTTGTAGGTTCTAATCCCGCTCAGACGAATGACTTTCGCTTTGGTAGTAAGACGACGCCGTTGAGATCCGCCACCAACATACAATATCTAGAAAATTGGAGAGAAAGTAGTAATCCGTTCCCTACTTTCTGTTCAATTTTTAAATACTCTTACTTTTTTCCTCCCGAATATTAAAAAGTAGATATATCCACTTAAGTAAGAACTTAAAACCATATCGTTAAATCAGATTTATTAACTGTGCCAATATTGCTTTATAACAAATATAATAAAAAATAATAACATCGTAATCTCATAAAATACGTGAATCTATAAAAATATTGCTTACCCATTTTATCTGAGAAGTAAGCGACAAAGGTTGGAAGACATAATGAACATATAATTTAAAAAATTATGTATTGTAAAATGATGTATTTAAAAAATATGTCTTATCGAATGAGATAAGACATATTTTTTTAAATTATATAAATATTTCTTAATATTTTAATAGTGGATCCATTTTACTTTTAGTTACTTTAGTTGTACACAAAATTTTGGTATTTTATTTCAATTTTAAGTTAGGAGAAGATTCCCCCTCCCCCATCCCCACAGCCCCTCCTGACACCTGAGCGGCCGTCTTAGTCGCTGGTCGTCTAAGCTGGGCCTCCTTCGGGCAACCGAGGGTTTCACTCGGCTGGACTGATCGCCTAGACGGCATTACGCTCATAAGAGTAGAAGGGGGACTTCCACTCTTCTTCAAAAATAAATTGAAAATTCCCACTGGGCCAATGGCCCACCCTAAGGACGCGCGCATATTTATGCGCGGAGTAAGAAAATCACGGCCAGAGGTCATAGCCCTGATACCGCCTACTCTTTCCCTCCGCGGGGGTTGCGAGAGCTGATTACATGGAGCTCTAATCGGGGGTAGTTGCGTGTAGGCAACGGCTCTTATCAGAAAGAAACTCGTGAAAGTATTGTTATTGGGTAATACATATCACTTTTTGCAATGACATAGAATCTCTTTTCAAATAATTTATTTAAAAAAAATAAGTCCCGCTGAGTTTCTTGCGCCGGTTCTTCTCAGGTCTGAGGCATTAACTTTAGTGAATTGGTGGTAAATTATTTGACGTTCAAAAAATGAAGCATGTAACTTCTTATTTTGAATAAAATTATTTGAATTTGAATAATTAAGAAACATACGAGTATACGAGTATGTAGACGATATGTGTCTTTTATTGTGTTTTTTTTAAAACTTTAACAGCTTCTGATTTCTAACATCAGAAGTTGAATACGGACGAAGTTTTTATAGCTTTGTGTGTATCTCATCGCTCAAAATTTGGTATTCTCATAAATTAATTTTTAACAAAAAAAAATCGACTTCAAACAACGAACTAAAAAGTAAAAAATAATTTTACATAAAATAACACGTACTTTGATTTTGTTGAACAAAAATAATTAAAAAAAGATTTTATAATTTTGAAGTCGGTGCCAAGTAAAACAAACAGGCTTACTAATTCAATATTGTAGTAAGTTTATTGTAGTATTAGCTATTAGACACTTAATTATTCATATTTTCCATAAATTTATCAAAATACAAATTATATATAAATCTAAAAGAAAATGTCAAACAGCAAAGGGTCGCCATTATCACCATATAAAAGTAGAAAATCACGTTCGACCCCTGTCGCTTATACGTAACTGAGATAGGGGGATTGCTAAAAAAGGTGTATGATAAAATAAAAAAGTTTTTCCAGGACATTCCGTGATTGAACAACATTCGTTGTAATTGGCGATTCTTTTTTTTAATTAGCTTCACCTGTATCCAGCATATAGTGTAGCAGGCAGAGTAAATTGAAAATTTTTATTTAATAGTAAATATGGCTCAGTGGCACGAAGTGTGACTGTAAAACCGGCTGGTTGTGGGTTCGATCTCCACTCGAGGAGTTGAAATATTTACTTAAATTTATATTTACATTTCTTCGCTCTGGTGACGAGGTTAAGCGCGGCGTTGAGTTCTGTCACTTAACACGCAACGCCTCTAGAATTCATCAGAAAGTGGGGAACGGAGTGTCTTAACACTAGGTTCCATTTGCCTACCCTGCTGTGTGCGTTTTATATAAAAAATATATATATAAAAAGAATATTGCTATAAAAAGTATATACATTTAATACATATATTTTATAATGCATTTTTGTGGTCTGTGTGCGGGATACAGCGTGAAGCTGATTTGATTTTTTTTAAATATTTTTTTTATATAAAAAGAATATTGCTATAAATAGTATAAACATTTAATACATATATATTATAATGCATTGTTGTGGTCTGTGTGCGGGATACAGCGTGAAGCTGATTTGATTTTTTTTAAATATTTTTTTTATATAAAAAGTATATTGCTATAAATAGTATAAACATTTAATATATATATATTATAATGCATTGTTGTGGTCTGTGTGCGGGATATAGCGTGAAGCTGATTTGATTTTTTTAAATAAAATTTTTATATAAAAAGTATAATGCTATAAATAGTATATACGTTTAATACATATATTTTATAATGCATTTTTGTGGTATTTATTGAACAGTTTTTTTTTATTATTAGTGAAATCATAAACCATGATTTCACTAATAATAAAAAAAACTCAGTCACAAAACAGTCACCAAATCCGAGTGGAAATTAATCAAAGGTAAAATTTTAATTAATAAATCAGCTTTTCGGTATCCCACATACAGCAGGGTAATTTCCAACTAATATTATTAATATAATAGCTAATAACCTAATGTAATACCATAAACTAAGTTTCTTTATTCATATACAATATAAAATTTCAAAGTGTCTTTCAGTTTTAAGTTGCATAAGCCTTATAAAGTCCTCTCTACGTCGAAGTCGAAGTAATTAAAATAAATTGAAAACTATAATACGTATACCAACATTAAGTAAGCGTAGCGTTGAATTCCATTACTCAAAACGCTGTCCCCAAAAGTAAGCGGAAAGTAGTCCCGCTTTCTATCCCGGATGCAGCGTGAAACTGTACAATTTTCTTTGGTATTTATTGTAACGGTACTCGGCTGGATAACTAATAATTCTTCCTATAAATTTGTTTCGTTCAAAAACATTGTAAGCAAAATATATTTTCGTTTCGCACAAAGGGAAGCCACTTCCATCATACCTGAAGTAGTTTATGCGGACTACTGCTGCTGCAATTTAGTGCCTTTGAGAAAGCTCTTACTTTACTGTTTTAGAGGTGACAGTTATTTTTCTTTGGTACTTTCTGTATATTTTTCAATACAGATATTTTTTAAGATTCGATGTAAAAAGTTTTCGGAGAAAAAAAAATTATACTATTTTACTCTATTTAGTTTAATATAACCAAAACATTTATTTTTTGGGCTAAGGTCACCTTATAAATTGTAAAAACGAATAGGATCAACTGTCATAAATGAATTTAGTCAACGAGCCAACGAAGAGTGGAGCGTCCTTGCACTAAGTGCTCTGCTACTATATAGAAGAGATTCATCAAGGTCCTAATTTTTTCTCATATATACGCTTGAATCGAAAGAAGGTTACAATAATAAAATTTACAGGCAATAATATTTATATAGCAAAATGTTTGAAAAACTTTGTAAGTACATAAAAATGTTTTATGTTCACATTGAAAGTGACCTGTAAATAAAGGCTATGTAACATTTGAGACGGTTTAGAATGCAAGTTATACTTAAATATGCTATGATAGTGCGTGTTTTTAAGGTTTTACAATTTATAAATTAAATTCCAGATGATATCGTGGTGCAGTAGAAAAGCGTGACACCATACGCATCTCCTGTCACGTTGTGGGTTCGATTTCCACTCGAGAGAATTAAATTTATTTATTTCCTCGCTCTGGTAACAAGAAATTGCACGTGCAATATCTTTGAGCGTTAACACAAAGGTACCCAGTACCTTCGATAGTCATTCAATTAAATATTCTCTAGCAAAACAGAGCATGGTGTTATCTTTCACTATTTTGAATTTGGGAGAAAAGCGGAGAATGGATTCTTTAAGCACTGAGTTTTCGCTGGCTACTCTATTATGCGAAATAAATCTGATAGAAAAAATATTTCAGATATTTAGAACATAAAATATATAATAAAATAATAAAAAATATCTCATTCGAATTCATAGTGTTGGAAATATGTAATATATAAAAGGAAAAAAAAGACGCCGGTTTGAGGCCGGTCGTGACGCAGCGGCACGAATTGTGACTGTAAAACCGACTGGTTGTGGGTTCGATCCCCACTCGAGGAGATGAAATATTTACTTAAATTTTTATTTCCATTTCTTCGCTCTGGTGTCGAGCCTAAGCGCGACGTTGAGTTCTGCTACTCAACACGCAATGCCTCCAGAATTCGGCAGTGCGGGATACAGCGTGAAGCTGATTTAATTTAAAAAAAGACGCACAATTAAAAGTTGACATAATGATAAAAGTAAAATTACTGGCTTTGTATGGATCATAAACTTTAAGCGGAAGTAAACAAAAAAGTTATTGTTGGATGAAATTTGATGAAAACACCCACAAAATAGTCTGTTTTTTTGATGACTCATAAACTGAAGTGTTATTCACTCGGCGAGTATTATTTTATTCGTAATATCATTTATTGTTCTAGAAACGATATTAAGTCATTTTCCATATCTTCTAAAATAATTTGTATGAAAATTATATGAAATGTATAGAAATTTGAGTTGCCTCCAGAATTCGGCAGAAGGCGCGGAACGATGAAAGTGTATTGATATGAATGGAGTGTCGTAACATTGACTTCCCAAGTTCCCTCTGCCTATCCGCTAAAAAAAGCTAAAAAGTCTTTTATCTCTCCAGTACACATAGTTCTTTAAGTAACACTTTTCTTTTAAAGCATTAATAACAAAATACTAATGTAGCTAGTAGCACTAATCTCTATCTCTATATATTATATAATAATAGGATAGAAAAGTCGATTCTTTACTTGACAGATATAAAAAAAATTTAATTTTTTTTGCGTTTTATTCCCGTTTTCATTATAGTTTTCCTAAAAGAACAAATTATTTAAAATAATTTGTAATTTATACGTAAATTTAAGATTATTTTAGTGAAAAAAATAAATAAAAGATATATATANTTCACAATTGCGTCAGTGGCTGACAGTACATTGGTCGTGGATGCCACTCTCTATAGGTTTTATAAAAGTATAGTAATAAAAAATATTTTTTCATTGTGCAAGTGTGCATGCATATATATATATAACCTATATATATGCATGCACACTTGCACAATGAAAAAATATTTTTTATTACTATACTTTTATAAAACCTATAGAGAGTGGCATCCACGACCAATGTACTGTCAGCCACTGACGCAATTGTGAAGCTGCGTTATCTAGGCGTTTTTATCTTGAAGTACTTAATAGATTAATTAATTTTTTGAGCGTCACTCCGAAGAGAAGAGGAAACCTAAGAGCGGAACGTAATTCCGTGCTTTGTTGTCTTGCCAGAGTATTGTGATTCATTTTCCCGGGTGGGAATCGAACTCATAACCGTCGCGCTTACATTCTGTTGTGACGGCCTCTATTTAGGTTCACTTAACCCAAATAGAAAGCTGAGGCCGGTCTTAAATCCGATTGCCTCGTCTTATTTCATTTGCGGTACAAGCAAAACCTTTTGGTAAACTTCGTCTTCTTAATATTTAAGCCATTTTCGTTCATTTAGGTTTGCTGAGGAACATTTTAGAATTATTTTAAATTTTGTAAAGACAAAAAAATATTTCACTATATTGTGCCGTGTATTTATGCCGTGTTTAGATATCTGACTTCGCGGTTGCGCGGTTCCGCTAGTAAATTTATATAAATTAAGTTAGCACTTTATTAAAACTTTAACTTAACTTAGCTTCACGCTTTATCCCTAGCGAGGTAGTCAGAGAGAACGGAGCGCCAAACGCTACGTTCTCTACGTACCTCTTTCACCTCGTCCACTGTCATCAACCTTCTTACATGCCCTCCGGGGGATCCTCATGATTTTTACGTGACCTTCCTCCAGTATCTTTGATACTGTGTTTTCGAAGGTCAACGGAGGTCTCCCCCTACCTCTCTTACCACTCACTTTTCCATCATAAATCTTTTTTGCCATTCTTTCATCACTCATTCGTTCGACGTGCCCAAACCAGCTGAGCACGTTCTTCTTCATTCTCACCGTGACATCCTCGCTAGTACCTGCCATTCTGTGTACCTCTTCACTGCGGAGTCGATCAGCTAAGCTGACTCCGTATATCCTATGAAGAGATCGCATCTCCACAGCATTAATCTTTTTTTCGTTCTCCTTCTGTAATACCCACGTTGCCGTATAACAGAGTCCAAAACAGGTACCAAAACTGCATTGTGTACGGCCAAACGCGCAGCTTTGCTGACGTTTCGCCGTCTCATCAATGCAGCTAAGGCTCCGTTCACCTTGCTACCGGCAGCAATACGCCTTTCCGCATCCATCTCGTATCGTCCGTCTCTACTGAACATACTTTCCAAGCATACCACTTCATTCACCTCTTCTAATACCTTACCATTTACACTGATCTTGCATTCCGTCCTTTCTTCGTCTCTTTCAAATATCAGAACCTTTGTCTTATCCACATTAAAACTTTAATAGAAATAATTCGTTAAATAATGATATCCTATTATTATAATATAGATACTTATTGAATATTGAAGCCATCGTAGAGCAGCGGCATGGCATAAAGAGCAGTAAACGCGACCATTGTGTGATTTCCACTCGGTTTCCTCGTTCTGGTAACAAGACACCATCAACACACAATTTATAAAAAATGGTTCAGGTACTGGAAAAAGAAGTCTTATAAAGACACTTCTGTACCAATTTCAGGATTGTAGGTGAACGGGAAGTAAAACTCATCAATCATAAAAGTTGACAAACTTAACTTATTTTGTATGAAATTAACTAACTACAAATATATATACATTTTTTCTATGAAATATCTGTAAATTTACACTTTACAAATTTTTTCCTTGAGATTGAGTGCCTACTTGACTTCTTCGCTTTTCAACGATAAATCGTATTTTTAATACAGCCGATATTGGATATATACAAGTTTGTTGAAGTAGTTTGAAGTATTTTCAAGGGTAAAATACAGATTGTAGATACTGAGTTGTCTTTTGACATTGTATTTTATGGTCCAGGTATCAAAGTGATCTTTATACTTGGCTACGTATAATATATAACAAATGAAAGCGGTCGTGGCTCAGGAGTACAAGCGTGCGGTTGTAAATGCGAAGGTTGTGGGTTCAGTTTCCACTTGGTGAAATGAGATATATTTTTATTTGTCCGCGCTCTGGTATCAAGACAAAGAGCGAAGTTGAGTAGCACCACTCTCAGCCGCGCACAATGACAAGAATTCGACGAAAAGCTGAAGAAGTATCTTAATGGGGAATGGAAGGGTTAATACTAGGTTTACATGTTTCCATGTTCTTTCTGTCTATGGATACAGCGTGAAGGTAAAAAAGGATATTAACGTGATTTTTGTACATGCAAATATAAGAAAAATATAAATTGAGTCTTCATGAAATTGTATGAATTAAGTAAAGTGCCAACCAGAAGCGAATATTTTATAGTCAATAACAAATAAGGTAACGACACGAAAATAAAAATAAAAACCCCTATCCCACGTAAACGCAGTCGTGGGTGCTGATAGTAGGTCACTGAATTCGAAAGACAAATAAATTGTCGAGTCTCCTTCAGTCACTGAGATATACACTCAGCGGACGACGCACGATGAACGAACTGATTGATCACTTGAGATAAAATCGGGGCATGCAGTTTGGCCTTGTAGTTTCGAAACTATCCTCTCCAAAATAAAATTATACCAATGGATGGCTAAAGAATCAAAGAATTTATTACAATAAACGAGAACAGCGACACATCGCGTGCGGTGGAGGAGTGAGCGATTTCTATAATAGGACCTGGAATAAGTTGCTGCTGTTTTTTTTTGTTTAAAAAAAATTAATTTAAAATATAATGCTTACAATGACATTACTCAAAATATTGTCCATCATTAGAGACCACTTTCTCTCATCTCTCTGGTAGCAATTGAATCCCCCTTCGGAAGCGACTCATCTTTCGAGGCAATCCAGGAATCAAGCCATTTTTCGGCTTCTTCAAAAGAATGGAAGCGCTGTTCGCTTAAACCGTGCGCCATCGACCGAGACAAGTGGTAATCGGAGCGGGCTATGTCCGGTGAATACGGCAGGTGGGGTAGAACTTCCTATTGAAGTGTTTCCAGGTAATTTTTGACTGGTTTTGCCACATGTGGCCGAGCATTGTCATGTAATAAAATCACTTTGTCGTGTCTCTGCTCGTATAGTGGCCGCTTTTCTTTCAGAGCGCGACTCAAACGCATCAACTGAAGTCGATAGCGAGCTCCCGTGATAGTTTCATTAGGTTTAAGCAGCTCATAATAAATTACGCCCTGCTGATCCCACCAAATGCAGAGAAGAAGCTTAGAACCATGGATATTTGGTTTTGGCGACGATGTTGATGCGTGACCCGGCATGCCCCACGATTTTTTTCGCTTTGGATTGTCGTAGTGAATCCACTTTTCATCCCCAGTGACGATACGGTGCAGAAAACCTTTTCTCTTTTGCCGTTGAAGCAACAATTCACACATGAGAAAACGTCGTTCTACGTCTCTCGGCTTCAACTCATACGGCACCCAATGCCCTTGCTTTTGGATCATTCCTAACGCTTTTAAACGTTTTGAAACTGTTGACGCATCTACTTGTAACGTTTTCCCGAGCTCTACTAACGTCTGACATGGATCTTCTTCAAGCAATGCCTCCAATTCTGTCTTCAAATTTTGTCGGTGCTCCAGAACGCTCTTTGTCTTCAAGGTCAAAATCAATACTTTTGAAGCGCCTAAACCAGTCTCTGCACGTTGTATTCGACAAAGCATTGTCTCAACGAGAATTCTATGTGCTTCTGCTACAGATTTTTTCTGAATAAAGCAGTGCAATAAAATTCCCCGCAAAAACATCTAATTTGGCACAAAAGTACACATCAAACAGCGAGAACTTAATTCCTAATATAATTTTGCTCCTTTTCGAGATTTGCTTTTGACTGAGGGAAGCTACGAAGTTAGATAATTTTTAGCCATCAGCCATCGTCAAAATCTATCGATTATATAAAAAAATTGTTTAAGTAGTGACAGTGAATATAATAAGGTGAATATAATAAGGTGGTCTATTATGAAGAAACATTGGGCAGCAGCCAGTGTATGTTTCAATACGACGTTTGTCAACAATGCATTTAGATGTATGTGATTGTCTATGGTTTCTGCGCGAACAAAAGATAAATACTTTTAAACATTTTTTTAAAATGTTATTCCACAATTAGGAAAGAAAAATACTTATTTAGAAAACGTATAAAAACGTTTTCTTAATAAGATAAATACTTACCGCTGCTTAAAATACTTTCCCTGAAGAGCCGTTAGGGAACTTTAAACCGTACGATACTTGTAAAATACGTCCCGTCATATCGTTAGATGGCCTTTATATGATAAATACCGAAGAAGATTTCAAGTTTTATCACGAATTTGGTCAGGCCTACAGTTGGAGAGATACAAGATGAGTATCAGAGATTGGTCCAGTATTCGTTAACGATACTAGTCGTCAAAGTAAAAAAATAAATCAGCTTCACGCTGTATCCCGCACACAGCAGTAACAGTGTTAAGACACTCCGTTCTTCACTTTCTGCCGAATTCTAGAGGCATTGCGTGTTAAGTGGCAGAACTCAATGCCGCGCTTTGCCCCGACACCAGAGCGAAGAAATGGAAATAAAAATTTAATTAAATATTTCATCTCCTCGATTGGGGATCGAACCCACAACCAGTCGGTTTTACAGACTAAAGGCATTGCGTGTTGAGCGGAACTCAACGCAATAATTTGTTAAAGAAATGAAAATATTTAATATTTTGCCTCGAGTGGGAATCAAACCCACAACCTATCGTGTTTATAGTCACACTTTATGCCCCTGCGCCACGACTGTCCTCTTTATTTTTTAATACTTTTATTTTATTTAATTAAAATATATTTAACATTGTTAGACTCAAATTTCTCACGTTCCCCGCAACTTGTGGTGCTCTCGGCTTATGTTTAAATTCCCGTGTCTTCTACTTGCGCCAAAATGTTCGAAGTATTTCTGTATTAAGTTTTTGGGAATTACTTACATCATGCAATATATATAATCACGTTACTATAGCTTAATTATATTATTATGTGCCTGTTGTATTTCGAAATATATATGGTACTATAAGCGGCTATGGGTTCGATTCCCACTCGGGTGAATGATATAAATATTTAATATTTTCGATTTCACGCTCTGGTAACGATTCAAAGGGTGGTGTTGAGTTCCGTTACTCAACACGTAATGCTTCGAAAATTTGGTGGAAAATGAGAAATGGAAGTGTGTTAACACTAGATTCCCATGTTCCCTTTACTTATCCTGCTATGTACGTGATACACTGTGAAGTTAAAAAA
This sequence comes from Heliconius hermathena, assembly GCA_013403705.1. Taxonomy (NCBI): domain Eukaryota; kingdom Metazoa; phylum Arthropoda; class Insecta; order Lepidoptera; family Nymphalidae; genus Heliconius; species Heliconius hermathena. The sequence goes on along the minus strand of JAAIXJ010000560.1, from coordinate 41,536 downwards.
ACTTATAAATTAACTAATAAACAAATTTTATTAATATTTATTATATAAAAATAGTTCAAAGCACTCAAGCAAATAAAGTAAATCATTATTCACGTTAATTAGTCTTTGTGAAGCGCAAATACAAATAAAAAGGTCGTCCAAATAGTAATCTCTTTTTTGTTCACTAAAAAGATAATTTATTCTTGTGAAATGTGAAAATTAAAATGAAATTATTTGATTGTGCTTTGTTATAAGTATTGTGTTTAACTCATTTTATATGTTGTATTATTATTTTATAATAATTATACATTATAATAGGCCGCTGAAACGCGACGGTTGTGGATTTGATTCCCACTCGGAATGAATATCTTAATATTTTCTCATTCTGGTAACAAAATAAAAGGAGACTTTGAGTACCCCCACTCAACACGCAATGTCTCGAAAATGTGAAAATGGGGTACGGAGTATCTTAAAACTAGGTTTCCTTCTTCTACTTTATTTTTTGCGCGATACAGCGTAAAGCCGAAAAATAAAATAAATAAATAAATAAGTCAGCTTCACGGTGTATCCCGCACACAGCAGGGTAGGCAGAGGGAACCTAGTTAGGACACTCCATTCCCCACTTTCTGCCGAATTCTGGAGGCATTGCGTTTTGAGTGGGAGAACTCAACGCCGCGCTGAACCTCGACACCAGAGCGAAGAAATGGAAATATAAATTTAAGTAAATATTTCATCTCCTCGAGTGGGGATCGAACCCACAACCAGTTGGTTTTACAGAAAAAAGAAAAAAAAATGAAAAGAAAGAAAATAATATAAAATGTTATTATATTATGAAAATCTTAGATAATTAGGACTAGTTGACCTATATAAAAGGGGCTCTTAATATAAATTAGCAATAGACATTACATTGTTTCAAAGAATAATAGAGAATTACTTAGCGAATAAATTATATACAATGCATACATTGTAGTATTCCTATTTATCCAAAGGGTGCCCTGACTAATATCTGTCCGATATTTGTTCTTGGGCATACGAATACGCGACTCCGGACCCTCGAGCCACCACTTGTTATACCTTCATCCAGTCCATAAAAGTGGTGCCCCCTTCTTTTAATTTCCTCCTTCCCTTTTTCCTATCCTCCCTTTCTACGTATCCTTCCCCATTTTCTATATGTCCTAATCCTCTCCCCTCGGTTTTGCCCACAAAGGAGTTTTGAAGGTAAGGTGCTCCATATAAAATTTGCCTTTTGCCTTTATAATATCACAGTCACGACAGAGACAGTCAGCTAAACGACAGGCAGTCACATCGCCCTACACCTGCGATAAAGCAAGGGCTACCGTGTCAAGTACAGGCACAGATAAAGACGCAATTACTTAGATGGATACTCCGCTGTGCAACGTGGAATATTGGCTCTCTAACCGGACGATGCACGGAACTTGCAGATGTACTCTGAGACGTCGGGTCCAGTGTGCTTTTCCTCAGAAATCCCGCTGGATGGGCAATAAGTCCCGTAACATCGTAAAGGGTTACCGGCTTATAGCGGCATCAGCTTCGTGGCGGTAGTGCTTTCTGAAGAGCTTGAGAATGGGTTCCTTAAAGTTGACCGTCGATCTGACCACTTGATGCGGGTAAGGGTACTGATTGATGCCGAAAAAGAGTCATGCCGAAAGGGAGCAGTATGAAGGGGTTCTACTTGCTACACCGTCAGTGGTCACGTCTAAAAAATAATGTTCATATTACGAAGTGATATATAACATTAATAAAATATTCCAAATAATTTTACAAAATTCTAATATCGCGTTCAGTAATCATATATTGAAACCATCACAAAAACTTCAAATATTAGCTTTACTTGAAATTATTATAATATGAACGAACAAATGTTAATAACTCGAACTATACTAAAGTGACGTAACGAAGGTCATAATATCAACAAAAGTACTCACAAAATGATTTCATGTAGAAATATATTAAATTAGTTCCAACGAAAAAAATTCTATATAGTTTAACTATATTATAAACTAGCGACCCGCTCGCAGCTTCGCCCGCTTATACCACAGAATTATTTACTTAACACACTAAATTATGTTCGTGTTTTGATATACCTATTATGTATGTTTGCAGCGCAATGAAGATTTTTTATGAGAAAGTTATTAAAACTTTAGGTCGCATTTTTGTACCTCCCATAAGAATCTTCAATTGAATGTTTGAAATAAAAACACAACTTATCGATACTTACAATAAAATCCTAACTCATCGGTGTATGTACATAGAAGATATTACAATTAACAATGTAATAAAACTTGGTCAGTTGGTCTGTTTGTCTGTGCATTTCGTCACGATAATCTCAGAAACTGCTTAACCGATTTAAATACTTTTTTTGTTTGTATTTTGGCAAACTGCTCTTAAATATTGAGTATTAGTTTCATTTTAATCAGCTTCACGCTGTATCCCGCACACAGCAAGTTAGGCAGAGGGAACCTAGTGTTAAGACATTCCGTTCCTCACTTTCTGCCGAATTCTGGAGGCATTGCATGCTGAGTGACAGAACTCAACGCCGTGTTTAACCTCGACACCAGAGCGAAGAAATGGAAATATTTCATCTCCTCGAGTAGGGATCGAACCCACACCCAGCCGGTTTTACAGTCACACTTCGTGCCGCTGCGCCACGACTGGCCTCAACTGGACTGGACTTTATTTTCATCGGTTCACACAAAGTTAAAACCAGATCCACGATTTATCCCGCCTTTAGCAGGGCAACTTAGTGTTAAGACATTGCGTATAATGTGTGACTGATGTGGGAAATGAAAATATTATTAAACGAAATGAAAATATTATTAAATTATAATTCAATCCTCCAAGTAAGGATNAGGTTCCCTCTGCCTACCCTGCTGTGTGCGGGATACAGCGTGAAGCAAATTTTTTTTTTAACTCTTTATGTTACGATCGTTGTTAACATATTCCAAGAACATCGCTAAATTGATACCTGATTACGAGCCCGATCTTATTACACCAGTTATGATGGTTGGAGGCTTTAATGTTGATGTCTCACAAAACCGCACATTGCCGAACTTTATACTCAGCGAGTTTAATTTATCTTATATTGAAACCTCTCCAGAAACGTTAGTTTGGCAATCTGTGTTGTTTAACTTTTAGCAGAAATCTCAATGTATCTTGTATGTAATTTGTGTCGTACCTTTCGTAAAAGAGACCTATAATTTAAAAAGTTGTATTGTACCAATATTTATTTTTTCCTTGCTTTTACCGTAAATACATAAATAAAAATATATTATTTTTAAAATGTAACCAGTTACATAAACGTATTCACTTGCAATAAACAGCCGTGTCCATGACACAGCCACACCCAAGTTTTTTTACTATATAAATCTAATTTACTGTCATATTTCGGCCCACACAATTTGCATTACACGTTGAGTTGTTTTATCCAAAGCTTTCCACCAAAACAAAAATAAATATCATTTTCAAAGTGTATATTACAGATAACATTTTCGAAGTCTCCAAACATAATTTTCATATTTTAGTCAGTCGTGACGCAGGGACTGTAAAACCGACTGTTTGTGGGTTCGATCCCCACTCGAGGAGATGAAATATTTACTTAAATTTATATTTCCATTTCTTCAACACCCAACACGCAATGCCTCCAGAATTCGGCAGAATGAGGGGAACGGAGTGTCTTAACACTAGGTTCCCTCTGTCTACCCTGCTGTGTGTGGGATACAGCGTGAAGCTGATAATTTTAAACAACAAAAGTGACTTAATGCGTTGGAATATCTTAATACTAGGTTCCGAGGTTCCTTATTCTGCTATATGTGGAATACATTGTGAGGCTAAAAAATAATAAAATAGCTTATATTTCATGTTCTAGTAAGCAACCTACGAGTTGCTAGTATGCGTATTTGGAGCTTAACAGAGTGGCGAAATTCGGGGCGAAGTAACTTTGATAAGCAGCACCAAGTTAAGTCCGCTTTCCCGTTGGTACACGGACAGATTAAAAACTTTATATTATCTTCTTTGTATGAGTTCTAAGTACTTGCTTTGAAAATAAATATTTATGAAGCTTCTAAAGTAATAGAAAATAGCAAGAAAGCTGTTTTTTTAGTATTAATCTTTTTAATTTTAACTGAGTAAAAATAATAATAAAAAAAATAAATAAATATATTGCATTACAACTAGTTGAAAGTTAACGACCAACACCACTCAATGCTTCCGGAGATCAGCGAAAAGTGGGAAACGAAGTATCTTGAAAGTTATAACTAAGTTCCCTCTGCCTACCCTGCTATGTGCGGAAGCTGAGAAAAATTAGTACCAAAGAGATTAGTACCAAATGTTCAGAAAGGATAAAGTAACGTGCTTGAACTGGTAACACACGTTATTACTTGCCAGAGGCATTAATTACCAAATAGTCCATAAAAAATAAGGCTTTTGTTTTTGTATAATCTTTTATTTACAGTATGTCGACGAGGCCTTTTGTGGCGCAGGGGCACATAAGTGCGACTGTAAACGCTATAGGCTGTAGGTTCGATTCCCATTCAAGGAAATGAAATATTTAATATTCTCATTTTTCGTTTTGTAACCGAGACAAAGCGCGGCATTGAGTTCCGCCACTCAACACGCAATGCCCCTGGAATGTGGCAGAAAGTGGAGGACGGAAATGTCTTAATAGGAATAGAATGTCTTAACACTAGGTTCTCATGTTCCCTTTGACTACTATGCTATGTGCGGATTACAACTTGAAGCTGAGAATGTCGTTATATTAGCTGAAATGGAGTAGCTATTCTGGCCAGGAGTGGAGACCGCACTTGGCAAACGTAACTTCCTGTGGCGTCATCTAGCGACGAGAGGTAACATGCTTTGACACTAGGTTCCCTCAGCTTACAATGCTATATATAAGATACACCGTGAAAATAAAAAAATGTAATTATTATTTACATTTTAAATTAATGATAATTTTCAAACCAGTATTGTTAAATTATAGAATTTAACGTGCAACCTGGTTTGGAAATGAGCAGCACTTTGTTGTCAGACTTCCAGTGTTAATATGATTGCAATTAATTGTGCATGCGTTTTGTAATTTTTATTTTTGTATTTTTTTTGGGAATATAAATTTTTGTATATATAAATTTATTAAATATATGAAATATTTAATAAATTTATATGGGAACTGGGGAATGGGATAGTGTAGTCCCCTCTGGCTGTTTCTGTTACAAAAAACTAAAGTAATTATATATTTATTTTAGTCGTCGTTGCCTATAGCACAAATATGTGACTGTAAATGCGACGGTTGTGAGTTCAATTCCCACCCAAGGGGAATGAAATATTTAATATTTTCATTTTCCTTGGCCTTAGTAAAAAAGCATAACAAGGTGTTGAGTTCCACCATTCAACAAACAATGCCTCGAAAATTCACCCCCTAGGTGTTGAAACACTCCGTTCCCTTTAACCTCACTCTATGTATTTATACGTAAAGCAATTTGCTCAAGTAAGAATAATCATCGCGTTGACAGTCTGACGCAGTGGGAAAAGTGTAAAACCGCTTATATTGTATCCATATTACTTTTCCGTAAACATAAAGAAGCGTGATCCTGAAAAAAATAATATTTCATATAAATTCGGAAAGCAATAGCAATATAGCCAATCTCTTTATACAGTAGAAGTTAATAAAATAGAGTTTAATCAAGAACCCCAGTAAAGATCACTCTGTTCTATACTTTCTACGCACCGGAGATAACCAAAGTAAAAACTGAATCTCCATAAAACTTATTTATATCAATTTCGGTATGGTATGGTAATTAGGAATAAGTAATCAAGGAAATTATGCAACAGCACGCTTGATTTAATGTGTCCAAGTATTATGGACGGTCAGGTCGACTGTAGTCTATTTAAATTTAAACTTTTATTTTTTAAAAGCATTGGTCCAAATGCTATTCGTAAATCCGTGAATGTGCCTGCAAGTTTAACTATTAGAAAGTGAGCCAATTCTTGAAACCAGTGAAAAGTAATATTCCTTTACAGTGTGCAATCGTATCCAAACTAGATTGTGACTGTGGCTTACCATACATCGGTCACACAAAGAGAAAACAGTGTTAAAAAAGTTATATTTACAACATATGAGTTTTAAACAATGCCATCACAAGATATCGATCTAATAAGATATTTGCCATCTAAAATCTATTAAAATAACTGAAACTCGACAATATAACTTTGTCATAACTCGAAACTTTTCCGAAGAAAAGCCAAGAGCACATCCTATCTTCCCCTCAAAGACAATGCCCCCCATTCCTAGACCACGGCTGCGGCGGCTGCGTGTGATCTTTCTTAAGGTACTTGTTACGCTTTTTTATAATAAAATTGTAATAAAAAGGTGATTCGTGACGTATGGGACAGGCGGAAACTACTACATACACCGGAGCTGGGACATAAAATAGCATCACACACCTACTAATATACTAAGTCGTACAACTACAGTGGTATACAATATGTCAACAACCAACGCCATACACGCATAGCTTACGTACCGCGCTCATACTGCGAGACGCCATCAGTCACGGCGTACATAGTTAATGTCGCTATAACAGTTCGCATAAGCCCACCACGTCAGTCTCCGCGACGTCAAACAACATTCAATATTATATTATTGGTTGGTTTGATCAACAATATTTGTCGCTCCTACAAATCTGTACATATTTTGCCGACATAAGAAATTCAATCCTAAAAGATCATGTAATTATATTGCTCGTATTAATATATTTTATTTATTATATATTTGGTACGAGTCTTTCAGTGCACCATATTTATTAATACTATTATAGGTAGACTCGACCGCTGCCTTCTGTCAGCACTCACCTATCATATGACGGTTGCGACACTCGGGACGTGTATACATGAACTACTTTAGATTACTATTTCTTTTATGGCTGTGGATATAGTATCAAAGTTTGCATTGTGGAAATTGTATACAATTCTAGGCTTATTGACTATAAGTATTGAATAAAGGTTACTACAAATAGGAACTAGAACGTAAAATGATGGATGATTACTATCAAGAGGCACTAGTGACATTGGCGCACGAAAAGATTCACAATCGATAATATCAAATATATAGTTATTACAGTTTTTAAATTTATTAAGTTGAAATATGCTAAAAAAAATAATAAATTACAGGATTTGATAAATACTTACAGGATGGGTTGTAATCACTGGAAAGAAGGGTTTTTTTCCAGCTTCACGCTGTATCCCGGACACAGCTGGGTAGGCAGAGGGAACCTAGTGTTAAGACACTCCGTTCTGTCCACATCTTCAAAGTCCCAACGAAATACGTTATAACGTGAACCTATAAATTTGTTGTATGCGATCAAATGATTCAAGCTGATACTGGAATGCACCAGCCCAGAGATGAGAACAGTACTCCATATGAGGCCGAACCTGGGCTTTATATAAAGTCAGTCGGTGTTTTGGCGTGATGTATCGTCTCGCTCTACCGATGACCCCACCTTCTTCGAGGCTGACTTGGCCTTGCTTTCAAGATGATCGTGATACTGGCAGTCATTCGAAACGTTAAGGCGCAATTTACTTTGAGATTTGAAAGATTGGCGATACGACAAACGGGGTGTTTTTAGTGGTCAACGCGCAAACTTGTGTCTCCAGGGGGTTGATTTCTATATGGAATTTTATCACAATCGGATCAGCGGTTTGGCTGTGATTGCTTCACTGACAGACAGACAGACACACAGAGTTTCCTTCGAATTTATCATATACAAGTATGAATACATCGCGATTCATAATTACTGGTTTAAATAAACAAAAATATGCCAAACTAAAACAAAAATATAACAATATTTGTTTGACAATATCTAAAGAATCTATTAAATAATTTTCACAAAACCACACAATTCCAAGTTGACAGGCGAGCAGCGCGTTTTACTAATAAAAAGTATCACGAACGTCGATTATAAACAATACGCTTGCTTTATAACAGTACCAAGAATGAAAAGAAATAAAACTAAATATTTGATTGAAGCCATTTTATCGCAGTTAGGAATAATAAGACTGCATGATGGTAACAAGTACTTTTATAGCGCAAATACATATTCTTAGTATAATGTTGTATTTCGTAAATATATACAAATATGTAGCATGCATAGCATAACACTTATATACATATATGTAGCATGTTATGCAGAAGGAACTTATTGTTAAGACACGCGACAAATGGATGAATAACTTAATATCACGGCAACAGATTTCGATGATTCTTTTTTTATTGGCAAGGTTACACTTCAAGGATAGTTTGGTGTATGTTTGGTTAGGTTCTGATTATGGGATCGGGTTAAAATTGAACAATTTTGTTTTATTTGGTAAAAAATATAATTGTATTGTAATATAATAGTTACTAGGAAAAACATTGTTAAAATTGATGTCAGAAGCGAGATTTCTCATCGTTGCATTTGCTTTCAACCAACTTTAAAAAATAGGTCGTCGTCGTCGCTCGAGGAAATTTAGGGTACCTAATAAATAATAATTAATATAGTTTTTTTGTGTATATGGACGCTCTTTGGGCTTGCTTTGTCTGTCTTGTTATTTTTAGCATTTCTTGATATTTTTTGGGAAGAATCTGTTTTAGCTTGGGATTGGAGGGTTGATAAGAGTCCATATCGTTCATTTTATCGAACCTCCCGTCTATATTAATTTTCTAATCAAGTGCAGTAATTCTGGTTGGCTGCTGACTTGCATTTAGAATTAAAGGGCAAACCCAGATTAGAATCTTAGCGAATACCGCACCAGAATATTGTGGGAAATTTACGCTGTACCGTACACTGACGGTCAGAATAAAAAAATAAGAAATGTTATATTTTTAACGCTTTTCTTAATAAATACTGAAAATATTTAGCCTCTTATCTTTAATTTTCTAAATATACTTTAAATTTTATAATAAACAGGCATCGAAATCTATATGACAATAATATAGCTGTAACATATTTGAGAGAGATTATATTTTTTAAATTGTATTATCTATGGACTTATATAAAAAAACTTCGCTGTGTTTGTATTGTCCATTATAGACGTGGCGGCTTTGGCTCTTTTTTTGCCTCACGCTATATTCTAAATACATCAGGGCAGGTATCGTAAACTTAGAAATACTTACAAAAAACTAAATACATTTTAAACAATATACTATATAGTGGACCCATAACCATCGTAATCCTATGTATCGTAACTATACCATGACGGCATATATCAAGCACGTATTTATTAAATATCATGTCAAATTAAAATGATAAATGTTATTTTCTGTTCTATTTTCATTCATTAGTATTGTGCTGACCGTACATTTATGAATATAGATTTGAAGTGGACGTAGCCAGTAATTGCATGCGGTCTTGTTTCCTTACCGATGTAAATGGAATGTTTCGTCTTTGAATGATAATTGATTGAACTTACTTAAGGGTCTTTCTACCTCTAATGTAAGGCATTTTAAGTGTTTCTTTGAATATCAAGTGAAAATTTTCCAATAAAAATAATTAAATCAGCTTCACGCTGCATCCCTCCCGCACACAGCAGGATAAGCAGAGGGAACCTAGTTTTAAGACACTCTGTTCCCCACTTTTCGCCAACTTCTGGAGGCATTGTGTGTTGAGTGGCGGAACTCAAAGCTGCGCTTTGCCTTGACATTAGAGCATTTTGAAAATATAAATGTAAATAAATATTTTATTTCCTAGAGTGGGGATCGAACCAGTCGATTTTACAGTCACACCTTGTGCTCCTACTTCACGACTGGCCTGTCTTGTCATGGTTTTAAATATTTCCAATTAGCCACGAGGGCGAATCCGCAAGTGAAAGTATAACTATAATTAGAAACAAACGAACCACTTATAAAAAAGATCGTTTAGAGCGAAACGTAGTGTAACATATATTCGTCGTATAAAAGGGAAATAAATTGTGGCATTTTATCATTGCGACGGAACGTTTGTGCGGAACTCACAATTTCGTTAACGACTCCAACAACGAGAGTGCAATGAAAACTTTACTTGAATTACTAGTCTCGACTGTAAATTTTCAAAATTAAACTAGTACCATAGAACTGAGTAATTTGCGGGCAGCTTGGTTTTTAGGCAGGATTCACACTATAGTGCCTGTTACGATTCGCTCTCAGTCCAATCTCAAATTGTTAAATATGTTCTTATATATTTTTTATGAAGACTGTAACACCAGAGTAGTCTTGGGGCAGGGGCGTAAAGTGTGACTGTAAAACCGACTGGTTGTGGGTTCGATCCCAACTTGAGAACATGAAATATTTACTTAAATTTATATTTCCATTTCTTCGCTCTGGTGTCGACGACAAGCGCGGCGTTGAATTCTTCCATTCAACACGCAATGCCTCCAGAATTCGGCAGAAAGTGGGGACCGGAGTGTATAAAACTAGGTTCCCTCTGCCTACCCTGCAGTGTGCGGGATACAGCATGAAGCTGTAACATCAGAGGAGATACATGTAGGTGTATTGCTGGCCTTTAAGGTGGAGGTTCATGCGCTTTGTAAAGGTTCCCAGAGAGGCATACATATTATCACTTCACGATCAAGTTTCGGTCCAATCACGTATAAAAGAATTTTTCTCATACAAATTTGTCGGACAGAGAAAGAGCTGAAACCGGCACTATAGTGTAAATGCTCCCTAAGTGTCTTCGGTGGATATTTTTTGGTCACACATGGAAAAGCTATTTTAATTTTAAAGCAATGTTTAATGATTTTATTTATTTTTTAATGTAAAAGCAATATCACCCTTTTTCCCGCCTATAGCGTATAGCTGAGTAACTTAAAGGAAAGCTGATGCAGAAAATTCTGTGCCCTAGTCCACCCCCAATTTTTGAGCCACTGTGTGTTGGTTGGCGGAACGCAACGCTGCATTTGTCTGCCAAAGCGGGGAGGGGAAAATAATTTAATTATTATTCTTTTGAGGGGAATCAAACACCTTGTTTACAATGAGGCTCTCGTGGTCTCGAGATAAATTAATAAATATTTTGTACCTTCTTAGTTTCTTTAGATTATAAATATAAATCTTACAAAAACAATGCATCTTTATTTTAATTCTAATACGGTGAAAGAAGTTATGAATTATATATATATATTTTTTTAGAGTACTGTTATTTGTAGGAAATTAAAAATATTATACCACACTCTGTATCTTACATGTTCAACGAACTCTGTTTGAGAGGACACCTTTTATCCTGAAAGTAACTTCATTTTGCAAAGTGTTAAATGAAAATCAAGGGATAAGCTGAAACGATGCCTTGTTTTTTGAAGCATTTTTTTATTTTAAGCAGCGACACAACATCTCACTGTAAAGGTAATGTGTGTAAGTTCCATTTCCATTCGGGGAAGCAAACTATTTTCAGTTTTTCGCTCTGGTAAAAAGACAAAACGCAGCATTGACCTCCGCCACTAAACACATAATGTTCTTAAAGTAATGTCTTAACATTACGCTTCCCTCTGCGGGTGCATTTTTTAAACAAAAACACTAAGCAAGGCTCTTTTTACTTTACTTATCTATACATATAATAAAACAATAAAAATATTTTGTCTCTACATTTAGTATTTTTCTTTATACCAGTACTTTTCCAGTACTTTATACCATCTTGAAAACGCATATAGTGCATGGCGCATATGGTATTACCAAAAAGAATTCTCCCCGTATGAGAGATGGTCATTGTAAAAAAAAATGTCGCTGCGCAGCGATAGAACAGCCAGTAACAGGTGTAAATGGATATTCTTTCAAAAGAACAATGTAATTTTACAGTTGAAAAAGTTGAAATTGGGCTACAGCAAATCACTGTTAATAATATTTGGGTTGTTCCTTATTCATACTTATTAATGTTGAAATTTGCAATAGTGTTGAGGCAATAAAGTATATATGTAAATAAAGAGAGTGACTAAGCGAAATTTGCTTTGAGATATAAATGAAATCACCAAATATCTAACGGGACGTTATATAAGCACTTCTGAAGTTTTATGGCGAATACTGGAATTCAATATTCATAAATGTTATCCTACATTCATGCATTTGACCGTTCATTTGGAAAATGGGCAACGGATATACTTCAACCCAAAATTGAAAATGCAAGAGACTGCGTTGACAATTCACGGTAAGGGACCCTTAGCGTTTTTCACGTTATGTCAAGAAGATTATACTTACAATAAGCAGAAAGGTATTTTTAAGCAGAAAGGTATAATATATTGATTTATTTCATATTATTATTCATTCAACTCGAAATTTAAGCGGGCGAAGTCGCGAGTATTATGTCGCTAATATTTTACTGCTTGGACTCAACACCATGCCCTACTTGACTCTTCAGTGACTCGAAAGCAGTTCATTGCTACGTTTTACACATTCTAACTAGATTTTATGGGAAAGAAACTCCTTCAAAACATAACTCAAGTGGTTAAGCGTGTTATCTTATTACGGAAATGTAATTTTTTATGGTTTGATAGTATGAGTTTAAAATTATTATTTTAAATTGTATACTATATATACAATTCAGATAGTAGTGCAATTTGCATAAGTTTAAGTATTCATTCGACAAAGTGGCAGACAAAGAAAACCTAGTCTCAAGATACTGTTATTATTATTTTTAAAATTTTTAACCTCCGGCAGGCAACATTTTTTTACATACATAAAAGGCAATAGGGGTGACGCATCACCCCCTATTATTAAACTCAAATAAAATAACAGTGAAAAAAGTTATTTGTTATGAAGTCTATCACTTATAATGAAAGTAGAAATAATAATAAATACGGCACCTATAATTTGTTATGTTTTTTTTTTGGTTAAATTTAGTTCAAGTAAGTGTCTTTACAGTGTTTGTAGCAAGTGGGCTGAAGACGTTATATCCAAATGTATTGATTTTTTTGTTCTGATTTCTTGGACGTAGTACATATCTTTTCTGTTTTAGTAATTTTTGCAGCGGAATCACCTTCAGGAGTTTCCTGGTTTGTATTTAGAACATCATGTATAGTGACTAATAACTCCCGTGGAGTGTTTAAATTAAAAAGGTCATACGTGGTTCCTCCAATTGTAGCGGTAAATTCTTCAAATAATTGCTCAGTAACTTATTGGCAGAAGCTTTCAGATATTTAGCGTCAATATAAAATGCCGTAAAATTTATGCCAGCTTGAGGCAGTATGATATAAAAATATATACCTTATAGAATTGGCCAACATCTGGTGCTTGTAACGCAACAATATGAAAGCATTTTGTAGAAGATATCAACACCACCAAGTCTAAATTCCTCTTCGCCTAATTTTTTAGATTATTATGTAATACAATTGAACGAGCTTTCGGTCACCCGATGGTAAGTGATTACCGCGTGATACCCGTGCAACACCAGAGAAGCTACAGGTGCATTGCNGCATAAAGCCACTACTTAACGCCGGCTTTAAATGCCGGGGGTGGTAATGATCCAGTCGAGTCTGCCCATGCGTGTGGCCATTGCTGGCGACGTGACTCTACCACACGTACTTTAGTCGCCTCTTACGACACCACCAGTACCAGGATGATTCTTTTCTAGGCCGGGATCACTCGGCACAAAGTACATGACAAATTGTAATTTTCTAAGTCTAGTAGTTTTGTCTCTAGGTCGTTTGTCCGTCACTCAGCAATGGAGTTTTTATATTATAGAGATTAATTTCTTTCGATATTAAACTCAAAAGTTGTATTTAATATTGTATTTAATATTGTATTTAATATTGTTAAACTTTGTTAAGCATCACTCTGTATCCCTCACATATCAAGTTAGGCAGAGGGAACCTGGGAACCTGGAGTTAATATACCTCTGTTATTTATTCAGATATTTCCGTTCCTTATTTTCAGTTCTGTGTTAACTCAATGAAGAAATGAAAATAATCAATAATCCATTCCCTGAGAACTGAGTGAGAACCGAACTCACATTCGACACGCTTACAGTTGCACTTGTGCCATAGAGCCACGACAGCCTCATTAATATTGTAAAGACCTTACTACAATGTATATTTTTATTTGCTGAATAATTTTCATTTTTTCATTGAAACAATGTAACGTCTATTGTCATTTATATACAGTTATCTTAATATTAATTAACTAGCCCTACTTATTAATTTTAATAAAAACAATTTAAGACCTGTTCATAATAAAAAATACATAAGTATGATAAAATATAAAATGAGCAAAACACACTATACTTATGCATAACAAGGCATAATAAAACAATTCCATATTAATTTTCACATTTAAAAAAAATAAATAATTATTTTATCAAAAAAACAAATAGTATATTTGTACGAAAATTCTGATGTTGAATTCCGCCACTCTAGACAGTGCAGTGTCTCAAAATATCGGAAGAAGGTGGGAACGGAGTGTCTTACACTAGTTTACCTCTGCTTACCCTGCTATATGCAAGATTCAGCATGTATGTATTTAAATAAATGTTATAATATTTTTTTACTGGTTTGACAAATACATTTTATAACTTTCAAAACAATTAATTGACTTCATATAATGATTTTTATATATTTCTTGTTTTTTACCTTCACACTGTATCTCACGCATATCAGGGCTGCCAGTGGAAACTTGGGAACCGAGAAAATGCAATGCCTCAAGAAATCAGTGGAAAATGGGGAACGGAAGTGTTTTAATGGTCAATTGCGTAACTTAACACCATTATTAAAATAAAATAAAAAGATTATAATACAATAAAAGAGTAGAATTTCCAAGCAAGTAGCAATATTGTATCATTTAAGTAATTCTCCAAGTTCATTTTACCACGACCTTAACAAAGAAATACTTTTAGCATTTTGGCGCAAGTAAAAGACACTGAAATTTAAATATAAGCCGAAAGCGTGACAAGTAGCGGGGAACGTGCGGAATTGAACTCTAACAATAGTAAGTATATTTTAGTTAGAATAAAATATATCTACTTTAGATTAGGAAAAACATATATACGTAGTATGTTTATCATTTTACCTAAAGTGTACTCAGTTACAATTTCAAATTATAAAAAAAAATTAAATTATTATTATTGGTATAGAGGAGAAATTATTATAGGATCGTCATGGCGCAGGGACACAAGTGCGCTACTGAAAATATGATAGTTGTGGGTTCGATTTCCACTCCACAATCAAATAGTTAATATTTTCATTTCCTCGCTCTGACAACCAGGCAAATCGCGGCAGTGAGTTCCGCCACTCAACACGCAATGTTTCGAGAATTTGCCGGAAAATGGAGAACGGAACTGTCTTTATGGGAATAGAGTGCTTTAATCCTAAGTTCCTAGGTTCCCTCTGTCTAACCAACACATTGTATCCAGCACATAAAAATGTGCAGGATACAATGTGAAGCTAAAAACGTTTCAAAATATTATGATATTGAAGTCATAACAGGACTTCAATCCTCACTTGGGGTAAAGATTTAATTCCAAGTCACTGCTTATGTATTTTATAACTAGATTATTTTCTTTTAAAAAAGTTAAAAAAATACAGTTTGATCGTGCACTCAAAATATAATTTTATCTTGTTACCAGAAAACGAAAATTTACCCTCCCGAGTGGGAATTGAATCCACAACTACGTAATCGTGCTACAATTTTACAGTCAGAACGTAAGTGAAGTTGATAACTTCATTAAACTAGCAAGATAGCTGGGCTGGGCAGATATTTTGAAGGCTTTTTTATGGGTTAAATAAAAGTAAAGAAGCTACAATTTTAATATACTTGAAGATAAAAATCCCCTGTCAAGCATTCACTTTCTCACATATTTGTATGGGGACTAACCCTTCATATTACATCCCTAACTCGAAACATATTTGGGTAGTAAATAAATATTAACTTCCCTTATGTAGAGTACTTGATGCCAGTTACTTAGTACACAGGCGATTCTGTTCTAGAAGAAACTAGTCTAAATATTGCTTGTGGTGTAATTTAGATCTTACAATTAATTACAGTATTTTTCTTAACTAAGTTATATTATATTTTAAACAATAAAAAAAATCTAGAACCTTATTTGGAGGCAGCACTGACAGAATAATTTAATTTAGTTAGGTAGAGAGAGGAGCTCGGACAGTAGAGGCGAGGTAATGCACATTTAAAGGGGCTTCTTAAACCTACACTGGGGTCGTAAATCCCTGGCACTGTTCTAAACTTCTTCAGCTTCTTGAGCTTGTGGGTACATGAAATGCTTAATTATTTCTCTTATTCTCATTATGAAGATATGCATTTCTACTATTATAGTATAGGTACTTTAATAACGCACAAATTCAAAGAGAAAACTTAATACTTCCAAATTATAGTGATATTTAAGAATGTTTTAACAAAAAAGAAGAAAAACATTAGTAGTGGTAGCGCCAGTCATTTTAGTCTCAAGTATTAGTCCGTCCATCGTGCGTCGTTTGCTGAAAGTGTTGTAACAGTATGTACCTTGGGTATAAGTTAAAAATAAATAAAAAAAAAATAAAATAAAATATGCATGGCAATACACATAAATAACATAGTCAATTATGAATAATACACACTATATATTTTNCTCTAAAAGATTTTGGGTTCTTCACGATCACAACTATAAACGATTCTAACCACTAGACACATCACGAGCCAAGGCATTATTATATTAAATAATATATTCAAAGGTGTTTGAGATATCAGTTACAGTGTGTTTCGGCGACTAAAAGACACTAGATACTTTGTTTAGCTTCGTCTTTTTAAGGTTGACCACTCAAAGAAAGATTAAATAAAAATATAAGAATATGCTTATATTTATTACAAGATTTCAATAAAAGTCAATATCTTAAAACTCTATTAATATGTTAACCGTAGCAGATGACGTAGAACACTACCTAGAATATCTTAGCTAGTATATTGAATCTAGCTTTTAGTAAATAAAAATGCCATCACGTAGTCTAAATTATTTAAGCAACCGGCCAAAGAATACGCATTTTGCACCAAGTATTCGTACGCATTAAACTTCGGAAACCTTGAAGAATACAAGAATTGAAGAAAATCGATGAAAAAATTGTTGAAAAAAGTGACGTTTTATTCGGCGATATATCGCAAATATCCCCTAAATTAATCTTTAGAGGATTCCAATTTATATATCTTGGCAACTATCGAAGAAAAGCCTGTACGATACTAGAGTAAACTTTGCTAAGCTAGGATATACATCCACAAAGAGAGAGAGATTTTTAAGAAATTTTTTAACTTAAATTAATGTAATGCTGCATAATGATGCTGTTTACATTCGATGTCTACTAAATCTGAAAAATCTACATCTTATTTAATTGGATTAATTACTAAATATAAATACTGGTTTAGAAACACTCCCATACTTACGCACGCAACGATGCTGGCCAACTGTACTATCCATCCAGTAAGCGGATTTTTAAGACGAAATACAGTTTCGCCAGCCACATAAGACTCCTCCATAACACCAGTGCTAAAGGAGAATGAAGTGAGACATGCAAAGAGTCACCCTCACTGAAATCGGTGTGTATTATTATACCATATTTTTATTAGCGGAGAGAAAAAAAAAACATTTTTAAAAATCAGCCATACGCTGTATCCTACACACAGCAGGGAGGGTAGAGGGAACCTAGTGTTAAGATATTCCGTTTTCCACTTTTCGCCAAATTCTGGAGGCATTTTGTTTTGAGGGACGGAATACAACGCCGCGTTTTCGCGCCTCAACACCAGAGCGAAGAAATAGAATAAAATTATATTTCAAATAAATATTTCACATCCTTGTGTGGGGATCGAACCCACAACCATTCGTGTTTACATTCTCACTTTGTGCCCCTGCGCCATGACTATTCTCATACATATATTTAAAAATATAAAAACCTCAGATTATTATTATATTGGTTTATTGACATTTTGGGAGGCTTTTAAAACTAATACAAGCAAAATAATCAGTAATGAAGTGTCGTCTCTACCACGAATATAATTAATTACGAGATACATAAACTGATTTATTGTTCAAACACTGTTGTTGCTTCGCTGAATTTCAAATAAGGCAATGTTTATTTGTACTTTACTATGTTATTTACTGATTCGTTTGTCATTCGTTTTTTAAGTAATTAAAACTTCTTACTGTTTTTATAATACATAAAAAATAATAAATAAATAATAATAATAAAATAAAAATTAAAAATAACAAATAAATAATTTACTATTTATTTTCTTATATTCATGTGAACGATGAGAAACGAACTTTGGGGATTGTGAAACGACAGTATAGCTACACATTTGACTATACACAACGCAGTTTTAGTACCAACGCTGTAATATAGTATTGGAACGTGGATATTACAGAAGAAGAATGAAAGAAAGATGAATGCTGTGGAGATGTGATCTCCTTGTAGGATATTGGGAGTCAGTTTAGCTGCCAGAATCCGCAATGAGATATAAAGAATAACAGGTACTAACGTGCTCCGGCGGTTTTGTCATGTCGATTGACCTTCGAAATCACATCAATTATTACTACTGATCCTGCCCAAAGACAGAATGCAAAATTATTATTATTTTTCATACATCCAGTACATATTCGTATTTATCACAACGTGTATTTCAATATAAACTATTTTCTTTATTATAAATTTACACTCAAAACTACCTACACAAAGTTGCGTATCCAATATCACCTCTATGGGAAATACGATTTCCCGTCGAAAGTAGAAGTAGAAGTGGTAACTTCGATTCCACGTTAGATATCTGGGTCATATTATAAAACATTCAACGTGATATTTATTTTAAAATTAAACTTATATGTACCTACGTATATAATAACTGCGCTATATACCTATGTAAAATACAAGATGAGGCCAGTGGCGGCGCAGGGATACAGACGTGCAAGGGTAAGCGCGACAGATTGTAAGTTCGATGAATCAACGCAAATCGTTCCCATAAAGATTTACGTTTCTCATTTTCCGCCTAATTCTGGAGGCATTACCTGTTGAGTGGCAGAACTCAATGACGCGCGTTACCTCGACGCTAGAGCGAAGAAATGAAACATTAAATTTAAATAAATATTCATTTCATCGAGTGGGGATCGAACCCACAACCATTCGCGTTTACAGTCACACTTTGTGCCACTGCGCCACTACTGGCCTCCAGTATAAATTAAATTTCATATTAAAATGTCTCTCGAACACCACTCACAAGGCATTATTTCTGCGAACTTTAAATTGCTTTTACAAATCGACCCATTTAACCCATTTCACCTCATTTGGCTTGTTAGTGCGTGGGCGAATACTACTCATAGTTTTTCTTACTTTTATAATAAAAGTACCTGTTTTATTTGTAGAAGTCGTTGCGCAAAAGCACAAGGGTGTTATGTAACGCGACGGTTGTAGGTTTGATCCCTCTCGGGAGAATTAATTATTATTTATTAATATCGGTCTGGCACTAAGCCAAAGCCCGGCGTTGAGATTCGCCACTCAACTCGCTATGCCCCAAAAAAATTGGCGGAAACTTTATTAAATCAGAAATGTTTTATAAAATTTTAAATCTTAGAATTTTTTTTTTACGACATATTTCTGCATTTTGTGGATAGATAATGATAAAGTAATATGTTTTTTTTTTATTTGTAAGATTTCATTTTCATTATATTATAGTAAACTTTGTGTTCCGCCACTCATCTCATATAGTCTCTATAAAAGAGATGGTAAATACGAAACGGAAGGACTTATGAATAAATATTTTTAATGTTCTTAAAATGGTGTGCTGTAGCAAAAAAAAGTCGATCGTTGGATTTGGGAACCCTTGGGAACCATCCAAGTGTTCTTATCAAGCCACGTTGACATTATTATACGTTTGTTATGTTATTAGCATCTAAGTAGAACGATTTTTTTAAAATATATTTTACCGGTAGGTTCTGTAAAATAAAAGAAAAACTGACTGAATTTATATAAAACTCCCAACACTAAAATTTGGCACAATATAAGTTGTATTTGATATTGCTATTGTGATCTTGGCATTCTCTAAGTTGTTGAAATTCAATATCTAAATTGAATGTTATGGTTTCAATGAAAATATAATGCTCTTTTAGATATACTTTAAAAATATATAAATGATTGATAAAATTAAAAATAAAACGCTTTTAAAAAACTTCTTATACTTTTTTCTCTGTTTGACATACCACCTTTTCATATTTTGCTCATTTGGTGCAACAAGTTTTTAAAAAGTGTATTTATTTCAAAATATTTTTTTTAATTGGGGGAGACCTCAATTGACCTTCGAAAACACAGTATCAAAGATACTTGAGGAAGATCACGTAAAAAGTATGAGGATCCCCCGGAGGGCATGTATGGAGAGAGGTTGATGACAGTGGACGAGGCGAAAGAGGTATGTAGAGACCGTAGCGTTTGGCGCTCCGTTTTCTCTGACTACACCACTAAGGATAAAGCGTGAAGCTAGTTATAGCTATACTTATAGTTTTACACTTTTTAATTACATCAGGAGAAGCAATCAACGTCTGTAAATATTTTTTCTGCATACACATTGTCATTATGTGTGTTAATTGTTTTTTTTTTTTAAATGTTAGGTCACTGTTGCTTCAAATGAACATAGATATATAATAA
Source organism: Heliconius hermathena (assembly GCA_013403705.1). NCBI lineage: Eukaryota > Metazoa > Arthropoda > Insecta > Lepidoptera > Nymphalidae > Heliconius > Heliconius hermathena. The sequence goes on along the minus strand of JAAIXJ010000560.1, from coordinate 20,950 downwards.
CATATAAGTAGATATGTAGTACTATATATGCATATGTAGTATTATATATGCATATATATGCATAGGTAGATATGTAGTAGATATGTAGTATATTTATTATAAAAAATAAAACATATACTTTGATTTGAAACATTGTTCCACTTTATATCTTTTTTATTAATAATCAGAAAAACACAACGCCGTGCTCATTACACCGGGTATACATTCTTTTTATAATAATATACAAAATCTTCAGAATTAGATTTGAACCTGTAACCTCTGCGCTCAATTAGGTGCATAAATGGGTACAGAATACAGTGGAATCATGAATTATTTTGAGACTTGAACAAATTAGAAGATCGACTTTATTTCTTTAGCAAGCCTGAATGTACTAAAATGGCTTAAATATTGAGAAGACATTTAAAGTTTGCCAAAAGGTTTTGCTTGTACCGCAAATGAAATAAGACGAGGCAATCGGATTTAAGACCGGCCTCAGTTGTGTATTTCAAGTAAATGAATATTAATTCCTTCTACTTGAGCAGCTTCGCACTGTATTCCCTATTTAGCAGTGTTGGTAAAGGGAATCTAGTGCTAAGATCTGTTCCCCACTTTCCGCTCCTTTGTTTTAGATGTCGCGTGGCGGAACTTAACGCCACGCTGTGTGTATCAGAGCGAGAAAACAAATATAATTTTAATATAATTATTATCCCGAGTGGCGATCGCACTCACAACTTTGCGTGATTAGTATCAACGTTTAAATTTACGTCATGAAAACGTCTATAATTTCAGCATATCGCTTGACTGTAAAGTCTGGTTGTGGGTTCCATTTAAGAGGAGAATGGGCGGCATTGATTTCCACCATTTAACACATAATATCCCGAAATTTGGGCCCTACGTGGGTAAATGAGTATCTTAACACTAGTTTTCCTTACCTTGCTATATGTGGCGCGTACTCTGTTAAAAGCTAAAAAAATATAACCTTTTACAATATAAAAAATAATGGCACGTGGCATTTGTACCCACAACTATTGATTTACCCAACTGCGCCGTAGAGTTTCGACACTCTTTTATACGAGTATATTATTATTTTTTTAATATAAGCCTTTATCCCAGAGAACGAGGTGCCACACACTACGGCCTCAACCGTCATCAACCTCTTCTTCAGAAATAGTTATTAATAAATAAGTATTAATATGTAAGTACATTATACTACAAAAATAATTAATTTCACTAGTTTTAAACAATAGTCCGCAGCACTATATAGATGTCTCTTATATAATTATATGTTAAAGACAAAAGATTTTGTTACAAAAAATATAGAAAATTGCAAGGTGATGTTTGATCATTTTTTATAAATAAATACAATAAAAAAAATTATGCCTGTAAATCCAAAATGGCCGTCGATATAAAATGGCGGATTACATATTACTTCACAACGACCTTTTTATGGGTATCAAATGAAAGGGCTTTATTGGTAGAATAGAGCTCACTATAAAAAAATAAAATTCAATATGGCGGATTGGTGGATAGGAATGGCGGATTACATATTTTACACAACTACCTCTATATAGGTGTCTAATGAAAGGGCTTGATTGGTAGATGACTCGGTAGAATGAGAAGTATCATCTAGCAACAAACCTAAAAATTTGAAAATAAATTAAATAAAAAAAATATTTTTATGTTAAACGGTTTTATTACAATAAAAATAATGTAGGTAATNATCGATGGCTCCTAAGTATAAGGGCCAAAGTGCGAAATCACAACTTTACAGGAGAGGCTTCCAAAGTTTAAATTTGCTATAATTTTATGTTGGTACATCCGAAGAAAACAAAACTTTGCTTCTCAGCTAAGACAGCTATTCTCTTTATATATACCGTAGTATTTTATTCATATTTATCCTAGTAGTTTTTTTATTGTGCAATGGCCCTTAAACGTCAGTTTTTGTTATATTTATTCTTTTCTAAAAACACTCTAAAAAAGGCCAATGTACCACATTGGCTGTTTTACGCGTATTATGCTAAGTAACAAAATATAATATTTTTTTCATATTTTAGATATAAAATTGATTAATAATGAGACTAAGATAACAACTGATTATTACGTATGATATTAAGTTAGGTATTGTGGTAAGTATGTCACATAGAGACTTATACGTTATACGATTTGGTAACATAATAACTGAGTTTTCAATTAGATCCTTTAAGTAATAGAAAAAAGTCGCGTTTACATGTTGTTTTAAAAAATAATTATTCCCAAAAATGATTATTATTAGGCCCTCTATATGAATGTATTGTATTTCTTAAAGAAAAGCTTAATTGAATGTTAAATTTTAGTAAGATGTAAATATTCAATTTAGTAAAAATAGCTTTAATAAAAAAAAGGACTGACGTGGACATACAAAAAATAAAGTCTGTATAAAATCAATCAAAAAATAAAGAGATAAAATCATTTATTTTCTTTACTTGACACGATATAAATAGACGCGATTAAGTTTCTTAATAACTATTGTTATAATCTGGTGGTATAATAATTATCGACATAAATGACACAAGTCCTTCTTCTTACAAAATTTTATCGGTAATACCTGGTTATAACAGCAATAACCATTTCACTAATTTGTCTTCTTGTTCGTACTGACTTATTTAAGATTTCAATGTGATTCAATACAAATCTTTTTATATTATAAAAAGTAAATGTATTGTATTAGATCCCTCTATAACTTTCAACTGATAGCAAAATAAAATAAACATACAAATACATATGTCTCGCTGAATTTTTAGTCTGATTAAACCGGGAATTTTCATTTTTAATTGAAACAGAATCTCTTTGATGTCATAAATTATGTATCTAATTGTAGTACAGTAGCTATAACGACTCCGTTTTGTTTAAGATCATCGAAACAGGAAGCTATATTTTGAAGTTCTCTAAATGGTGGCATACGAGGTGGCTTTCATTTAGAGTATAGCCTGTCTTAAGAAAATAATGTTTTAATATAAATATATTAGGATAAGATGCTTATCGCTTACATTAATGAAATCTTGCTTCGATTTTGGCCATTACAATTAATCATTGGATCAAAATCTGAAATCGTCACACTTCACTGTTATAGGTTTACTGATTGCAGTATTTATTATTTTTGGCCCACAGCTAATGATGTTATTAAATATCTTCTTGCATCCAGTAGTCTGTATTTTGATTTTATTATAGGTAAGAAGCAAATTATACATGTCTATTATAACATGATACACATAATATACATGAATAAAATGTTTCGGGTAAATTAGTTCATCATCATCCTTTGTAATACTTATTTTTTTATAATTACTACATATTTATAATTTTTTCTCAGTTTTATGTTGCATGAGGGAGCTTAGTGCTAGGGCGCTCTGCTCTCCACTTTCCGCTGAATTTTGTAGGCATTGTACGTTGAGTGGTGGAACTCAACACTGCAATTTTCCTCGAGCGAGGAAGTGAAAATATTTTATTTCCTCGGAGAATAGAACCGAAACCTATCGCGTTCACAGACACATGCTTATGCTCCTTCACCAAGACACAGTTATCAATAAATCCATATTGCTTAGAATAATGACCAACGATCTAAAACTTACGAAATGTATCACGCCTCGTGTCTTCATCAAGTTATTCAAATACAATATATTTAATGTAAATAGGCTCTAATAATTTACCAAAATTTTTCCTATTTCTTATTACATATATGCTTTCTCTGTATTTTTATGTCTTATTAGTTTTGAATCTATTCATTCATCTACTGTCACGTTTCTTAGTTAGTTTTTATCCTGGAACTTAAGGTAGTAAATATGTTACTTGATTAGAGATTATTATTAAAAATAAGCATGTTAATAGATTAATTTTGTGATGTATAATTTTGATTGTCTTAGTAGTAGATGTATAATTTTTATTGTCTCACTCCGAAATCTTTAATCAAACTTAAAATGCAATTATCAAGCTTATTACTGGCTTTAAATAGCAAAGGGGATAGTAAAAAATATATAATACATAATCTGGGTAATTATTAATTAAAAGTAACGCCCAAGTAACTCAAAAGTGAAAAAATATTTAGGGCCTAAGTGTATTTTTTGTCAATAAAACACGTACATGGGCCAATTTACCACTTTGGCCTTTCTATCTCATAATTTGTGAAAAAGAGACGTTTTTTGTTATCTATCTAATGACGAACGTAATAAAAATAATACTAAGCTTTTTCAGTCAACACAGCGCAACCATTGCTTTGTTTAACGTATAAGTATCAAACTGACTTATTGGCCCCAAACAAATATGTAGAAATTTCTCGCGTAGAAGTCTCAAATGACTATTTGGCCCTTGTACGTTTAAATGAGTGCTACATAGGCCGTTATATTCTAACAAAAAGTCCTGTTTCTATGCAGAAATTTCTATTTTTTAATAGCTGACCTGATAAATTATATCGATAGAATGCGTTTGGCATAAAAAAGTCAAAATTGCCAAAATGTTAGTTTGGCCCATATACATAGGACTCATCGATATGTAGTAAGTGAACAGTTTCCTATTAAATACAGCAGCTTATGACAACACTCCATTTAAGTCACTATGTTCCCACTACGACACTTCCGTTCCACACTTTCGAATTCATGAAGAATTGCGTGTTGAGTAAATGAAAATATTAAATATCCCCTGACTGGAAATCGAACCCGCAATCTGTCACGTTTACAGTTGCACGCTTGCCATACGCTCCGCCAAGACTACCTCTTATAATATTTAATTGCGATAATCAACTTCTTGTTACTTAACCTATAGTTAAATTTAACTCTAAAAATAGCTCAAGTCCGAGATGGACTTGGAAGTACAACTTACATTTATAAGTAGATTAATTTTGTACGAAACGAAGTACAAATATAAATTTGTAATGTTATTTTTTCTGTAATATAAATATAAATTTTCATTTTACGGTTCTTTTCCTTTTTTGTACCTACTGCAAACACTCACTAAATTACAAAGTAGGTACCTACTTGATAATAATGAGCTAACAAAACCACCAAAAATAACTTGTTAAGTTTTTCCAGAATAATGATTGCAGTTCCGCCTTTCAGTTCAAAGCCAAATGGTAATGCGAGTGGACGGAATGGATTTTATGTTTCCTTTGTGAAGGTAAAAACAAAGATTTTAAAAGAAAAACAAATACCTACCGGAAATATATTTTCTGTTGCAGAAATTCGAATTTTAAGAAGTGATTTTTTCATGATAGCTAGAGAACGAAACGGTTTTTTTTAATGAAAACAGAGTGTATACAAGCACTAGGTGTAACACTAGGTTAAAGATCCCCAGGTTCCATTTGCCTGCTCTGCTATGTGGGTGATACAATGTGAAGGTAATTTACATCAAATTATTTATATTGAATTTTTTTCAAGTTCACAGGGCACCTAGTTTAGGGAACCTCTCAGGGAAGTGTCAAAACACTACATTCCATAGACAACATCACCAACTTTGAGGAAATTGATTGCTGATTACCATAAATAAATAAAGCAGAATATGTTCCCAATTTCGCCTATTTCTGGATTTTCCTTTTCTATTTAAATAAATAATATATAGATTTTTCTTTCCTATTTATTTTTCCGATTGACAATCGAAATTACAACCGTTATTTATAGTCAGTAGTTGTTCTATGGCGCCAGGACGGCCTCAAATTTTAATAATTTAATCAAATCAAATCAGCCTCACGCTGTATCCCGCACACAGCAGGGTAGGCAGTGGGAACCTAGTGTTAAGACACTTCGTTCCCCATTTTCTGCCGAATTCTGGAGGCATTGCGTGTTGAGTGGCAGATCTCAACGCCGCGCTTAACCTCGACGCCAGAGCGAAGAAATGGAAATATAAATTTAAGTAAATATTTCATCTCCTCGAGTGGGGATCGAACCCACAACCAGTCGGTTTTACAGTCATACTTCGTGCCACTGCGCTACGTCTGGCCTCATAATAATTAAACTTAATTTTAAATAAATTTCAAAACTTTAATGCCATAATTCAAACTACGCAACGTATTTCAATATGTTACACCAGAGGTAGAGTGATTTAAGAGATACAGCGTGAAGCTAATAATAAAAAAAAAGTTTTCATAATCAACTTATAGCAAAAGAATGGACCAACACTAGCTAGCTAGCTAGCTCTATATTTATAGAAGTTAGCTGAGATTAAACATTTTAAAAAGTAAAGTCACAAATATGTAGGATATTTGTGACTTTACTAAAGCTCTACTACTAAAGCTCTCGATAAAATGACATAATAAAGTTAAAAACCAACGAAGATTTAAAAAAATCGCCATCCATTTATTCAATAGGACATGTAAGTATGAAATATGTTCCTCATACGTCCCCTATATAATTCGTTTACGCCAAATTGCACAAAGATGTTTAACGACGCTCAAAAAACGTTCCTCTAACGAGTGGGAAACGCAGCAGATTGTAATGTATTTGCTAAAGCGAGACTTGACTTGTAAATGCGAAAAAAGGTTTTTAGGGTTCCGTACCTTTTAAGGAACCCCTATAAGATCACTTTGTTGTCCGTCCGTCTGTCTGTCTATCTGTCTGTCTGTCAAGAGCCTTTATCTCAGGAACGCTTGGAGATATCGAGTTGAAATTCAAACCATATATTTATATCTACGGCTCTATGATTTTCTAAATAAAAATCAACATTTACTTGAAAAAAAAAGATATAGCCATTTATACAGCAAAAAACGCGTATTTCGACACTATAAAGGGAATCAAAAATAATGGGGTACTTCCCTGGGTAGCTTAGAATTATAAAATTTGGCAGCTACCATCTAGTTCAGGAAAAAATCTGAAAACTATACATATTATATGTGGTTAAATCCTTAAAAATAATAGCCTTAAAAAGGTGGCAAAATTTGCTGTTAAAGTCGCTAGTTCATGTGAGGTATAAGATGAAAGGGCTCTGACTAAGCTAAGCCTAAAGTTCAGAAAAAGCTAAAATTTTCTACGTAACCCTAAGTGGGCGAGCCCGACTCACGCTTGTTCGGTTTTTTTTGTAGCTTTACGCTATATCCGCTATATACGTTCTCAATGATGCATTTTTTGGTAGCAGTTTTAAGTTAAATATCTATTATTTTCAGATTAGAAAATAGAATTTTGTTGTTTTGGTTCTAGATTACGGTTAGTATTTTTCGTTCTAGGATAGAACCAATTGTTAACACATCATATTTTCCAATTTCCGCCTGAATTTCGAGATATTACTTCCGCCGATACTGCTCAACGGAATCCAGCGTGAAGCTATAAAAATACTCGTCTAACGAAATATATTAATTCTTCTCTCGAATGGCGATCGGACACACAAATTACAATGTGTTTACTATCAGACGCTGTCTGTTTCTTTTTTTCTACTATTTGTAAAATAATATAAGCAGTATGAATAGTATATACGCATAAATATGAATAATAATTATCTAGCACAAAAAAAATTAAAGTATAAAATATAATGTTTTACTCTTTTTTTTTAGGTTTACAATGTATTCCGCATACAGATATTTCGACTATTGCTGCCTCCCTGCTTCCCTCCTTTCTGTCCAATTATAAAGACATTGCGCGTTAAATGACAGAACTCATCGATGCACTTTGTACTCTTACCAAAGCATACAAAGGTAAAATGGAAATAAGCTTATTACCTGAGCGACACTTGAGCCCGCAACTGCCGCATTTACGGCCAGTTGTGTCTTTGTATGGTACAAACGGACGGCATCGCAGTAATTTTTTCATACAAAATTCAAATCAGCTTCACGCTGTATTCCGCACACATCAGGATAGGCAGAGGGAACCTAGTGTTAAGACACTCCGTTCCCCACTTTCTACCAAATTCTGGAGGCATTGCGTGTTGAGTGGCGGAACTCAATGCCGCGCTTAACCTCGACACCAGAGCGAATAAATGGAAATATAAATTTAAGTAAATATTTCATCTCTTCGAGTGAGGATTGAACCCACAACCAGTCGGTTAACAGTCACACCTTTTGCCGCTGCGCCACGAAGTGTCCTGGCCTCCTTCATTTCATACAAAAATTATAAAACAGTAATATGATTAACAGCAAAGTGGTTAAGTTCAAATTGAAACTTCGTACTACCAATACAATGTTGATTTTAATTAAAATAGTTTTTGCAAATTTTTAAAATTCCTTTCATTTCCATATGAAATTAAGGTTACAGTAATCATTTGTTGTAAGTTTGGTCGTTGTAAGTTTGATTTCCACTCCGTAAAATTCGGTATTATATTTAAATTTTATGTAATAAATTTGTGATTAAACTTTACGTATGTAAGTCTGTTCATTTGTTTCTTTGTAACTGTAAAACCAAGTTTGATAAATGATACGTGTTTCTATTTTTCTCGATGGAGCGAGTGTTACTGGAAATATTCATTTAGCTTATAATTCACTTGTTCGTTGGCTGTAAACACGACGGCTGTGATTTAGGTTTTTGCTCGGTGGAATAAGTTTTTATTTGTTCTTTCTCGCTTTGGAAACAAGACAAAGCGGTGTTGAGTTCCACAACTCAACACGTAATCTCTCAATAAATTAGATGGACTGCAGTATACACTATACAGTTGACGCTGTTTTTATTAACCTGTTTGAAGAACGAAATATTTTCACCACAGGTGCTTTCGACCTAGGTGAGACTACACATGCGAGAAAGAGAAGAGAAGTACAATTGAACTAATATTTTACATTGATATTTACGGCAGTAATATATTTTAGTAGAAGGAATTTCAATATTGTTATCGGAATAGAGATTGAAAGATATAAAATAGAACATATTTATACAAAATAGTTCGTCTATTTCTAGTCTATTGACTATAATCAATATTCGGGCATACGCCGATCTCATTGTTTATTATTGAAACCGTTTTAATTAAAGTACGAATAATGAAACATTTAAGGTTTTAATAAAAGAGACCTTACGCATATTTTTTTAGAATTTCGTTTTCACCTGCATAATCAAATGGAAATAACTAAAAGGTATATATGACACGTGGGGTCTTGTAAAGGTAAAAGATAACTCTGACCGCCGATACAAACGGTAACGACGACACTATTAATGTGATGCAATATAGTTTATTGGCTTCCTCGATAAATGGATTGTTCAACATATTTTTTTATTCGCACCAATTGTTCGACGCGCAATGCGTCAAGAATTCGGCGGAGAGTGGGTAAGTGTGTGAATGGGGAACGAAGTGTCTTAACACAGATGTCCAGATTCCCTCCGCCTACTCTGCTGTGAACGGGGCACAGAATGAATCTAAAAAACGGTATTCCCTGAGTTTAACGAATTCAACCAAGCAAACTCTTCTGGAAGCATAGCGTGTTGAGTGACGGAACTCAACGCCGCGTTTTACCTCGACACCAAAGCGAGGAAATGAAAATATTAAATATTTAATTTCCTCAAGTGGGACACACAACCTGTCGCGTATATATTAAATATAAATAGATAAGTCAATTTCATTAAACCTAAGAAATAGAACTCCAATTACCAACTACTCCAAAGTACCTTATTATTTTAATAGGCGTTCGTGCCATGATATAGTAAGCATGTAATTATAACAATTTATAATGTTAGGCGAAATTATAAAAGATCTTTACTGTGTTGGTATATTCGTATGATGGTAAATTATTAGTCGTGGCGCAGGGGTATAAACGTGCGGCTGTATATGTATAAAGTGTGGATTCGATTCCCGCCCGAGGAAATGAAATACATATTTAATATTTTATTCGCTCTGGTAACAAGGCAAATGTATCATGCACATAGCAGGAGAGGCAGAAGACATGGGAACCTATTGTTAAGACACTCCTTTCCCATTAAGGCATTGCGTATTGAGTGGCGCAACTCAACACCTCGCTTTGCCTCGTAATTAAAGCGGGGAAAAAAATATTAAATATTTCAATTCCTCGAATGGAATCAATCCCCACTTATTATACAAATTACACAAACATCTTTGAATTCTATTTGCACTTTTAATAGTGTCCATATTTAGAAAAAAATCGAAACAAAACGCTTATTAAAATAACCACGCATACCTACGTTTACACCAACATGGCTTCCATTAATACTTATTTAGAAAACGTACAAAAATTTGATGGAAAAGTGAGCGGTAAGAGAGGTAGGGGGAGACCTCGGTTGACCTTCGAAAACACAGTATCAAAGATACTGGAGGAAGGTCACGTAAAAAGCATGAGGACCCCCCGAAGGGCATGTATGAAGAGGTTGATGACAGTGGACGAGGCGAAAGAGGTATGTAGAGACCGTAGCGTTTGGCGCTCCGTTCTCTCTGACTACCCCGCAAGGGATAAAGCGTGAAGCTAGTTAAGTTAAGTTACAAAAATTTGAACGTAGCGGGACTCGAACCCGCGCCTCCTGGAAACCGACCAGGATAACTTTGAAAATGTTTTAAAAAAAATGGCTTCCATTAACTTTGTTCTTCATATAAATTTTTGAAATCATTTGTTATATTTTCTTATCAAAAATTTTAAATATTAAAATAAGTTGTTCATATAAACAGGACATAATTACAAAGACTTTGTGTAATGAATACCTGCCTATGCTTGAACTTAGCAACGGCAAGCGCTCGAAGCTGGCGGGATGTGACAACTATGAACAATTTTAATAATGCATTTACAAGCTTTACCTTTTCAATAAAGCAAAGGTAAATAAATACTTTTTTTTTTAAATAAAAATATGTCCAATATTATTGTTATTGACACCAATATTCTCAGACTAGTCTGGATTCGAATTTCATTGGCTACGAACCCATTCGAATATTGTTGAACTCTATTATATAATACTAATATAATATCGAGAATTTAATAAGTGTTTTAATAAAAAATCATCTTGGTGCAGTGGGAAATTCCATTGTAAACGCGATGGTCGTGAGTTCGATTCCGACTGGAGGAAATTAATTATTTTGATTTTCCCGTTACCTGAAACTCAACACGCAGTGTCTCGAATACGGTAAAAAGTATAGAACAGAATATTAAAAAAAATGTCATGTCGTTTTATGGGAACTATTCCAATAAACCGCACCATGTTTATTTCATACAGCACAAAATTAGTATTCATTTTTTTACTGTATTGTAAATATAGTATAGTTCAAATGATTGACGACTCCAATCGTGAACAGCGAATGTAAACTCACGAAAAAAACTGATGAAAAGAACTTAGTTTAATTTAATCCCCTGAAGACACAAGTTTGCGCGTTAACCACTAAAAAAATCTCATTTATCGTCTCGCCAGTCTTTCAAAACATTCCGGCTGTAAGGACAGTCGCCCGCCCCAGTATCAGTATATTGGGCCTTACTTTTCGAGTGACTGCCAGTATCCCGATCATCTGGAAAGCAAGGCCAAGTTGGCCTCGAAGAAACTGGTCATCAACAGAGCGAGACGGTACTTCATGCCAAAACACCGATTGGCCCTATATAAGGCCCAGGTTCAGGCTCATATGGAGTACAGTTCTCATCTCTGGGCTGGTGCAACTCAGTTATCACTTGAACCATTTGATCGCATACAACGTAGATCCATTCGTATCATTGGGGAGCCAATGATCTCTGAAAGGCTTGACAGTTTGGCTTTGCGTAGAGACGTCTCCTGGCTGTGCGCTCTCCACCGCATTTATCATGGAAAGTGTTCTGAAGAACTGTTTGACCTATTACCTGCCGCCGAACTTTCTAACCACACAGTACGTCACAAGCTAAAATGTCATCCATACCACCTGGATACGTGGCAATCCACTAGAGTGCGGTTTCGTAGGAACTTCCTTCCACACGCCACGGAATTGTGGAATGGCCTACCCGGGGCCGTGTTTCCAGGTCGATATGATATGGGTATCTTCAAAAAGCGCGTCTATCTCCTCTTTAAAGGCCGGCAACGCACCTGTAGCTCCTCTGGTGTTGCACGGGGTCGTGGGCGGCGGCAATCACTTACCATCAGGTGACCCGAACGCTCGTTTGCCTTGTCCTTTACCGTAAAAAAAGAAGGTTTTTTTATAAAGTTTATTGCTAATTATATATTAATTAAGTAGCAGTTGAGGTTATTGGCACAAGGGCCCAAAGTGTGACTGTTAATACGACTGGTTGTGGGTTCGATCCCCATTCAAGGAAATTAAATATTTATTTAAATTTATATTTCTATTTCTTTTTCCTTGCTATGTTGCTGAGGCAAAGTGCGGCGTTGAGTTCCGCCACTTAACTTCTGAATTCGGCGGAAAGTAAGGAATGGTGTGTCTTAACACTAGGTTCCTTCTGTGCGGGAGACAGCGAGAAGCTGATAAGAAAATCTAACATAAAAAAATATATACCTATTTTCATGCCATTTTTGAGTCACTTGTCAGTCATAAAGTTGTATTTAAATAGTTGATATTTAATCTTTTTCTATCACCAAAGTTAAAGTTAAGAAATCTAAATTGTGAATCGTTGCTTGTGTAACAGTGCGTATGCAAAACCACCAGCAACTATTATAGAAGCACTCTGTTTGTATGTAGCTACGTTAAGTTTTAGTTAACAGTTGAATTCCAAATGAAGGGCACTTAATAAGGGAAATGGGAACGAAATAATTAACTTTATTTCTGAATTTCGAGTTGTTTTCAATGATTTTGGTTACGCTTGCGTCGTTGGTATATGTATAAGTGGTAGTTTTGAGTTTAAATTTTAAATAGAGTTTTTTTACCAAAGGAATGTTATAAGTCTGAGATGTCTCAGTATCTTTGTAATGAACCGTTTCTGATGTTCTTAGTCAATATTCAAGAAATATGTACAGCCAGTTAGGAGATCATCAGATCTCTTTTCTAGGATTCAGATGAGACCAGATTTAGATCTCTTTTCTAGAATCTCTTTTCTAGCACAAGAAAGTATTTAGGCATCCATGCACCAACTAATAGGATATCTATCTCTTCGCCAATTTACAATAGATATATTGCCTTTGGGCTCCTTGTAATGTATAAGGTGTAGATATAAAAGTTAAACTTCTATTATATATTAAACCAATAAAAAAATATAAGTATTTATATTTCATTTTTGGATTTTCTACTTTCTCTAAATTCATAAAATGGCAAAAATATCTACAAAGAAAACTATACTGAAAGTAGCAAAAGTCTTAACAGTAAAGTAAGAGTTTTTATGCACCTTCACATAAGTGCGCTATGTAAAATTCAAAACGTGGCGCGTTGTGGATTCAATGAATCGAAATAATGATCGGAAATTAAATATTTCATATTTTCATTTTCTCGGTTTGATAATGAGGTAAAGCGTGGCGTAGAGTTTGGCCACTCAAAACGCAATGCCTATAGAATTCGATAAAAAGTTTCGACTAAATCGAAGCTTAATTAAATTAAATTTCATATCAAAACGTCTTTCGAACACCACTCACTAGGAATTCTTTCTGCAAATTTTAAATTGCTTTTAGAGTTCGGCTCATTTAACCCATTTTGTCTCATTTGGCTTGTTAGTGCGTGGGCGAATACTACTCATAGTTCTTGTTACTTTTATAAATTTAAATTAGCTTCACGCTGTATCCCGCACACAGCAGGGTAGGCAGAGGGAACCTAGTGTTAAGACACTCCGTTCCCCACTTTCTGCCGAATTCTGGAGGCATTGCGTGTTGAGTGGCAGAACTCAACGCCGCGCTTAACCTCGACACCAGAGCGAAGAAATGGAAATATAAATTTAAGTAAATATTTCATCTCTTCGAGTGGGGATCGAACCCACAACCAGTCGGTTTTGCAGTCACACCTCGTGCCGCTGCGCCACGACCGGCCTCTTTTATAAAAAACTTTTATAAAAATACCTTATTTATGTGTAGATACCGTAGTGGCGCAGGGTCACAAGAGTGTGACTGTAACGTGACGGTCCATCCCTATTCGCGGGAATAAATTATTACTTATTAATATTTTGATTTCTTCGCTCCGGTACGGAGGCAAAAATGCCTCGAGTAATTCGGCGAAAAATGGGAAACGAAATATGTTAACCCTAGGTTTTCTCTGCCTACACTGTAACACGGGATACAGCGTGAAGCTGATAACATAACCAGTTTTAATAACTCAGAAACAATTCTGTGTTAATAAAACAAGTTATGTTATCAGCTTCACGCTGTATCCCTGCGTGTCTTTTAGGATCACTTTATTGTCCGTCTGTCCGTCTGCCAAGGCCATTTATCTCGAGATTGTATTGAGTCCCTTAGAGTACATAAAAAATTAAGCTTCTAAATCAACACATACATAAAATACAAACGTTTATGTATGGTTTTTATTATATTTTGTATAAAACTCGATGATTACGTATCAATACCTATACGTGTGGATATACGGTTATGAAATTGGGCACGAAGGGAGAACTCATAATATTATATGAATAATCGAAAAAAATCCGAGAAACGAAAAATTACAGATATTTATTTATATTTGATTTACATCAAATTAACAATTCATATACATTTTTTTCAGGTTCACACCGTAAGAGTATATATAGTATATAATAACAAGAATTAGTATTTTTACTGTAACGAGAAAATGAAAATAATTTATTTCTCCGAGTGACAATTGAAACCACAAGCGTCGCATTTACAGACAGTCGTTGTTCAATTGTGCCACGACGGTCTCAATTTTTAATAATTAAATCAAATTTTAAATAGATTTAAAAGTTTTAATTTCATATTTCGAACTACGCAACATATATTTAATACGATAGAATAGAGTGAATCAAGATATATAGAGTGAAGCTATAATATAAAAATAAAAAAAAAATCTTCTAATTATAGTTACTAACACTAGTCAGCTTTCAGTTAGCCCCTGTAAATGTGTAAAATTTGTAAAAAAATAGAATATATCACAAGCATCCTCCTAAACTTCTCTGACACTATAAAGTTGGAAACCAACGAAGACTAAAAAAATCTCCATCCATTTATTCAATAGAACATGTAAGTATGAAATATGTTCCTCATACAACGCTCAAATAGTTCTTTACCGCTAAATCGCCCAAAGACGTTTAATGGCGTTCAAAAAACCTTCCTCAAACGAGTGGGAAGCGCAGTAGAGTAAAGTAGAGTAATGTTTTTGCTAAGACGAGGTTTGGACTTGTGATTGAGAAAAAATATATTAATAGGAAAATATATGTTGTTAAATTATATTATGCTATTTAATATTTCCATTTTCTTCGCTGTGGTATCGAGACAAAGCGGTCTTGAGTTCCGCTAATCAACGTACAATACCTCCAGAAATCAGCAGAAAGTGGGAAACGGGGTGTCTTAACATTAGGTTTCACCTGCCTACCTAACTGTGCGCGGGGTACAGCTTGAAGCTAAAAAAATGTAATTTTATTTAATGGGATACAGAAGAGGTGTGATATAGAGGTAAGTCATCCCGTTTTTCTTGTTTTTCTAGTTTTACGTTATGTCCTGCATATAGCTGGGTAAGCTGAAATACCTTAATATTATGAAACTCCATTCCCCACTAAATCTCACTCAATTTTCGGGATACTACGTGTGGCTCAATGATATGCTTTATTTTGTCACTTTGCCGTGTTAGAGCGTTTTTTTCTGCTTAATATATGCGTCGACTTTGGCTCATTATATGCATTTTGTAGGTATTCAATGTTTTTTTATTATTTTTATCCAATTTTCTTATGTCCGTGATCATAGATGCAATCAGTCTTTATGGTTTCAAATACGAATTATGCAAAATACTTGAACTTATTTAGTTACATTCTAAATGTACTGTAGAATAAATAAGCTAGTTAAATGTGCTAAGATTTAACAAATTCGTCATATCTACACTTTTTAGGGTTCCGTAGCTTTAAAGGATAAAGAAACCTTTATAAGATCACTTTGTTGTCCGTTGGTCTGTCTGTCAAAAGCCTTTATCTCAGGAACACTTAGATATATCGAGTTGAAATTCACACTATATACTCAAATCTACGACTCCATGATTTCCTGAAAAAAAAAAAATTCTACATTTATTTAAAAAAATAGATCTGTCCGTTTATATCGCAAAAACATTCTTATTTCTTCAGTATTTCAACACTATCAAGGGAATTAATACTCATAGGGTACTGAAATTTTGCACCTAGCATCTTCTTGTAGTACCTACTAGTTTAATAAAAAAAGTGAAAACATTTATGATTAAGTCCTAAAAAATAATAACCTTAAAGGGAGGGTAAAATTTGGTAAGCAAACAAAAACAATGCAATGCCGCACTTCGCCTTGCTGCCGGAGCCAGGAAATTAAAATTATAATATTTAATTTCCCTGAGTGGAAATCGAACCTACAATCGTTGCGTTTACAGTAACACCCTCGTTCCACCGAGCCACAAAGAACAACGAACTCCCATTGGGCCACGATTGCCTCATAACTTACGGCGTTAGATTTCAACAGTCAATACGCGATAAATAAAGATGAAAATTACGTCGTCACGTATTCAGGATATGCACGTTGAGTATTTAAAAGTTGGAACTTAATGGCAGGCTTTATCTTATTACCAAACTGAGGAAAATTGAAATACTTATTCCCTGACTAGAATCAAACCCAGAACCGTTGCAAAATAATTACAATGTTTAAATTTATTTAAAAACAATCGATCGAGATGACTTAAGATCATTGCTAGAACAAAATAATATTTTATTATAGTTTTTCATCATAATATTATGTGACATATAAAAAAAAATACTGAGAGAATGAAACTTAAGTGTATGAGTCATCAAGAAGCAAGCCTTTTTGTGGTTATGTTCATCAAATTGCATCCAACAATACTCTTTTTTACTTACTTCCGCTTAAACTTTATGATCCATACAAAGATTATTATTCAAATTCCAATCATGTATTTTTAGTAGCAGTTTCAAGTTCAATATCTATTTTTTTCACATTAGGAAATAGAATTTTGTTGTTTTGTTTGTAACTTGTTAAAAAAAACAGCTTCACGCTGTGCCCTGCACACAGCAGGGTAGGCAGAGGGCACTTAGTACTAAGACACTCCGTTCTCAACTTTCCGCCGAATTTTAGAGAACTAACTCTTTGAGTGGCGGAAATCAACACTGCACTTTGTACTCTTACCAAATCTGAAGAATTAAAATAAACTTAGGTATCATGGGAGTCGAACATGCAACCGTCGCATTTATAATCAGCTGTGACTCTGTGCCACGATGGCATCGCGGTATTTTTTCGTAAAAAAATTATATAATAGTAAAATAACAGTATTATAACAGCAAAGTGGTTTAGTTCAAATTGAAATGTGTTATTACTCTACGCTAGGATATTTCGAACTACCAATAAAATGTTGATTTTAATTAAAATAGTTTTTACTTCGGTGAAGCTGATGTGTTGAAACTTTTAAAATTCCTTTCATTTCCATATAGAATTGAGATTACAGTAAACATTTGTATTATTAATTATTTTCATAATACATCATGGCCGGTCGTGGTGCAGGGGCACAAATGTGACTGAAATCGCGAGTGGTTGTGGGTTCGATCCCCACTCGAGAAAGTTAAATATTTATTTAAATTTACATTTTCATTTCTTCGCTCTGGTGTTGAGGCAAAGCGTGGCGTTGAGTTCTCCACTCAACACGCAAAAAGGGAACGGAAGTGTCTTAACAATTAAATTATTATGTTATATACATACATACCTACAGCCAAAATGTATTTTAATATAAGCCATTCCAATATTAGTATCGTATGAAAGATAGAAAATGATATATTAATACAAAATAGAGCGTCCATTTCTAGTCTATTAACTATAATCAATATTCGGGCATATACCAATATCATTGTTTATTAATAAAATCGTTTTGCTTTAATTAAAGTACGTATTATGAAACATTTAAGCTTAAAAGAGACCTAACTTATGTTTTTTCAGAATTTGGTGAACAAAATTCACCAAGTTCCAAAAAAATAGAAGGATATTTACATAATTATGTATGTAGTATAGTTAAGCATGTAGTAGAGTAAGACAGAGGAAGCCTAGTGTTAAGACACTCCGCTCCTCCGCTTTCCGCCGAATTATCGAGGCATTGCGTATTGAGTAGTGGAATACGATGTTGACATCGCGTTTTACTTAGTTACCAGAGCAAAGAACTGAAAATATTGAATATTTCATTTCAAAGAGACGGAATCAAACTCACAACCGTCTCGTTTACTCTACGCCACGACGGCCTTTCAATAGAACTTTTTTATTTTCTTAGCTTAGGCCACTTTGTACTGATAACTTTATTTATGACTTTACATCTGCAGCCATTAGCAGTACAGTAAACATAATAAGCACAACTAAAGTACAATTCAACCAATTATACCAGGAGTATTATTTCGTTCATTTTATATATTATACAAATAATGTTTGGTCGTAATTTTTTAGGCAAATCAATTTATNCCTCGACACCAGAGCGAAGAAATGGAAATATAAATTTAAGTAAATATTTCATCTCCTCGAGTGGGGATCGAACCCACAACCAGTCGGTTTTACAGTCTTTGCACAGTCTTTGTGCCTCTGCGCCACGACTGGCCTCAATTAGAGAATGTTGTTTTTATTTTATTGTATGATAAATGAGCTAGTCTTTGTGCAGAGATTTAAGAGTACGACTGTAAATACGAAAGGTTTTCAGCTCGATTCCCACACGAGGAAATAATATATTTTATATTTTCATTCGTTCTGGTAACAAGGCAAAGCGAGGCGTTCATTTTTGCATCTCAATACGCAATAGGCTTTATGGGAACGGAGTGTCTTAACAAAAGGTTCCCAGGTTCCCTCTGTCTCCCCTTCTATAGGCATGATACAGCGTGAAGTTAAAAAAAAATTATAATATATGATTAAAATAAACGAGGGTATCATTATTAGCATTACTCATCAGAGATCGACTTAGTAACAAACTACTTCGATTTCTAGTTTTTGCGTATTTGCGGCGTAGAGAAGAAGAAGTAGTAGAGAATGGAGGAATCCATTTGACACATTACGTATTGATTGACGTAACTGTACGCAGCACTAGTGAAGATCGAGCCCACAGAACTTTAAATATATATTTTAGATTTTTATTTTATATTGCTTACTTATTTTTATATATTGTCCTAATTTAAGCGATATATTGATATGCTTACTATTACTATTTTTTAGCTTCACACTTTCACGGGTAAGTAGAGGGAACCTGGGAACCTAGTGTTAAGGCAAGCGCACACTTATACCCACTTATTGTAAAAAATACACAACCATTTAATGTTATATTTAACTTCTATTTATACTTTTAATAGTGTCCATATAAAAAAAAACAAAACAAAACAAAACGCTTATTAAAATCACTTCGCATACCGGAAGTTGTAACATAATTAAAATTAATGTTTTCCAGAGTAACATACCGTTCGATGTTGTTGAAGAACAAAACGAAATGTAAAAATATATTACACATATAATATGTAAAATTACAAACGCAAGTTCCCTAAATTGGCTAATTAAATTAATGGACTATTTCAAGACCCCTTATAAGCACCCAGACTAATCCGATGGTTCAATCTTCTTCCCAGTTAGAGATGTACCTTTATTTGTCACTATCTCTGAAAGATCCCAGGGCCCTCAGACCTACGTCATTAACTTGAAAGTGGGGCCCCACTTTCAAGTTAGTGACGTAGGTCTGAGGGCCCTGGGATCTTGGGCTAACATACTTTGTGTAATGACTACCTGCATATGCTTAAACTAAGCGCGCGGCAAGCGCTCGTAACTGGCGGCATGTGAAAACTACTTACAATTTTAATAATCCATTTACAAACTTTACCACTTTAATTATAAACATTTATATTTAAATAAAAGTAACTATAAAAGTATCTCCAAATATTATTGGGGCAGTAGTGTGACACCAACCATTCGAATATCAGTCAACTCTATTATACTAATATCCAGAATTTCTTTTTCTTTTAATAAAAGAAAGTCTTTTAATAATAAGAAATTTTATCCTGGTAGTGGGAAAACAAAACGTGTCTCGAATACGGGTGAAAGGTATAGAACGGAATATAAAAAAAAAATGTCAAGTCGCTTTTAAAAGAACTATTCCAATAAACCATACTACGCCATTTTATACATCGTAAAATTCGTATTGATTTTTTTTACTGTAGGTACTGTAAATTTCAAATGACTGACGTATCCAATCGTGAACAGCGAACGTAAAGTAGAAGAACAGTTGACAAAAAAAGCAATCTATTGCGCGACTTAAACTGAGCTTCGCATTTGTGTGAATAATCATAAAAATAAAGCCAGAAAAAAGCTTTTATAAATAAAATTTAATAATTATCAAAAAAAAAATCAAACGAACGGCAGAAACTGGGGAACGGAGTGTCTTAACACTAGGTTCCCTCTGCCTACCCTGCTGTGTGCGGGATACAGCGTGAAGCTGATTTATTTATTTTTATTTATTAAATCCAACGAAAAAAATATACTCTTATCAATGAATATTACTACGAACTACGAACACTTATATAAATTTTATTCATGTTCGTGCAATTTGTGAGGCGAGTCACGACGGTGTGGGTTAGATTTCCCGAGCTAAATAAACTATTATAGGTTCCCAGATTCCCTCTGCCTACTCTGCTATGTGCACGATACAACGTGAAGTTAAAAAAAAATCTTTCCATTATATCATCAAAAGCTGCGTTGTGTCTTTTTTTACTGTTTGGTCACCTACATTTTACTATTCTTGCATGTTGATAGTGCCAACTTTGTGTTTCATTTTTAATAAATCGAATACAAATAAAATATTAAAAATGACGATATGACGCTGCTATCAGTACAAGAGATTCTCACGCCGGTTGTCAAAAAGCAGCATAAACTACTATAATTTGATTTAACTTTGATTTAACTTTGTTGTATGATTTTTTGAAATTAAAAACACACATAAACTTCTATAATAAGTTACAAACTTAATTAATGGCTTAATTTTGCGATGACAGGCGCAAAATAATCTGCCAGTGTCA
>JAAIXJ010000533.1:68725-146562 GCA_013403705.1 Heliconius hermathena | reverse complement strand
ACTGTACAAGAGCTAGATAAGTTATTTTACAAATAATATCGTGAGTATTTATCCAAATCAATTAATTAATAGTTAAGGCTGTTTGTAATATCTATATTTCTTAAACGAATAATAATGTAATTCAAGCGGGCAAAGCCGCGAGCAGGCCGCGAGCAGGCCGCTAGTAGATAATAAATTTATTCATAAAGGGATAATAAATAAAACCACAGAAAAGTTAGACTAAAAAGAATATTAGTAAAAAAAATATTTTATTAAATTACCAAACTTGAATATATACATACCAATTTCGTCATTGTAAACCTTTGACATTACGCCACTCACGTCATCGTACATCCACACGTAATCACACATGCACAAAAAAGTCCACATTTTCACACATATGATACTAGCGGCCCGTCCACGGCTTCGCCCACTTAAAATACATGATTATTGATTTAATAAGCAGAATTGATTGACAACTCTAATGACTTCTAATATGATATTTTTGTTACTTTAATCTGTAATATTCTATTATGATTTTTTTACGACATTATCGTAACTTCTGTAAGAATTTTTGATTGTTTCGAACTAAAAAATATGACCAATGTTGATATTTGATATTCATAAAATATACATAAAGCTAATTATTTATTATATGTATATATTTTTGTAACATTACGTTCTTTTTACCTATGTTATGTTTTTTAAAGCTCTGTTAAATGTGCTGATGTCACTTAATAATTTAATGTACTGCTTCAGAAACAGCCTTAAATGTTAAATTATTGATTTGGGTAAGGATTCATAATATTCTTTGTAAAATAACTGTAATGTTTGCATATTAACTCCTGTACAGTTTTTAAATTAGTTACACATATTATTAGCTAAATGTACAATTGGTAAATATGTAGTTATTACAGAGTACACGTAGAAAGGATGTTTTTAGGCATTTTTATATAGATTTATTTCAAACGAACGAACGAACCAAAAAATCTATGTATTTGCTTGATATCTCTTTGAAGATCAAATCGTTCTTTATCTCTGTGTTGAATTAATTACGATTTAAACTTAACTGTTATGATTTATGAAGGTAATCTCCACTAACAATTCAATTTTGTTTACTTTATTGTATAAAATATTGTATAATAGTGCTTCAAAAATATATATTTTTATCAACAGTCATATAACCAAGACGTTTCGAATGTCATTCTTTAGCCAGGAATCTTACCAGCGCGATTGCTATATAACATTCGCAGGCAAACTAATGCCTTGAGTTCATTCAAATGACGATAACTTTTTTTTAATGAACCGATTTTGATGAACCAAACTTTAGTAGTTAAGTTGAGTTAAAACAAAGCAATTGGTGAAACTTTTAAGTAAATCGGTTCAGTACTTTCAGAGAAAAATGTGGACATACATATCGACAGACAGACAGACAGACAAGAAATTCAAAAAAATATTTTTGCTTTCTATTATTCTTTTTAAGTGTCCCTCTATCCATTTCAGTCAAAATTACTGAATGTACAGACAAAATATTTTTACTGTCTTATTATATATAGAGAAGATTACATCCACATATGATATTACACATCCACACATTCGCACATATCCATATATAAGAACAAACATTTAACGTCAACGTTAAGTTATGAATCCACACATGTGATCACACATCTACACATGAGAACATACATTCACACATAAGATCATAAAGTAATCAATGTGATCTAATTTTTATTATCTTTTTAGTTTTTTATATATATGAGAAAAAATTTTAAAGTATTTTTGAGGACTCATTTATAGGTGACTCGATGACTCATATATTTTATATAAGAAATTCCATCTTTTCATTTTTATTACAAAATGAAAAGATGGAATTTCTTCACTTATTACTGAAGTTTTACTCTATTTTTACGAATGTAGATGCTTATGGAGGAACCGGTGTTCGATACGCTCCGTACTAAAGAACAGCTCGGCTACAGAGCGTTCAATATGATCAGATACGATTTTGGTGTTCTGGGCTTTTCTGTCACTGTCAACACAGAAGTGGATAAGTTTAGGTACGTCTTTGTCAGCACTTGAACATTTACTTAATAAACGATATGACCGTTTATATCACAAAATTCACGTATTTCTAAACTACAAAGGGAATGAAAATTAATATGGTACTTTCAGTTGACCTACTACCTAATTATAAGGAAAAAATCTGAAAACTATACATTTGTAGTTATATGCAAAAATAATAATATTCTTAAAACGGCGGGCAAAATTTGGTTTTAAAGCCGCTAGTTCTGAAAACAAAAAAAAACTTGAATTTCAGAAAAAGCTCGAGACCTCCAAATTTTGTACGAAAGCATCGGTGGGAGAGCCCGATTCGCGCTTGTTTTGTTCTCAAATGTATGTGAAAGTGAAAATCTAACTCCAGGGGGTCACATCACGTCGACTATGTAGTAAGGCAACGCATCTGTAGCTCCTCTGGTGTTGCACGAGGTTGTGGGCGTCGGTAATCACTTACCATCAGGTGACCCAAACGCTCGTTTGCCTTGTCCTTTTCCAAGAAAAAAAAGACTATATATATACAATTAAAATAACATTATATACAATTTCCATACAGCGTTTCATATGTAGATCAACGTATAGAGGCGTTCCTAAAGAAGTTCGCTCAAGACACGCGTCAGGGCGGAGAGAAGGCGCTCGCCCCAGTGAGGCGCGCCCTCGAGCAACAGAAATATACTTCTGATAACGAACTAAATGATGAGGTCTTGTCAACGTGAATTTTGTTGTTATTATATATATTTTTTATCGTCACCATTTATCCCGCACACGGTAGGGTAGGCAGAGTAGTCGAATAAAAAGTTCTCGCCTTTATTGAATAAAGAATATATTGATTTTCACTTTTTTGTTTTGTTTGGCAAGCCAATGTAACTAAAAACATGACATATAAGTTTTGTTATAACAGATAAAAAAATTAAACTATTATTTTTGGAAGGATAAATAAATTATAAATTTATTTATCCTTCCAAAAATAATTTATAATTGGAATTATAAATTATATATTTATTTATGATATGTAATTTATTTGAATAAAATTTAAATTGTCATCAAATTTACAGTTTGAAAGATATTGGAGAGAGATCGTAAATCGAGCGTACCAGTTCGATAGGCTCTTTACTGAGGTAATTTCTGTCTGTTTAACTAATAGTAATAGATATCGCATTTTATTTTTAACCTCTCAAGCAAACAAATGGGTATTATAAGTTTTACATGTCTGTGTGTTTATCTGTATTTCTGCCTGTAACTCCCAAATGGATGATACGATTTTGATATCGTTTTTTTGTTTCATAATCGTGATTCACTATGACACACACGTGACTATAAATAGTCGTCTGAAGTTTAGTGCCGGAGTTTCCTTATTTTTTTAATTTATAGTACTACGCTACATGACTATATTTTGTATTTATTAAAAATATTTATTTATTTTTGACGAAGATTTTATTTATTGTGCTTATATAGGCTGAGGCGGTAGAACAACTGAAAATTGCAGACATCAACAGTTGGATCGAAAATCACTTCTCCTCTGGTAACAAGAAGTTGTTTAGGAAACTTTCTGTTCAGGTAATAATTAAACTCCTTTTTTTTCATTATTAATTAATTGTGCTAATAATAAATGTGTGACGATGCCNAAGCGTGCAGTTGTGCCATCAATTTAAGTAATTGTTTTTAAGAAAATCCTACGTCTAAACTGTTGAGGTATCTTGATTAATTCCATTAGGTATGGGTTTAAAATATTTTACCCTATATGCTGTTCCCGTAAAAGGAGCGCTGACGCTTCCATTCTGAATTTTCTTAAAAACAATTACTTAAATTGATGGCACAACTGCACGCTTAACTATTTAATTTTGTATACTTACATTGCATGTTTACAAATGTTTTAAATAATATTAATTATTGTTGTGCATTACTAATGGACATAAATGTTCCGACAAATTTTAGATAAATTGTATGATGAGTGGCACAACTCAACGCCGTGGTTTGTTTCGTTATCAGGGGAATAAGTACGAGTACTCGTATATCAAAATATTCAGGTTCCATTAGGAATCGTACCCACAACCCATTCGCTTACAAACTGACACTTTGCCTCGATGGTCTCTAGAAATATTTATTTTTTTTCTATTATTTTTTTATTCAGATTGTCGGACACAAGCCCCAAAATGGAAATGAAACAGCAGAAGCAACAAAACAAAAGAGCTTGAAACTCCATTATTTAAACGCAACGGATTCTGGAGACCCGAAAGAAGACAAAAGAAACTTTATCATGGATATCGGTGAATTCAAAAAGAATTTACCTGTTATTAAAGTTCCTACAGTTGAATTACCTGATTGCTAATCATGGGCGTAGAAATGGTAGGGAGAGAGGCCGGATGGTCAGTGCCCACTCCAGAAATTTTACTTACAAAAAAATTGCCCCCGAAAAATAAAAAAAGCATCGGCACGAACATATCTGTTCAAAGCTAAAGTCAAGCCCCACTCCCAGAAAAATCTCTAGATACGCTAATTGAATATATAATGCATTTAAATATTAAAATAGTAGCTTGAAAAAGGTAAAAATATATGTACGCTTCGTATATGCTATTTGTACTAGTGATGTAACGAATGTAGCGACAGTGAATATAAAAAAATAATCAGTTTGGATATTTTAGTTCAATAATAAAAATCCATTTCTTTCATAAGAAATATGATTTGAATATCGAAAAATATATGCCAGTGACAATTGTAATCATATTATTGGATGTTCATTTACCTTTTTACTTTTACTAAAAAACAATGAATCTCATTTGAGCTTAAAAAAACTGTGACGTAAACAAGATTAAAATTAAAAAAATAACTATATTTGCCTTTGCGAATTTACAATGTAAATTCGTTATATCACTATTTTATACATCTATTATTGAAAGTGTTATTATAATATTTCAAATTTATTTTGTTAAAGTATTTATTAATTGAATATGATTGTTTTATTTTTTTATTTGTGCATACATAAAATATTTCTAATATTGCTCATTTTTGTTACTTACTTAGAAATTCTTCTTCTTAAATGCTTTTTTGCTTCTTAAATGTTACTTACTTAGAAAACGTATACAAATTTGAACGTAGCAGGACTCGAACCCGCGCCTCCTGGAAATCGACCAAGTCCTGATCGGTTCGTTCAATTTTTTACGTTCAAATTTTTATACGTTTTCTAAATAAGTATTTTTCTTTCCTAAGTGTGGAATAACACTTTAAAAATGTTTAAAAAAATTCTTAAACGTTATTTTGTTTGATCGCGTTATTATTTGAAAAAGAAATAAAAATGGTTTTCCTATTCCAATTTTTTTTTTTTTAATTTATGGTTCAGATCACTTTATATACATGTCAAAGAAAGAAAGAAATTGTAATAAAATCGCAGTTTGATAAAATTAGTATACTATTTGAATGCGACCGTCGCGGTCTCTCAGAGCCGTCCCCTGCCTGCGCAAGTAACGCTGTAGCATCACGTAGTCTAAGTCCAAGTTTACCAAATTTTCTCTATTGTTCGATAACATCTGGAATAAAGTATTATGAACATATAAATTAAAGCATCGCCACAATTTATTCCGCATATATTAGGGTAAACAAATAAAATAAAAAAATAAAACCAAGTAAGTATTTTTATATACACTTTCCGACCAAATTTGAAGTATTGCGTTTTGAATGGCGTCACGTAACACTGTCACGACTGTGTGTTACCAGCGTGTGGAAATAAAGAAAAGGGAAAAAGGGAAAGCGTAGGGAAATATACGAGTATGTTATGTTTGAAGTATTTTCTTTTCCCTGTCTCTATTAATCGAGTTTAATAGTTAATCTTAAAAGACACAGTTTAAGTTTTAAATAGTGTTAATTTACTTTTAATATGGCATCTATATATTTAACTAAAATTTAATTGTAGTCGTAGGTTCAAATACACACAAAAACACTTCACCAAATAAAATATAACAGTTATTGTTACAGTATTAACTTACGGTCGTGGCGCAGCGGCAGGAGGTGTGACTGCAAACCGACTGGTTGTGGGTTCGATCCCCACTCGAGGAGATGAAATATTTACTTAAATTTATATTTCCATTTCTTCGCTCTGGTGTCGAGGTTAAGCGCGGCGTTGAGTTCTGCCACTCAACACACAATGCCTCCAGAATTCGGCAGAAAGTAGGGAACGGAGTGTCTTAACACTAGGTTCCCTCTGCCTACCCTGCTGTGTGCGCGTGAAGCTAATTTATTTTTTTTATTTATTAACTTAATAAGTAACTTTCGTCCTCCTACCGTGTATCCACCACCGCCATCTCCAATATAATTCTGTGTAAGCACTTTGTATGTAGCTTCAGGGTTGAGGGGCTCGTAGCGAGGCACAGCGCATCGTATGCAACGTATGGAGGCGGACACCACGCGAGACCCTATAGGCGCTGATGCGTTGTATATGTTACGCATTCCTGTAAGTTGATGGATACAGGGTCAATAAATGCGAAGTTAATTGAAGCTTACAGATCCATGTGTGTGTGGTGTGGCGGACCGTGGAACTTAAAACCGCGTCTTGTTGACAAAACCTGGAAGTATTCCTCCGAAATTATAAAGTACCTTATAGGTACATCAATATAAAGATATAATAACAATTATATATTTTTAAGAAAAGTACAATACGCTGGTTGATGATGTGGACATACTTTTTGTTGGATTCTTAATAAAAAATATCTCTATTATATAATAAGACAGTAAAAATATTTTGTCTGTACATTTAGTAATTTTAACTGAAATGGATAGAGGGACACTTGAAAAGAAAAATAAAAAGCAAAAACATGTTTTGTGAATTTCTTGTCTGTCTGTCTGTCTGTCTTTCGACATATTTTTGTCCATATTTTTCTCTGAAAGTACTGAACCGATTTCTTGAAAATTTCACCAATTGCTTTGTTTTAACTCAATTTAACTACTAAAGTTTAGTTCATCAAAATCGGTTCATTAAAAAAAAAGTTATCGTCATTTGAAAGAAGTCGTAATTAATTCAACACAGAGATAAAGAACGATCTTGAAAGAAATATCAAGTAAATACAAAGATTTTTTGGTTGGTTCGTTCATATAATATATGTAACTAATTTAAAAACTGTACAGGAGTTAATATGCAATTATTACAGTTATTTTACAAAGAATATTATGAATCCTTCAAATCAATAATTTAACATTTAAGGCTGTTTCTGAATGAGTAAATTAAATTATTCACTGACATCAGCACATTTAACAGAGTATATTATATAGGTAAAAAGAACATAAAGTTACAAAAATATATACGTGTAATAAATAATTACGTGTAATAAATAATTAGTCGTATATTTTTATTTAAAACAATTAAAAAATTCTTTGACGATAATGTCGTAAAAAAATCATATTAGAAGTCATTATAGTTGTTAATCAATTCTGCTTATTAAATCAATAATCATGTATTTTAAGCGGCCGAAGCTGTGGACGAGCCGCTAGTAAGAAATATATTACATAAATTTTGTAAGCAAATACCTCCTATTTGTAGCATTCTACCGCTGTAGAAACTCGTAGAGTTCGTTTGCGTCACTCCCACGGAAAATTCTAGGCCTTCCAATAAGTATTTACCTTTTAAATCATACACTTGCACATAATTTTCAAAAGGCATTGCCATTAAGAGCGCTTCTGTTGTAATATCTGGAAACATAAAACAATTATTTTGCTTTAAAAATTAGCTTCACGCTGTAACCAGCATTTAGCAGGGTAGGCAGGGAGGGCCTAGTGTTAAGACAGTCCGCTCCCACGTTCAACCGAATTCAGAAGGCATTGCGTTTTGAGTGACAGAGTTCCACGCCACGCTTAACCAGGCGCTGCAAACAAGGCAAACGAGGCTTACGCTCCGTCGTCAGTTAAGTTAAGTTTCCGTCGTCTTGCCAATTTTGAAGGTCGGGACCTGTCAACTATCTGGCGCCGTGTTGACTCGGACGATCCTGTCCGAGTCTACGCATGACTTTACAAATCCCACAGTGGTAATGCAGAAACGGATCGGCCCATGGAGCACATACAATCGGCTATCGACGATATGCTCTCACAGATATCCACCGCTGAGGTCGATATACTTTGTGATTTCAATGCGCACAATGCCATTTGGTTTGGGTCACGCACCACCGACCACGCGGGGAGACCTGCATTCGACCTTGGTATAGCGCATGAATTTGACATAGAACTTTATATTCACTGTAGTGCCAATCGGTGGCAAGTCATAGTCTTGGTTGGCGGCTATAAAACGAGTAATCTAGACAACTGGTGACACAACAAAAGGAATTTTCTTAGTGGTTAGCGCGTAAATTTGTGTCTTCTGGGATTTGAATTGAACCAGATTACTTTCACCCCATGAAGAAACGCTCCCGAGGGATTCTTCAAAAGAAGACACAAGTTTATGGCACTGGTCAACGAAGTATACAGCGTTCATTGTGCTATGGAGATGATAGCACTTAGCAATATTTTTCATTAATATTCATAAGAAACTATGTAGACGACAGCAGGCAGACTTAAGGGAACGCCAGCATTCACGAGCATTATTCTAAAAACCGTAAATTCTGAGGAAGCCCGTAAGATGGAAGATTTGCAGGAGCGCCTCATGCCACACTCCAACCAAGGCCTTGTTCATATCTACACTAACTACAAGGCCCTCTCCCTTGCTTTCGATAGTCGCAAACCAGCCGTGGGTTAGGTAAACCCGAAAATCATGGATTCGACCATGGCGGAAGCTATATTGGCTGTCATTGATCAATCGGTGATCCTCTAGATCAGGGGTTCCCAACCTTTTCTTGATCAAGGACCACTTTTATATCATTTTTGGTAGCAGGGACCTCTATGTAGGTATAATAAAAATTAACTGTGATAATCAAATAGAAATTTTAACTAAAACTCAATAGGAACCGCCATGGTTGTTCAACCGGTGTAACACCAGACCTTCGGTGACGGTGTAACACCAGACCTAGCGGTTTACCTAACCCACCGCTGGGCTGCGGCTATTAAAAGCAAGGGAGAGGGTCTGGCAGTTAGTTTGGACATGGCAAAGGCCTTTGATCGAGTGTGGCATGGGGCGTTCCTTGCTAAACTTCCATCCTATGGATTTCCCGAGAATTTATGGAAGTGGATCCAGTTCAAGATCCAGATCCAAATGCCTGTTTTCTCATTGAGCGCAACATCAAAGTCTTTATCGATGGTCGATTTTTGCTCCGAACATATGCCCGTGAACATTGGCGTTCCTCAAGGCTGCGTGCTGTCCCCTACGCTGTTTCTTCTGCATATCAATGACATGTTGAAAAAACCAGCATTCATTGTTATGCATTATTCCGGCCGCGTAAGTTTTTCTCGGGAAAACGACAACCAGTGCCGAAATAAACTTGTGTCTTCAGTTGAGACATCCCTCGGGAATTTTTCCTCATGTGGTAAAAGGAACTTGGTTCAATTCAATCCCAAGAAGACACAAGTTTGCGCGTTAACCACAAAATAAAACCCCATTTGTTGTATCACCAGTCCAAAACACTCCCCTTTTAGCCGCGCCCAGCACATTGGGTCTTAGCGTTTCGAGTCACTATCGAGCTCATCTGGAAATCAAGGCAAGTTGGCATCAAAAAAACTGGGGGTCATTAACAGAACGAGACAGTACTTCACGCCAAAACACCGATTAGCTCATATGGAGTACTGTTCTCATCATTGGACTGGTGTCCCCCAGTATCGGCTTGACCCATTTGATCGCATACAACGTGGAGCCGTTCTAATCGTTGGGGACCCAATGATCTGTGCAGGGCTTGACAGATTGGCTTTGCGTATTTATCATGGGGAGTGTTCTGGAGAACTGTTTGGCCGACGTCACAAACTCAAATATCATCCAAATCTGGATACGTGGCGCTCCACTACTATGCAGTTGCGTAAGAAATTCTTTCCACGCGCACCTCAGCTGTGGAATGGCCTACTTGCGGCAGGTCGGCACAGTCCAGGTCGATACGACCTAGGTACCTTCAAAAATTGCGTCTATTTCTACCCTAAAGGACGGCAACGCACATGTAGTTCCTCTGATGTTGGGCGGCGGTAATCACTTACCATCAGGTGACTTATGCGCTAGTTTGCCTTGTCTTTTTACATAAAAAAAACCTCGACACTAGAGCGTAGAAATACGAATATTAAATATTTCATTTCTTAGACTGTGAATCGGACCCACAACCTTTTGGATTTAGATTTGAATCCTTGCCTCTTGGAAATTCGAGCTCGAGCAAATTCGACTCATTCGAGCAAGAATCAATACGTTTTAGCCATACGTTTTAAAAATGATAGCAATACTTTATAAGTTTTTCTACAGCACAAAATATAAAAAATCATATAGAATATATCTACAAAATAAATACTACGAGTACTTACCACCAGAGTTGATATTAGCACGAATGCCGCCCGCGTTGATCATACATACGTGAGCGTGTCCCCACGCGCCTTCTTCAGCCATGGACATTACCTTTAAATATTACAAATTGTTTTAAATCTTCTACTATATTGTAGATAGTAGAACATTTAAAACGGGAACGGAGTGTCATAACACTTGGTTCCCTCTGCCGACCCTGCTGTGTGCGGGACACAGTGTGAAACTGATTTGATTTATAATGTAGATATAATCTCACAAATAAAAAGAGAATGGGACCATTAAGCTATATTAGCTTTTTTTTAGCTATATAACAGGGTTGACAGAGGGAAACTAGTGTAAAGACACCCTGTTACCCACTCTCTGCTAAATTCTGGTGACACTGTGTGCTTTGTCTTGTTGCTAGAACGAGGAAGAATTCGAATGATTCAATCGTCGCATATACGACTCGTACAGTTACACGCTGTGCCACGGTGCCACAACAGCCTCAATTAAAAAACAGTTTATTTATATGTAATAAATATTATACCAAATATATAAATATTGAGTATCTTACGTCTTCAAGAAAGCCATCGCAGGCCCAGCTGCCGAGGTTGCATTCGTTGCTGTAGCACCCGCGATTTAAATTCGATATTGAAGACCCTAGAACCTCTTTGCCAACCGCATCCACTTCTTGTCTCCATGGTTCTAATAAACTTTCTATTCTGGGATCTAAAGCGCAGGCATACGTTGATTCATATTAAAAAAAGATACCAACATAATTGTAGTAAGGTGAATAAGCAGCGACAGCCCTGAATTTAGCTGTTGACTGTAGAGAACTGCGCAAATTAGGTTTTTTTTCTTATTTTTGATTATTTTCTTCCTGAGTGAAAAATGCGCAAAAATTCAGAAACCTAACTTCAGGGCGGCCGACGATTTTTTGACCGTACTGATTTTACGTTAAAATTAAATGTTCTAATAAGTAAGAGTATATTTAAAAAAAATATTTTAAGTTATACTTTCATTAAACAAAGATTTATTAGATTAATAATTTGCCAAGAAAACAACTATTGTAGACAAATTTTATTTCGAGGAGTTCTTTTTATAGTTTTAAAAATAGATAAACACGATTTCATAAAGACTCTATCAATACCTACTACTATATTTTATATTGGGATGAATTTTAAATTGTTTAATGTTAAAATTCTAAAGTATTTTATACTAACCTCTAACAATTGAAGTGCCGAGGTATATTGGTTGTCCTTCCCAATTGACTACCTTGCCGGAGTCATCGAAGAACACTTTAATATTACCTAAATACCGAGTGTAGGCGGCTGCTTGTACAATTAGGACCTAAAACAAAATATTTTTTATATATTTTTATATAAACAACTTGAATATGACGACCTAGGTCAAGATACAGATTTTTCTTACAAAAATAACATATTCTATATCTATGCTTAGTACAGGTCCAATAATTGTCGTAACTATTACTAATATTAAAAAATCAGTACCTACTTATATCTGTAATTTACGGTATTTCAAAGTTTATAAAAAATTATTATGTAATCAGCTTCATGCTATATCCTGCACACAACAGGGTAGGCAGAGGGAACCTAGTGTTAAGACATTCCGTTTCCCACTTTCGGCGGAACTCAACGCCGCGCTTTTGCCTTGACACCAGAGCGAAAAAATGAAAATATAAATGTTAATAAATATTTCACTGCCCCGAGTAGGGATCGAACCCACAACCAAAAAAAATATGATGTCTAGCGTCTAAATGTCTAGCGTCTAAATTAAAGACCAGAACAAGGCTTGGCCTAGAGTTTTTACATTTGTAAGAAGCAAACAGTTATTTAAAAAACCGGGAAAATGCAAGTCGCACTTGCGCACGAAAGGTTTCCATTATTAAGATTATCCATAAAAGGAAACAGCAAAAAATAATCTTTGTTGTAGGGGCCCCCTTGAATATTTGTTTTATTTTAATTTAATACTACGTCTACCGTCTACCTGTAGCCGTAAACAATATTGAGCAAAAATATCGCGATTGTTGTAATGGCGGCCATCTTATATATTTATTTTATTCTTTTACAATTTGTTAAATTTGACCTCGGTTAACCTTCGACAACAAAGTATCAAAGATACTGGAGGAACGTCACGTAAAAAGCATGAGAACCCCTAGAATGCTTATATGAAGAGGTTGATGACGGGGGACGAGGCGAAAGAGTTATGTTGAGACTGTAGCGTTTGGCGCTCCGTTCTCTCTGACTACCCCGCAGGGATAAAGCGTGAAGCTAAGTTAAGTTAAGTTTAGTTTAGTATAAACTGTTATAGTGACAACAGAAATACATCGTTTGTGAAGTTTTCAACTGTCTAACTATTACGGTTTATCAGATAACGCCTGGTGAGAGACAAACAAACAGAAGGACCGTTGGATCGAGAGCGGAGTTCTAGTAATAGGGTACCGTTTTACCTTTTGGGTACGTAACCCTAAAACAATACCTTATGCCCACTAGATTGCGTGACGATAGTTGGATAGTCCCCAACTGGAATGGAGCCGTCGGGAGTATCACCATCTCCGGAAAACAACAGCGAATGTGAGTGACCGCCAACTATGATATCCACTTCCGGTGGCATGAGTGAAGCTAAAGACCTGGAAAAACATTTTAAAATATTTTAAAGATCAGCTAATTAAATATTTCGTGAGTACTTAAATACACAAATACATACATAATATAAGTAAATAATATATGTATACATATTAAGGTAATTGTATAAACATATAGTTTGTAGTGTATTACGAAATAAATGGTGTTGAGCCTTTTGCTCAAGCGCGGCGTTGACTTCCGTCACTCAACACGCAATGCCTCCAGAATTCGACGGAAACGGAGGAACGGAGTGTCTTAACATTAGATACCCTCTACCTGATCTGCTGTGTACAGCGAGCTGGATCAGCGTGAAGCTGATTTAATTTAATTTTTAGGAAAAAAAAACTTAATAGTTTACACACATATCACTGCTGTACCCCACATGTGAAAGTACGATGATGATGTCGACTTCTTGGGCAGTAAGAATTGCAGCTTCTCGACGAACAGCTTCTAGCTCGTCTTCCATTATTACGTTGCCGATTGGAGCTGTGAACTAATAATCAACCAAATTACTAAATATAAAATACATATCATGCATTAGTTAAGAATATAAGTGGTATCGGAGGCCAGTCGTGGCGCAGGGGCACAATGTATGCCTGTAAATCGACTGGTTGTGGGTTCGATCCCCACTCGAGGAGATGAAATATTTATTTACATTTATATTTTATTTCTTCGCTCTGGTGTCGAGGGGAAAGCGCGGCGTTGAGTTCCGTCACTCAACACGAAATGCCTTCAGAAAATGGCGGAAAGTGGGGAACGGAGTGTCTTAACACTAGGTTCCTTCTGCCTACCCTGCTGTGTGCGGGATACAGCGTAAAGCTGAAAAAATTATAAATAAGTTGTATGGAGAAATCGTTCGTTCAATTTAGTTTTACTCTCCTTGTAAACAGCAAAACGGACGTTTAATCTCTTTTAATATAATTAATTCACTCATATACAGGATGCCTCGTAAATTATGGATAATTCTTAAACACAATCATAATACTTGTTAAAATGGCTATGGGAACATAATATTAAGATACTGCCTTTTCCAATTTCCTACGAATCTTCGAGGCATTGTATGTTGAATGGCGGAACTCAACGCCGTGCTTTTGACTTGGTACCAGAGAGAAGAAATAAAAATATTAATAAATACTAGTTCATTCCCCGAGTGGGAATCTAACCCACAACCGTTGCGTTACAGTCACACACTAGTGCCCCTGCACCATGATGGCGCTCAAAATAAGACACAAAAATATTTGCTGGATGGTTAGAAACCATAAACCATACACGTTTTACTTTTCATTTAAATAACAATTTTTTGTACATTATTTTGCGTTTCTTTATACTACATCTAAAATAAATGAAGTACATTCATTACATATTTGGTGTTATAATTTTATTTATAGAATAATTATTATATAAATAAAATTATAACACCAAATAAGTAATGATTATACCAATTAATGAGGGGGGCCATGGTGCAGGGGCACAAGGTGTGGCTGCAAAATCGTTAGGTTGTGGGTTCGACCCCACTGGAGGTGAAATATTTATTTAAATATATATTTCCATTTCTTCGCTCCGGTGTCGAGGCAAAACGCAGCGTTGAGTTCCGCTACTCACGCTCAACACGCAATTCAGATCCCCGTGGTCTCTCTGTCCTTTTAAAAAAAAAAGTTTCAGAAATGATGTTATATAAACTGAGAAAGAGTAAGGAAGAGTGTCGCTATACGAGATTTTATTTGAATGCCAGTGTACTGTGCTAAGCCATATACTGTAACTCACTGGTGACGTAGGATATTAAACAAGGAAATCACCTTGTAGATTAGATATATTTATACATCGATACAAAAAGATAAACGTTTTATCACAATCATAATTCAAAGTAAGTACATACCTTCATAAGATGAATTTGTAAAGTTTTAGGTATTCAATAAAAATAAAAAAAAGACAGAAAATTCAATTATTTTAAAAAGTCAAGGTCTATTTGGATTTTTTCCTTTTCTTTTGTTAAAATAATATGTATATAACTTACTGTTTTTAATAGTATCCCAATAATTCCAATTTTTCGGTCTTTCCTTGTAATAATGACGTGATTTTTCACAAACGGCGCCATTTCCGGTTCAAAGGTAGTGTTTACATTTGCCCCTAACATGGTCGACTCGAGCATACGAAGATAGGGATATAATCCTTCTATGCCATGATCAAACTCGTGGTTCCCTAATACCTAAAATATGTTTTTTATTTAATCTTAACATTTATAAATTGTATATATTAATATATTTAAAGCTGTCGCGGAGCAGTCGCAGTAGTAAGCGCGACGGTTGTGGGTTCTATTTCCAGTTAGGGATGTGAATTATTATTTATTAATATTTTCATTAAAAATTAAATTCATTCTTTCGCTTTGGTAACAACTGAAAAATACAAAGCGTGGCGTGAAGTACACTCTGTTCAAACAGTGTTCTTGAGTCAATACGCAATGCTTTAAAAATTCGTCGAAAAGAGGTGTCTCGACACTAGGTTCTCTCTGCCTATCCTGCTATATTTAAAGGACACGGCGTGAAGCTGAAAAAAACTATACAAATGTAAAACGAAAACTTACATGAGCGTCGTGAGGCAGCATATTCATGAAATTTTGGCTGACATTCCAACGTAAGAAATTATACCAAATGGTACCTTGGAATGTGTCTCCAGCGTTAAGTAATATAGACTCTGGTTCTGCTTCCAGAATCTCCATGACAGCTGTGTAGAGACGAGAGAACCCGCCTATACAGTCCCCTGCTGTCGGATTGCATGGTCCTCCATTTAAGGCTATTTGGTCAAAGCTTAAAAAATTTTAAAAAATATAGTAGATAGGTATTGTATGTACCTACCTATAATTGGTTTAGTTAATTTTTACTTCAAATAATAAAAAAAGAAAAATGCAAATAGCATAGAAAAGAAATGTAAAAAGAGAGAAAGGACTTAAAATATAAAAAGAGAAGAGTGGAATAACGTTAAGTGCACATAAAAAAAAGATAATACTAAGTAAATATATAATATACTTATGATATATATAAAAATACATAAACTTATACACAATACACAAATATCTACATATATTTATAAATAAATACATATAAACATAAATATTCTTATACAAACAAATACTACATTATGATATAATATATCCAATATAACTAATAGATAGAAAATTCTTTAAAAGTCTACAAATGTTCTCAATTAAAAAGGTGTTGTTTAAGACGTCTTTCAAAAAGGGTAAGTGACATTGAATGTCGCACTTCAGTAGGAAGTACATTCCAGAGAATAACTACTTTTACAGTTACAAAAGGAGTTGGATTGGAGGGGGTATGGCAGGTTGGAAGTTTGAGAAGGTTATCACTTCGCGACCTTAGTTCAAGGCGTAGAAGAGAATCGGAACTAAGGAGGTTGAAACGCTCTTTTAAATAAGAGGGAGCGGAAGGATTGTATAGGATAGAATAAGGAAGGGTAAGCATACGATAACTGCGGCGAATCTAATAGAAAACCATCCAAGCTGACGATAATTAATAGAAACGTGATCATATTTACGCAAACCAAAAACAAATCTTATACATAGATTTTATAACCGTTCTAATTTTTTCAATTGTTACTCAGATATATCCGGGTAATACGAGTCCAGTGGCGTAACGGGCGCAACTCGCGCCCGGTGCAAAATACCTTTTCAGCGCCCCCCAGACGAACGTTTTTGCAGTTTTGCGGACCTTTTGGCGCCCCTTTGTGAGTAGCGCCCGGGGCATGATGCCCCCCTTTGCCCCCCCCCCTCACTACGCCACTGTATGAGTCAACATAATCTAAAATCGGTACCAATAGTGACTAGAGTATTTTTGATGTTGATAGATAGAAAATATTTTCATCTTTTCAGATGATGATGATAGATAGAAAATATTTCCATCTTTTCATGGCTCTGATATTGGCAAATAGTTTACTGCTGACCTCAGCTATTTACGCTGACCAAGATAGTAAGTTGTCTTAAACGATCCCAAGGTTTTAATAGGCGGCCTAGCAATTAAAACAGCACCATCAAACTGTATAGTAAGGAAGGCCATTCATATAAAGTTTTTTTAACTGCTTTGTACTACTTATGATACTAACCTGTGATTTGTTAGGATTACCGGTGAGGCCATAAAACCTGCTCCAACTAGCAACATTCTGCAAATCCCTATTGAATTTATGAATAGCTTCGTCTCTGTCACTCGTAGGCGTAGCTATGTAAATCTACAAGTCGTCAGCATATAGATGGTAAGATGAGGAAAGGTTTTGGCAGATAGTTTCAATGAAAATACACAACGGGAGAGGAGAAGGACATCCCCTTGAGGAACACCCATAGAAGAACGAACGAAAGGATTTTGTCATTGGCTCGTACATTTTGTCGCCGATTGATTTACGTACACTTAGGGATTGGATGTGGTTTTCCTTACATATTTGGGTGGGTAGGTAATAGTTTCTTCATGGAACAATAGTATGTTCCTTGATTTCTTTGAAATTTTAATTAGGATCAGCAGAAATCACTTGATGGCTAAGTTTAAGCATTGTTTAGTCAAACGTTGCTTTGTCCGGACAATAATTTTTAAAATGTTATATTCGTTGGCTATTTCTTTGCTCAACGACTAGTTAGATCATTATCAGATGTATTACCTACCAAAGTAATCGGCTTAGCAGGTCACGCCCACTTTTAATGATTGCACTAAGACGCGTGTTTCCCACATGATTGGAAATATTAAATATTTTTTGAGGATATTTTTGTTCCAAAAATGTTTTTCAAAATTCCTAATTGATTCCACCTAATTGTCGTATCTACTACTTACTGGAGTACATCAGAAAGTGTGGAATTTGTTCCAGATTTAAAAAATCTCATCTCAGTCTAGAGATATTTAAAATTTACTTATAGATACAGATATAGATAGGTATTATAAATGCGAATATTTGTAATGAACGAATTTATATGAAGCTAAAGTACCTAATATAGCTAATACCAGATGGAAGAGGCAGCGCTCCTTTTACGGAAACAGCGTATAGGGTAAAATATTTCAAACCCATATCTAAAGAAATTCATCAAGATAACTCAACAGTTTAGACGTGGGATATTTTTATAAATTTCACAATGTTTATCCATACCTATATTTCATATGATGCAGTTACGCAAATATGCGAATAACGTAAATACATACTACTAAAGGTTAAACAACTTTGAACTTTGCCACCAATATCTACGACTCAATTTCGGAATGAGGCGTATGTGGCGGTTTCTCTTTGATAGGTTTGTGTGTACGTGCTTCGTTCTTTCAATTTTATTATTTATTTTGTTTGAAAAATCACTTTATAATTTTTGGGAAAAAAAATGTTTTTTAATTGTATTTTTAGGTTTTTAGGAGTAGTTAAAACTATAGTTTCATTTAAAGTGGTGCTGACACTTCCACCCTGTATATCAAAATTCAAATACACATATGCTGCAATTTTTATGGAGATTTGCTATAATTTGGCTGTAAAAAGATTAGATTTGGCTATAATAACATTAACTTTAAGCGGACGATGCTGCGCATAGGTTGCTAGTTTTAAAATAACGAATATTATACAGCAATAAAATTTAATAAATAATAATACGTTTTCACTTTTCTTATATAGAGTATTATAAATTCGAATTCCTATTTTTTTATTAAAAAAGATTATTGTAAGCATTTTTGAATCGTTAAATGAATTTACAAAGAAAAGCTACCACCGGCTCGGGGGTCAGTTCTTAAAAATATTGAATGTATAAATTATATTGATTATATAATTTATAATAAAAGAATTATAAGTAGTATGCGGGCGAAGCCGCAAGTGGGCCGCTAATTATTATATAAACTGACAGCTATCCTAGTTGACATTCAATAGATATTAAATTGGGTACCTCTATCTTTACTTGTTAGTATAATTTTGACAGTTACTTTTTTGATGTTACATTTTTGAAATTTATTATTTACACATATATTTAGACTCGTAAAGGATTTATTAATTTACCACCTTAACCGTCTAGATTCTTTGGTTTAGATACGAGGCGACAAAATGAAGCCTGTATACAATAAACACATCATTTTAAAAACAGTTTTATATGCATAGCCCGCATTTGCAGTAGGTGTACTTTTATTTAGCGTCACGCACACAGCAGGGTAGTCAGAGGGAACCTAGTGTAAAAATACTCCATTGCCCATCTTCCGTCGAAAAGTCGTAGACTTGTTATAGATAATTAAACTACTTACTGTGCATGGAAATCGTTGTAGTGTATGATATTCAAATCAAAGAAGCCGTCCTTATTTTGAGCCGAAACGGCGTTGAACAAGAAACAAAGCAAAATTAAACCTATAATCATATTTACGTTCGGACCGCGTGTGTCTAGTCGAAAGAACACGCGAAAATACGGATTATCTTATTTTAATAATTAAGATAATAACTTCTTATACTCATAAATACCATATCTAATCAAGCAATAAATAATTGGATAACTTATAATAAGTGTTCGTAAGTTCTCGGTGTTATCATACTAATATTATAAATGTGAATGTAAGTTACGCTTGTTGTTTGTTACGCTTTCACGCCAAAACTGCTCAACTGATTGTCATGGACCTTTGTACACTGAGAGATATTAGAAAGTATATAGGATCATTTTTATTAAAAAAATATATTCTTTGGCTATAATATAGGAATAAGTTAAAGCGAGTGAAGCTTCGTTTGANTAGGCAGAGGGAACCTTGTGTTAAGACACTCCGTTCCCCACTTTCTGCCGAATTATGGAGGCATTGCGTGTTGAGTAGCAGAACTCAACGCCGCGCTTAGCCTCGACACCAAAGCGAAGAAATGGAAATATAAATTTAAGTAAATATTTCATCTCCTCGAGTGGGGATCGAACCCACAAGCAGTCGGTTTTACAGTCACACCTCGTGCTGCTGCGCCACGACTGGCCTCTATTATTTTATTTGTTATTATTATAATCTTGATTAGATACAGCATCAATCCCTCCAGCCATATTTCCAAATCAGAGAACCAAAAATTATTTATTAGTGATGAATCGATAAAAGTGAAAACTTTTTAATTTTTTTTATTATTATTTTTACCATTTTTAAACCCCATAACCATGACATATATCTAAATCGATGCTTAATCTCATCAAGATTATAATAAAAAATAAAATCCGATGATGGGCACTCCTTGAAAGGTAAATTTTACACGCGACGTATGTTTTACAGCACTGTGGGACGCCCCGCCAACCCCGCTACCCCGCAATCCCGATTACAACACTCAGGTACAGTAGGGAGTGAATCTATGTGCCATTTACTGCTTCAGTTTGTATTTGACAGAAACTGGTGACGCCGAACTCCACATATCGTATATTATGCACACGACTGTACAATTACATACGCGAGTTTGACTCGTGCCTATGTTTACAATCTCCATAAAGTTTTGCCGTGCTATATATAGTATAGTATGAACTTTCTAAGCTATATTATTAGTTCGATAAGTACATTAATTTAAATAAATTTCGTAATCTTATTTCGATAAAAGGCACTTTAGTTATATATTATAGATAACATTAAATTCTTGTTTATAACAAAATATGTTTCATATTTGTTAATAAAATAAACAAATAAGGAACGACTAATATTTCAAACGTCGATGTTAAATAAATTAAAAAAAATATCACAAAAATAATACGAATAATAATAGATATAACAAAAATCATTCTGTCACCATTTTAAATTTTAATAAAAAAAATTAAATAATAAAATTATTAGACACGTGATTAATTCAACTAGTGTTGTAACAAAAAAAAAGTTTTTTTCACATTGAACCGTACTAAAGGAACGCAGTGTTATTATATAAATCAATATACAGTACGACCGACGAGTCGTGACTGCCTTGAAATTAGTTGGAAAGACTTGATTTTAGGGATCTTTCTTAATTTTTATTATTATCCTCCTGAATGAACAATGCACAAGAGTTCAGGGAGACCACAACTCGTCGACTGTACAATATAATTTTAGGTCCACATTCCTTTACTTAAGGCCTATGCAGAGCTGGACCTCGACCTCACGGACCCCGGTACCAAGACTGCCGTTTTATGATATTTCAAAATTATATTTTAATGGAACTAAAATTATCATCTGCGTGTTTAAAATAGAAATCAGTATTACATCATTATATTAAAAAGAATAATTGTTGTCAATTGCAGTTCGGTTAATTCTTAGTTTATTATTTAACCTCATATACAAAAAAAATATCTAAAATTTAAAAAAAGTTATTAACTATAAGGAAAAACATAAACATTATATTATTTATTAATTGTAATAGTTTTGGCTTCTATAAGAACACTGACCTTCCTTTACTACAAATGTGAGAGAAACTTAAGGTAAATTAAACAACTAATAATATTTATTAAAACTACTGTCTAATAGCATCTAATAGAAGATCAAAATACAATAAAGGGAATCTATCTTAAATATAAAATTGTTAATAATCTAAAGACAAATAGAACAACATTTTTTACGTCCATAAAATGCGTTTGTTTAGCTTCACGCTGTATCCTGCTTATAGCAGGGTAAACAGAGGGAACCTAGTGTAAAGACACTCCGTTCCCCATTTCAAAATGTTAAATATTTCATTTTCCGGAGTGGGAATCGAACCCGCAACCTGTCGCGCAACGATTGGCATAAAAAAAGCGTTGTTTTGACCAAAACCTCAAAAACGTTATTCTAATTGTCTACAAAACAAAGTCACGATAAAAAAATTACAAAAAACCATTTTGTTTAGAGACTACAAGCGCAATATTTCAGTGACGCGAGTGTTGATTTAATTATTTTATTTAATAGTAAGGCGTGAAATAAGTGATTTTAAGAATATATTTAATTTAATTCCTAGATTTTAAGATAACATGCCCAAATTAATCTTAAGATACATCGTTTTTTGTTATAGTAACAAATAACAGCAATACTATTTCATCTTCTATTATTATCAAAGGGAACCTAAAGATAAAGTGACATTTGCAAAGCGTTCTCAATTTTCTCCTTATTTACATATATACGTGTTAGGTAGGGGAAAATTCAAAACAACTGTTTGACAAACCAAAAGGGGTAAAATGCGTATATTTATTTACCTACTACATTTATATCATTTTGGTCAAGAGGTATCCATAAATTACGTCGAACGAATGTCATGTTTTTGTTAAACCTCCAACTCCTCAGCCCAATGCGTGACGTCAAATATTTCACAATTTTACACGCAAGAAATTAATAAATTAAAACAGCAGTTCCGAAATCACGTGTTTTTATCATTATATTTTAAAATTTGATATCACACCATTTAGGACTCTTCCCCACTACTTGTCACACTTCGTCGACGCCCTCCCTCTTTAACGTGTGACGTAATTTATGGACGACGCCCCAGTGGGAAAAATCAAAAATGACAGATAGTCAAAAATGTAAAGTATTAATATTAGATATTCAAAATGACTTATTCGTTCGTTTCGAACATTTTTTTTTGTAAATCTTATATTTATAACATGGTTTTGAATACCGCTCGTTTAAGAGTAAGGAGTGCGAGGATTCACGTTGATCATCTCTGTTGTGCTGTAAAGATAAGAAATATATATATGTATAAAATAACTTTACTCAAGTAATGCATCGCGACAATAAAAAAAGACTAAAGATAAATAAACAATAAAAAAGCACTACGACTAAAGAAGCGAGAATAAAAAAACACAAATATTGAAAAATAAAAGATTAACATATTAGGACATAACTATACAGTACGGTCGACGAGTCGTGGCTGATTTTTCTTACTTTTCATTACATTTTCA
This sequence comes from Heliconius hermathena, assembly GCA_013403705.1. Taxonomy (NCBI): domain Eukaryota; kingdom Metazoa; phylum Arthropoda; class Insecta; order Lepidoptera; family Nymphalidae; genus Heliconius; species Heliconius hermathena. The sequence continues at coordinate 123,653 of JAAIXJ010000533.1, read as the reverse complement.
CGTTCAATACAAGTAGAAAAATTCAGAAAACCTAAGCAATTGTCAACCGTAGGGTAGTATAAAAAACTCACCTCTTAGAGCATCTGACGTGTATGACAAGCAGCACTATACCGAGCAGAAGGCACAACGCACCGACGACCACGTACGCCACACCGAGGAACGGGTTCTTGCCGCCGAGGAGGGATGTCGTCGATATTATAAAGGATTTTGTACCGTCGAAATCCTTTACTGGGTAATCTGTTAATTTTTTATAATATTAGTTTATTTTCTAGTTTCACGCTGTATCCCGCATACAGCAGGGTAGGTGGAGGGAACCAAGTGTTAAAGCAATACGTTCTTCACGCACCACTCCATTTTCAAGAAGAATCTATAGGAAGATTTTTATAAGCGTCCACCAAATCTGAAAATAATGATTTGACTAGAAAAAAAATTTGCTATTTATAAAATAGCTTCAAAATTTTCAAAGTGTTATTCTATAATAAAGAAAGAAAAATATTTTTAGAAAATGTATAAAAATAATGAGAAAGTATTTTAACACTAGTTTCCCTCTGCATAACTTACTGTATGTGAGATACAGGGTGAAGACATAATAATAATAAATGTAGTAAGTATAAGCCATAACTCAATAATATCAAATAATAAAATATATAGAGGCCAGTCGTGGCGCAGGGGCACAAGGTGTGACTGTAAAATTGACTGGTTGTGGTTTGGATCCCCACTCGAGGAAATAATATATTTTTTGTATTTTAATTTCTTCGTTCTGGTGTCGAGGCAAAGCGCGGCGTTGTGTTCCGACACTTAACATGCAATGCCTCCAGAATTCGGCGGAAAGTGGGAAACAGACTGTCATAACACTAGGTTCCATCTGCCTACCCTGAGTGCGAGATACAGCGTGAAGCTGATTTTTATAGAATATACTCACTGTATTCAACCCTCAACACATAAGGTCCTTTAACGAGTCCGGGTCCAAAGCCCTCTTTAGAATGATCGACGCGACGGTACAACTTACGGAAGGTGGGCAGAGCGGCTGTGCGCATCCAAACAATGAGATCTTCGTTCTGAAAATTTGCGTTATTTGAAATTTTAGTGTAAAGGATTAAAAAAAATAGATTTTTATAAGACTTATTCAATTTTCAGTCAATATCTAGACATTGCATGTGAAATGGCGGAAATCAACGCTGCGCACTCTTTCGGGTCCATCACATACCCATAACAAATATTTTTTCCATCAAGTGATCACATTTAGGCACCAATGTTAAAAATGTTAAAATTTTAAATATTAATATATAGATATTTATAAGTACCATGTTTTAATAATATGATAAAAGACAAACGACAAACGATAAAGCCCTTTTTTTCAAATGCACAGAGTCAATCAGTATAATCAATTAGGATCAGTAATTTATATGAAAATATTTACCTGGAATCCATTATTATCTGTATTATTTGGATCTAGCATCCAAACTGGAATACGCCAGTTTATTGGTTTTGTGAAGTTCTTAAATGCTGAAATGAAATGCATAACTGATAATATAGAAATTGTTATACGAAAAGAAATTTATCTGATTATATGAAGCTATATCTATAATCACTAATTAATAAATATCTTTATAACTGTAGGCTGCTTAAACAAAACAATGACAGCAGTTTGCATTTGGAAATATGATCTTAGGAAATAAGGAAAACCACTCCCTCACCACCATTTGTCATATAGTGTCACTCTTCTTTGATCCTCTTAAAGTGTGGAGTAATGTAGCCCCAAACAATGAAAATTTCAAATATATTTTTTTATGATCTCTTACCAGTCTCCAGATCCCCGGGAGGATTTCTGAATTTAATTTCTTTGTCAGAAGTCCACGCAATACCAGTTCTTAGTACTGGCACATCTTTGTTTAAATCTTGTGATTCTACAGTTAGGGTATCTAAAAATAATATTTAATCATTTATTATATATTATATAAAACAAGCTGCTTTCTTAAAATATAAAGTTTTCTCTTGTTTCTGTAGAAATTGTAAGTAATGCTCTTATAAAAGTATTCTCTTATTTTTTACATTTTTAAAGGGATATTCCATACTAACAAAGAAAAATACTTTTTAGATATATAAAAATTTGAACATAAGGAGATATAAACCCACGCCTCTTGTTAGGCTGTTATGGTTTAGTTGGTCAGAGCGCTTGGACAGTTTCCAAGAGATGCAGGTTCAAATCCAACAATGTAATTTTTTTTATGTTTTCTCAAAAGTAGTATTCTTTTATCAAATTACAATTCTTATCATTAATCTTAATTGGGTAGTGGAAATTTTTAACAATCCTACTAGATACCAGTTTCCAAAAAGTGAGAGTTTAAGTCCCCATAAGTAAAAAAATCTATCCTTTGTGTGAAATAATACTTTCACAAGTAAAAAGTAAGAAATATTCTCTTCATACTCCCCAATGCCCAACACTCCTACATGATTACTTACAGCTTTTTATAACCATCAAATAATTTGGAGTATGTATTGTCTGTCTGTCAAGTGCTTACTAAAATATATAAATATATAGCTTACCATTAAAAAGTGAATTAGCAATAGCACCACATGGGGCTATGGGCATCTTTTCAGATTTGCCTTCCACATCAGCATAAGCAAAAGGTGCACAATCACTGGAAGGTGTCAGTGATAACCGTCCCAGAAGTTGGTTGTCATCTCTAAAAAAATGTTTTATTTACTATCACATAGTGACCCACACATAGCCTGGTATGCAGAGGGAATCTGGGAACGTAGTGTTAAGGCATTTCGTTCCCATTAAGACACTTTTATTCCCCATTTTCCGTCAAATTGTGTGTGGGGTTGCAGAAACGTTTAGTAGTGGAACTCAACACTCTGCTTTGATTGTACACCAGAGTGAGAAAATGAAAATATAAAATGATTTATTTCCCCCGAATGGAAATGGAACTCATAACAGTCCCATTTGCAGTCCATATGCTGGATGATGAAAATAACTAATTCTTCCCAAAGAGGATGTTGTCACATTGCACTATCAATATAGTTGGGACCAATGCCCCAAATATATAAATTGTAAAAAAAAACAGTTTCACACTGTATCCCGCCCAGTAATGTACAGCAGAGGGAACCTAGTGTTGAACACACTTTGTTCCAAATTTTTCACTGGATTCTGGAAGCACAGCATGTCAAGTGGCGGAACACAATGTTGTGCTTTGCCTGAATATCAGAACAATGAAATGGTAATACAAATTTAAGTAAATATTTTATTTCTTTGAGTGGACATTGAACACACAACCAATTGTCAAATACTATTGGCTCAGTGTAACAGAATTTGACTGTAAAATGTGACTGTTATGGGGTCATTTCCTCATTGTGGTAAGAAGACAAAGTGTGATGTTGAAGTCAATCACTGCATATGCAGTATGCCAAAATATTTACTTTATCAAAAAGAATACCTTGATTTTACATATCTACGATGATTTTGGTAGTAATTGCTGAGACCATAATAGAAATATACATCTCCTTTGAAATCTTCAGTAAGGTTAAATGGTATTTTGCAGGTGCAGGCACTCAAATTGTTTATTTTAATGTAATCTGCACATGTGATATTTTCATCTTCTTTCATACAATATGTATAATCAATAACATGTTCTTTTACCTGTAATATTATTGCATAATTTTAATATATATACTAATGTACTCCATTCATTGCACCAATAATTAGTAATAATACAACATTATCAAAATATTATATATATCTTGAGCTCTTTTTCAATTCTAGTAAGTATCAATTATTATCATTCCATAGATCTTAAGGATATTGTAGTAGAAATATTCAAAGTTAGTACTTTATGTAAGAAATATTGAAGATCTATTTGTGTAGCTTACCTCATCAGAAAAGTAAAGTAATCCTATTCCAACTGGTATAAACGCTATACCTATTACAAAAAATGTTGGAAGAACAGTCCCTGCTGTTAAGATTGGTTGCCATGCAGGTAGCCGTTGCTGCTTAAAAGCGGATTCTACAAAACACAATTAATCAATAAAAGGAGTATGTAAAGGGGATTGTTATATTATTATAAAAACATGAACTTACCAGCAGGCCTTCTTGATTTTACGTTTTGGTCAGAAGTATCACTTGACGTCGCCATTACTAAGTTGTGTTTTGGTAAACAATTTTAAGTTTATTTACGTTATCAAAAAAGAAAACGAAAATATCAGTAGTTCTTAATCATTACTCCCTAATCAAATCAATAATTCACAATAGTTATATATTCATATTACTTATAGCCACAGAACACATATACCCAAAGGGTATATGTGTTCTGCTTATAGCTAATCTGTGCGTATCCTATGACCACAGATTAATAAATATATAGATTATAAATAAAATACATTGTGTGTTATGGTATACTTACGCGCTTGCCAAGTGTTTTTTTTCCAAACACCTCGTTCATACAACTTTGTGAACGGGGTGTTTGACTTGATTTGTAACGCCTAGATTATAAGCTTGTTGCTTGCCAAACGCCCATAAGCTCTAATCCTTTACAACCGTTTGGCACCCATCTAGACGCTGCTGACATACAAGCGTGACAGACGATGTTAAAGTTATTTCAGCTTTTGCATTAAATTTGATACTAACGGCAGAAAATAAATCAATTTCAGCTTAATTTTATTTAAAAAACGCGTCCATTTTTTTTTGTTGCCGATCTAACCCAGTGTCGGTTTTTGAACACAGATCAAAAGGAGCTTGCGAAAAGTGTATGCAACGTGTATCACACGTTGATGCGTATTCAGTTTAGAGTTGGTGTCGAAAAGAAGGGCTAAGCCAAATAATAAAACACAAATATTTATACGGATAGGACGGTATTCGAAATCATAGCTTTTTTGTCTTTTTTATAACATAAATATTTAACATCTAACGCAAAAAAGCTGAAATACTTCGACATTTACGTCTGTTATACTTGCATATCAGGGATATACTAACACGTTCATAATATGTAGAGGAGTCCCGCTACGTTCAAATTTTTATAAGTTTTCTAAATAAGTATCAGATATGAATAATTGAAGCTTATTATTTGTGAGCGTTTAGCAAGCGAGCCAAGACAAGCCTTTAAACTAAGTATTTGGATGATATAGTAAATTTATAGTTGAGCGTTTACGCTGAGGCAAGTAGCTTGGCATATACCCAAGCACGCTATTTACACACTCGTAAGTAGGCAACTAGGCATGCCAGTTAAAATAAACATGGGAGAGGATATGAATGTCTTCGCCCGACCTCGACCGATGAGGTCAAAGCCCTCATCAAAAACCTTAAAGATAGAAAGGCCCCGGGGCCTGACAAAATATCAAATAGAACGTTCAAGTCCCTTCCGGCTCAGTTCATATCTCTATTGGTCATTATCTTTAATTCTCTTTTAAAGTCGTGCTCCTTCCCCGACGAGTGGAAGGAAGCCATCGTTATAGGTATTGCTAAACCTAATAAGCCGCGGAACTTACCCTCCAGCTATAGACCTATCAGCCTTCTCACCTGTTTAGGTAAATTGTATGAGAGAATCATACTTATTAGACTCTCTGAGGCGGTAGAGACCTATTGTCCGCTTATCAATGAGCAATTTGGTTTCAGAAAAAGACATTCTGCCATTCATCAAGTCCACCGCGTGGTAGAGCACATCGCTCGTCACCACGTGAGGACCTCACTTCGCAGCAACACTGCTGCCATCTTTCTCGACATAGCGAAAGCCTTTGACAAGGTCTGGCACAACGGCTTGATTTTCAAGCTGAGGCGTGCTGGCTTGCCAGACTGTCTCGTGCACATCCTGCGGGACTTTCTGTCAAACAGGTACTTTCGTTATAAAGTCGAAGGCACTCTTTCTTCTCCCCGCCTCCTCCGCGCAGGCGTTCCCCAGGGTTCAACCCTCTCTCCTATTTTATATTCGCTGTACACCAGTGACATACCCCGCACGGGGCTTGTTCACCTGGCTATGTACGCGGATGACACTGCCCTATACACTTCTTCGCGTGATACGCGCCTACTAGCTGAGAGACTTCAGAAAGCGGCCCACGCACTCGGTGAGTGGTTCCGCCTATGGAGAATCGAGGTTAATCCCGAGAAAAGTAAAGCCATCCTCTTCCCTATGGCTCGCCATATACAGGTCTCTACCATACGTCTATTAGACAAGCCTATCCCTTGGGAAAAGCAAGTCAAATATCTAGGTGTCACTCTAGACTCTAGATTCTCTTTCAGACCCCACATCACGAAGGTTTGCAATAAAGCAAAATTCGTTCTCAATCGTCTTTTCTGGCTTATAAACAAGCGGAGTAAAATGTCACTTAGACATAAGCTGACATTATACAAAACTTATGTAAGGCCAATAATGTCATACGCTTGTGTCGCGTTCGCGCACACTAAGCTTGCTCCCCTTTAAATTGTACAAAATAAATTCTTACGTATCGGATCAGGCTGCCCCTGGTTCGTACGCAACGTCGACCTACATAGAGATTTTGAACTGGAATCGATTAACGAGCACTGCAAGCGCTTAGCGACGCGCTACTTTGAGCGCGCAGGCTCGCACGCGAACCCCCTAATAAAAACGGCGTGTGATTACACACCCAACACGCACCCTAAAAGAAGACGCCCGCGAAGCGTTCTTTTAGACCCCGATGACGCCATTACGTTAGCAAACGCCCCGTATATAGGTAGGAGACACTCCACACATACAAGACACAAACACCGTCGTCGACGGAATCGACGACGAAGTCCAGCTTATTCCACGGCTCGGCCGCGTCTCGGCGCGGTCGGACCCAGCGGTTAGGGACCGTTAGCTCCCTTAGATTAGTCTAATTTTTTGTCCCCAGTCGCGGCTTCACGCCGCGGCTGGCTTTGTTTAGCATAGGGAAAATCCCCAGCCCGGTCGACGATTGTAAGCCGAGGTTCGAGCCCCGCAGGGGGCGCCCTTACAGTCGTCGACTCCTCTGAAGCAGCCAGGTAGTGCTTGCATTTCTTCTGGGACAGAGTACCCTCTTCCCTACCCACCCGGTGTCGCTGTAAAGGCCAATAGGGCTAACAGCAATTACCTCAAGTTCGAAAAAAAAAAAAGGATATGAACGTACCTACAACTTGTGGTAGCTACTACTCTGGGGTTTCCTTATTTTACTGAAAGTGTGAAGTGTTCTTTTTCTAAAATGTTGGAATTGACACTTAATACTCTTAAAAGCATAGGCAACCTTTTTTTAATGCTTTTTTTTTCTTTCGAGCGGAAGACAATGTCGCGCTTGTTACCAGAGCGAGGAAATGGATAATAAAAAAATAAATTAAATCAATAAAAATTGTTCACGCTGTATCGCGCACATAACAGGGTAGGTAGAAGGAACCCAGTATTAAGACACTCCGTTCCCCATGTCATATAATTTTAAGAAAAGAAATAATCTGTCAATGTTGGCATTCTCATTATTTAAATGTCTAGCAAATGTTTTAGTTTAATAATACCAATTATTCCTTGGTTTGTCTCTTGATATATAACCCCACTTTCCGCCTTGTCCGAGTACTCGAGTGGCGGAACTTAAGATCGCGCTTTGCCTCGACACCATAGCGAAGAAATTAAAACATAAATATAAATAAATATTTTATTTCCTCCAGTAGGGATCGAACCCACAACCAGTCAATTTTACAGTCACTTTTTGTACCCCCGTGCCACGACTGACTTCAAGAGGAGGACTGACTTCATATAACTGTTTACTCCTGGTAACGCTCCAGAGAGTGAAATTTCTAGAGAGTAATTTCTCTTTCTGAGATCATTCCCGATTTTAATTATGATTTAAATTAAGAACGATATACGAGCCAAGCGTCTACTAATCATCAATAGTTTCAATCTTAACACTCTCCTATCTAATGCAGCTAATTATTTTCCAAATTGTTAGCCTTCTCTTTTAGACCATAGTTTTCTTTTCTCTTTGCACCACTGAAACCGACGGTCAGTTCCCAGCTGAAGGGTTTTACTACCATGACATAATCTATTAAAATACGCCCCTCTAAGTTAAGGCCTACCGTCGTAATGCATTGTAGTTTTAAAAATTATTTATTTACTCATATGGGGGAACTAAATGGTATTTATTGGAATTCTATTTTCAACGCTACTATAATAGATGAAAAGCTTGAATTGTTTATCTCATTTTTAACTAAGCTTTTCAATAAACACGCTCCTTTCCGTCCTATTAAGCTCAAACATTTCCCCGCCTCATTTTACGCCCAATATTAATAACCTACCTCCAACGTCAATCATAGATTGTTTCATATATTTATCCAATCTAGAGATTGGAACAACTTTAAATGAAACCACAGTTTAACTACTCTATAAAACCTAATACAATTAAAACAAAAGAGATTTTTCCAAAAATGAAAGATTTTTTTTTCAAACAAAATAATTAATAAAATTATCGTTGTAAGACAAAACACCATTTGTCAAGAATGACGCACACAGCCACAAACCTATCGAAGTAAATTCGTAACTGCGTCACACAAAATACAGTATGGATAAACAACGTGAAATAAAAAAAAGAATCCTACATATAAAATGTTGAGGTATCTTGATTAATTTCTTTAGGTATGCGTTTGAAATATTTTACCCTATATTCTCTTCACATAAAAGGAATGCTGTCGCTTCCATCCTGTATATTACCTACATATATATATTTATGTATTTGTTTGTTGAGGCCAGTGGTGTCGAGGACAAGCGCGGCGTTGAGTCCTACCATTCAACACGCAAGGCCTCCAGCATTCGGCAAAAGTGGGGAACGGAGTGTCTTAACACTAGGTTCCCTCTGCCTATATATATCGGGATATAGCGTGAAGCTGTTTTTTTTTTGTGTATTTGTATTTATTTATAATTATTTAGTTAGTATGAAGACCAGTCGTGGCGCAGGGGCATAAAGTGTGACTGTAAAATCGATTGGTTGTAGGTTCAATCCCCACTCGAGGAAATGAAATATTTATGTACATTTATATTTTCATTTCTTTGTTCTGGTGTGGAATCAAAACGCAGCGTTTAGTTCCCTACTCAACACGCAATGCCTCCAGAACTCGGCGAAAAGTGGGGAACGGAGTGTCTTAACAGTAGGTTCCCTCTGCCTACTCTGCTGTAGACGACATACAGCTTGAAGTTGATTTAATTTTAATTAGTATGTACCGTATTACTTTGTGCATTATTATTTATTTGGTAATAATTTAATATTTATAAATATTCTAAATTTACACTAGCCTATATCTATTGAGACTAAATTCCTGTCCTCAAAGGTCGACTATGAGAGATTGCTCTTAGCAAGAAGCCTTTGCACGCTCTAGATTTATTGTATGATATCTTTTTCTTTTTTTTCCGTAACAGCATTGTGTACAATACAAAAAGTATTTCTATCTATACCATATAACCAAAAATATTTACGGGTCGATCGAAGCCCAGAATATGTCGACGTAGTAGTATGACGTCGGTAGGCAACGAATGCGTATGAAGAGGCACAAGAGCACAAGCTCTATCAGCTTCTGATCTTCACCAAAAAATACAAGACAATAGTACTTAAGCGCAGGCACAGACGCCGCCGCAAGCACAAACAGTGCTTGTGCTCTTTGAACGTCGCTTTGAACTTTTGAACGCGAGCGTGTGATCGCGGTATAAAAAATTGTATTCTATACAAATGGACGCTTTTTGTCGTTAGTAACTTTGTCAGACAATTTAAAGAGTCCAAAAAATTTATAGTGTATTTGATCAGAGAAATAGACTTGAAAATTATTAAAAAAATATAATTTTGTAAATAGTAAAATTTTGCATGAAAGCGTCTAATTTATTGTACTTATATAATTTCCATGTAATGCTTTATTTAAATAATTAACCTATATAAGCATTATGAAACAAAAATATACCCAAATATCAGTTTGAATAATTATTTATTCTTTCTCGAAATGTACAAAATTAATAATTTAATTAAGTTAAATGTAAGTATTTCCATTTATTAAAAAATTATATAAAGATTATGAAAAAAAGCAGAACAAAAGGAATTTTAAATTTTATATTGCTGTGTTGTAGTCCTCCCTATAGGAGCTTATGTAGCCATTGTATCTTAGCCAGTGGCGTAGTGAGGGGGGGGGAAGGGGGCATCATGCCCCGGGCGCTACTCACAAAAGGGGCGCCAAAAGGTCTGCAAAACTGCAAAAATGTTCGTCTGGGGGGCGCTGAAAAGGTATTTTGCACCGGGCGCGAGTTACGCCCGTTACGCCACTGTATGGACCCCTGTTTTTTTTAGTAACTTCTTCTTCGCGTTATCGCATCAGTCAAGCTCCCATTTATTTCATGAAAATTATGTTCTCTTCTAAACATGGGCAGCCGACGGAGTTAAACTATTTTACATTTTTATAATAATTATCAATTATATTAGCATAGATTAAAAGATAGAGTAGTGATCGTTTCTATCTTTATATATTTATTTTTTATCTCGAGACTTTTTATCTTTTGCGGGTACTTTCAGCAAATTATCCAATAAAATCTCACGATCTTCCTCGTTCGCGTTTAGCCTTTTTAAATTAGTTAGTGCCTTCATGTTAATTAGCGTATATTTTATTTTGTATATACAAAGTGGAAGCGGCAGCGCTCCATTTACTGAAACTGCATATAGGTTAAAATATTTCAAACACAAAGCAAAAGAAATTAATCAAGGCACCTCAACAGGTTGGACGTAGGAATTTTTTTTCATTTCACGATTTTTATCCAAGCCTTTATTTCGTGTGACGCACACATACACGTACTACTACAAAAACTACTACTAAGCGTTGCCGATCTTCTACTTTTCATTCATAAACACATAACCGAGCGAGAAAGAACGATATTTCTCGTTCTTTGTCACGCAACTACCTATTTTTTATAATAAATCTAAACAACGTTCAAAGCTCTTATTAAAATTGTTCAATAAAATGCTACTTTATTTCTTTTATTTTATTATGAAATTATTTCGAAATAATGCAAGATTATTGAACCACCCACAAAATTATACTCAAAATTTTTAACACACAAAACGATATTGAACTACGATAGATAGGTACNTTTAATTAAAAATAAAAAAAATCAGGCGTTAAAACACATTAGATGTCCCAATACTTTTTATCAATCAACTATAAAAATAATAATTTTGAAAGCTTGTGTACGCGACTAAATAACGATTATGTGTCCCTGCTGACATCCATGTTAAAACATCGATATTTGAACTGATAATATCGATGTTCTTCGAAAATCGATGATCATCGGGCATCCCTAAACTAAAGTACCTACGAGTATACGTGACTGTAGGCTTGTGTTTGTTAAATTATTTCTCGTCTTTTAGTTAGTGTTTTTTATTTTAAAATGGCGTATTCTCATTTTAATTCTACGGAGTATATGGATATGATTTTAATTTATGGAGAATGCGGACAAAATGGAGCTCTCGCATTACGAACATACCGAGAAAGGTATGGTGATAGTCGTAGATGTCCGTCAGATTATCGTACAATTTTAAAAGCTGTACAAAGGGGCCGAGAAAACCAACCATTAGTGCCATACCAAGAGCGTGTTTCGTCACAGGAATTACCAATAGCCCGAGAAATTGAAATTTTAAATTACTTCGATAGAAATCCTACGACCAGTTTACGCAGAACAGCCAATCACTTCCAAGTTAGCCACTTTACCGTACACAAAATTTTAAAACGAAACAAACGTCGTCCTTTCAAATACACAAAAGTTCAGGCTTTATTACCACGAGACAGGCCTATCAGAGTAGCATATTGCCAATGGCTGCTAGAAAATGTCAACAACGACTCAGATTTTGTATTTAACATTTTATGGACTGATGAGAGCACTTTCACTCGCAATGGCATTTGGAACTCGCAAAATTTAAGATATTGGAGTGAACAAAATTTACATCTAAATCGAGAAGCCAATCATCAATACAGATTTGCTGTCAACGTATGGGCTGGAATTCATCGAAATAAAATATTAGGGCCAGTTTTTATTGACGGCAATTTAAATAGTACGAAATTTTTAGAACTCATACGCGGCCCCGTAACAGAATATGTCGACCAGATCCCCCTAGACGTGTATCGTAAGATGTGGTTTCAGTTAGATGGAGCACCCGCACACTCTGGAGTGCTTGCTAGAAACACGCTCGCGAGCATATTTGGAGAACAATGGATCGGAAGGTATGGACCTCGGCGGTGGCCTGCCCGTTCCCCGGACCTCACGCCGCTTGATTTTTTTTTGTGGGGGCAAATAAAAAATGAAGTATATGCGTCAGAAGTCCATACAGAAGACGAGCTCCGGCAAAGAATTGAGCGTGCTTTTGAAAAAATTAAAGAATTAGCCGCGCGGGGGGATCTACTGAATAAAGTAAGACGTAATTTGTTACGCAGATGCCATTTATGTGTTTACAGGCAAGGGGGACACTTTGAGAATTTAATAACATAGTAAATAATAAGTGAACAGAAATATTATGATAAAAGTGTGTGTAAAGTGTATTCCTAAGTGTTGCGCTGATTTAACATCACTTCGCCGCCGTTAGCTACATACCTACGCTAGTTGCTGCGACTCGATTTCTTGAATGAAGCCTGTGCGACGTTGCCGCTTTGACAGGTTAGTGTGCGCGTATGTGTGCGTGTTTATAATATTCTTGACAAATGGAGTTTTATTTTAAAACGATTATTTTATTATTTATTTTGTTTGAAAAAAAAACTTTTTCATTTTTGGGAATTTATTTTTTTCTGAATTATATTAAGCTTTTATAGAGTAGTTAAAACTGTGGTTTCATTTAATGTGGTGCTGACACGTCCACCTGTATAGTGTATAGAAAAACGATATATTTTTATACAATTTTACGTGACTAGGACAACCACTTATATAATATGTAAAGGATTTATCTAGTTTATAAATGAGATCATGTTATCTGAAATGTTTGTTTGCATTTTTTTTAATTTTCTCTATAAACTTTTTATTGAAGTAATTTTTCTTTTAATTATATGGTGTTAAGGCAGTGCTGAGCTTTGTTGCTATGATATCAATAAATATTTTTCATTTATTGTAAAGTCTTTGGTTTGTTCCTTAAATAATTTATTACATTAAACTTGTAGTATTTTCATTGTTCGGGTCATTAGGCGCACCTGTAAAAATAAACGTTTATTTAAAGATTTTTTTACTATAATTAGAGGCCAGTCGTGGCGCAGCGGCACGAAGTGTGACTGTAAAACCGACTGGTTGTGGGCTCGATCCCCACTCGAGGTGATGAAATATTTAGTTAAATTTATATTTCCATTTCTTCGCTCTGGTATCGAGGCTAAGCGCGGCGTTGCCACTCAACACGCAATGACTCCAGAATTCGGAAGAAAGTGGGGAACGGAGTGACTTAACACTAGGTTCCCTCTGCCTACCATGCTTTGTGCGGGATACAGCGTGAAGGTAATTTGATTTGATTTACTGTAATTAAAAATTAGATTTTAATAACAAACTGTTTTACTATTTACTTTATTTTTCACAATGTTGTTTGTTACCTTGCTTTTTCCGTCTCTGTATCTTGTATTTCACATATATGACTAAAAATGAGAATAAATACAAAAAAATCACAATCAATGAGATTATCCATATTGACTTAAATAATAGATTTTCATGATTTTCACTATTAAAAGATGTTAAAACAAATTTTCTAGCACCATCATATATGCTTGAAGGGTAGTCTGAAATTTAAAAAAAAAAACTATTTTCAACTAAAATATGATATAAAATTTTGTAAAGTATATTGTGTTTTTGAACTGATTACCTAATATATAATTATAATAATAATTAATTTATGTAAAAAAAAACTGAGGCCAGCCGTGGCTCAGGGGCACGAGTGTGTGACTGTAAACGCGACTGGTTGTGGGTTCGATGCCCACAGTGAAAATGATGTTTAAAATTTTCATTTCTTCGTACTGGCATCAAGACAAAGTGCCTCCAGAATTACGCGGAAAATGGGGAACAGTGTCTTAGGTGAGTGTCACTAGGTTCCCTCTACCTGCAGTGCTATATGCGGTATACAGCGTGAAGCTAAAAAAAACTCATTCATAAAAGAAATCGTGCGTAATGATCATAGGTTTAGATCATTACGATCATTAGTTCGGTATGCAAAATGAAAGTCTTATAGTTTAATGATACATGAACAACACGACACATTCTCGAGGCACAATGCTTATATTTAAATGATGTACCGATTCACAAAGAATAAATAGTATAAAAAAAATAATATTATTGTTGAGGCCAGTCGTGGCGCAGGGGCACAAAGTGTGACTGTAAAACCGACTGGTTGTGGGTTCGATCCCCACTCGAGGAGATGAAATATTTATTTAAATTTATATTTCCATTTCTTCGCTCTGATGTCGAGGGAAAGCGCGGCGTTGAGTTCTACCACAGAATTCGGCAGAAAGTGGGGAACAGAGTGTATTAACACTAGGTTCCCTCTGCCTATAGCAGGGTGCTATGTGCGGGACACAGAGTGAAGCTGATTTATTTTTATTTTTTATAATATTCTCTTAATGTAATATCGTCTGGCATAATAAATCAAAGGACTTGATGAAGGGATCTTATATATTTTTGACTGCAACTTACTATATCCAACACGCAATACATAACTACCACTCGGAAGATCTTGTGTGAATCGAGCACGGGGCTTTCGTTTCCATCCTGTGTTCATCCATCCAATAAACAGTTCGTTCTGAAAAAAAAATATATTATTTCATTAAGAATAGGTATCGTCAATAAAAATATGACAATAAATGAAGTGTTTATGAAGAAATAATAACAAAAAGGCTTATAAATATTTTTAACATTTTTAAGTGTTATTCCATACTTAGGAAAAAAAATATTGATTTATGAAAAGTAAACAAATTTGAACAAATTGGAAACCGTGTAAGAGGCGCGGATTCCAATCCCGCTATGTTAAAATTTATATACGTTTCCTAAATAAATATAAGTTATAAATACTTCTTTGAATGTTTTTACTTCACATGTATTTATGTACATTATTATCTAATTAAATTTTACAGTTTTTATTTAGGTTTTATCCGTTTTCCTATACACTTATCAAACAATTAATTATTACCGAATGTTCCATAGTAATAATTCCTTCTGATAATGTTTTATATACCCATAACACATTATTAAAAGTAATTATTATATATATTAATAGTATATTACATAACCCATTGTAGATTATCTTTAGACCATTTTTAATCAAAGAATTACTGAGTGAGACTGTGGACAACTGACCTGAAAACCGTTGTTTTCACTATTGTTTGTATCAAACTCCCATATACTCTTTTTCCAATTCTTTGGTTTCGCGAAATTCAATTTAGCTGCAAAGAATATTAAACATAAAAATTAAAATCAATTCAAATCAAAAACAAAATCAAATTAGAAATTGGGGTATTATTAAGTTTTTAAAGTAACTGAAATCAAAGAATGGAACCAGGTAAAAGTCCCATTATTTCGACCCCCTAAATTTTGAATTGTCAATTATTCTTAGGGTACTGTAGCCGAATATCCAAAAAAAAGAACTCTTATAGATTCATCGTGTCTTTCTGTCCGTCCGTAATTCGTCTAAAACTTTAAACTATATATTTTGGACACAATGAGTGCTCTTTTTCATATTATCAAATACCAAATAATATTCAATTGATAAATAAGCACAAATGTGAAACAAAGTAATCAATATTTCACCTTCTGTTATGTTTTCCGGATTCCGAAATTTCGTTTTCTCATAATCCTCCAACATTCCTGATAGCAAATATGCAACATATTTATTACTAGATGTTTCTAGAATATTAAATGTATCTGAAATATTTAAGAATTTTATTATATTCACGTTTAAATATTACACAAAAAATGTAAACAAAGTAATTCCTTGATAAAGAAGATAATTTTTAAATTATATGATATCTATACATTTAACTGACCATTAAACAACGTATCAGCAATACGGCCACATGGAGCTATGGGTTTGCCATTTTCATCATATCGATATGGTTCACAATTTTCAGAAGGATTGAGATTCAATACACCCTGAAGTTGGTTATCATCCCTAAAATAAATATTCATTAAAATATAAAAAAATAAAAACTTACTTATTATGGTATACTATTATAATGATAAATTTGAAAAAAAAGTACAAGAATTGGTTCATTTAATGCAAATGTTTTGTCATTAAAAAACGTATTATGTTTTAATAGGAATTTATAAATATACAGGGTGTAACTCAATCGACGAATCAACTGAGGATCTACGGGCATGGGACCTCAGTGCCTATCCATTGTACCAAATATCTGCTGAACCACTGATAGGCTAAAGGCACATGGAGGTGAAATGGATGGGCACTAAACTAGCCGTTGATTCGTCAATCGAGTTACACATCTATATAAATGTAAACGCAGCGTGTTATGACGTTTCAATGATTCATACAGACAATTATCCAGGACGTATAATTTAAACGCTGTAGGGTCGTAGCCTCGATAAGAGTAGTAGCAAGACACTCGCATCACGTAAAAAGTTTTTACTGCATACAAAAGCACCAATACAAAAGTACAGTTAATCGCTACGGTTTTAAATATTTTCTAATTTGTTGTGTGTTGTTATGCGACAAGTCTTATTTGATATTAATTTTGCTATTTGGCTCCCTTTATAGTCATTTTTATCGATATAGCTAGTTTTATAAAAAGGAATGTGTTTCATTTACTTCTACATAATATGTCGTTGGAATATCACACCGAAATAATTTTTGTTTATACCAAAATTTAAATAAATTAACTAGACCAGTTTGTATATAGCACACGTTTCTCAGACATAAAACTTTGCGCTACTTACTTCGTACCTCTCCGAAGAAATTCAGAAAAATAGTATTAAGAAACTCACAAAAACATAAACGATCGACTATACAAGAAAATACATAGCGCAAAAAAGAAATATCACGCTACTACTACTACAATTACCATCAAGCAAAATTAGACAGACAGAGATAAAATGTTAACGATGCTTAACGCCTCATTTAACCTCAGATAGTCGATTTCGTGGCAAGAAAAACATTTCAGTATATTCATATCATGTATCAAATTACTAACAAGTACATATACCTACAATATAAAGATCATTACAATAAAAGCTTTTTTTTCACTATTCTTCTAAAAGACAACACATGCATATTTTAGAAAACGTATAAAAATTTAACATAGTGGGATCTCGTACATCTTGAAAACTGAAGCGCTCTGACCACGTCAAGTCATACGTCCCCATCAAGCTACGTCGAAACTCTTATAACCTTCGAAGCTTCGATATGCGTGTTATATAACTTATTTATGTTGTTAGCATCTCTGTAGTGTAGAGCGATTTTTATAAATTTCCGCTATACAAAGATAACTGAGATTGTACGTAGCGTTATGAGAATGTATGGATTAGTGGTCGGGTTGCAAGAGGCGCGGGTTCAAATTCTGCTACGTTATTTTTTTTTACGTTTTCTAAAGTATCTTTCTTTCCTATGTGTGGTATAACACTTTAAAATGTCAAAAGAAACACATGTAATTTGTAAAATATGGCATGAATATTTTACGTAGAAATTACTTACATAAAATAATATTTACTATAATGAGAATCAGAGAGAACGATAAATATTTGGAAGTTAATAAAACCCGATGTTAAAGTATCATAGGGACATACATGTATTTTATCCGATCCTGTAACATCAATCATCATGCTATTAGAAAATAAGAAATACGCCATTGCTATAATCTAATAGATAATATAATGCCTCGCATTATACCACCCGTTATCTATATATATAAAAGGACTTGTGCTGACTGACTGAGGTAAGACGCACGCAGAGCCGTAACCGCTGATGGTAGAAACGTGAAATTTGGGCAGATGTTTATTTTCATATTCTGGACATCCACTAAGAAAGGATTTTGAAAAATTTTAACCCTAAAGGGATGAAATAGCGGTTGAAAGTTTGTATGGATTTTTTTTTAAATCGGCACCGATTTTTATAAAATTTGAAATTCAGACTCTTAAAAACATTTCATTGAACACGTGTTTCATGGTTTTTTAGAATTCACCCCCTAAGGGTGCAAATAAGGGGTTGAAATTTTGAATGGAAAAATCTTTAAATCACTACCGATTTTTATAAAAAAATTAATTCAGACTGTTAAAAATATTTTATTGAACACGTGTTTCGTGGTTTTTTTAGAATTCACCCCTAAGTGTCCAAATAAGCGGGCGAAGCCGCGCGCGCCCACTAATTTAATATAATTATATTCTGTCTTATACTTCAATATGATATGAGTTAACTAACAATAATAATTTATGATGATAATTATAATATACATAATAATTATTTAATAAAATATAATTAATAATAATTTTGTTTTAGCATATAAAGTATAGTACTTTTATTATTTTTAAGTATAATTATTTGATATCGAGAAATGGAACGTGTCTAAATATAAATTGAAAAAGTGGGTAATTGTATTTTAAAAAGAGTATAAAATAGCATGTATGGATTGTACGAGTTACACAAATTTGTAAGCCTCTGAGTAAAAAACATTGTTGCACAACTCTGGTTTTACTTCCGCCCCACTGAAGAACCCTCTTTTAATTGAATCTTCCTCTTTTTAATATTGTGAAAGCAAAACTTAGTAGAAAGTTAAAAAACTTACTTTGAATTAACATAGTCGTCTTGTAATTGGTTGAATGACTCCAGTTCATAGTAAGCAACAATCTTTTGATGGAAATCCTCGGTCAGGTTAAATTTTAAATAGCAAACACATATATCTGTTCTGTTTTTTGTGTAATCTTTACAAGTTATATTGTTGTCATTGTTGCAGTTTGTGTAATCTATAATGTGTTCCAGGTTGGGCTAAAAAATTAACATAAAAAATTAAAAAGAAAATAATAATTTTTTTGAATGAACTATTTGATAGACTTATCAACTGGCGTAATTATAACCACAAATCTAGTAACAATCATATTAATATAGAAAGTTTGATTTGGTGAGATAGATATTTTATAAAGTAAAATTGCTTGGCTATTATACATTTGGCGTTCAAGTCCTGCTACATAAAAATATTTTAAAGAAATTTTAATAAATTATATTTTGGACGCGATGGTTGTTAGGTTTGAATTTTTATTTATTTTCGGGGGAATAGCAAAGTTAAATTGTTTTTGTTATCTCATCCTAAACGCAAAGCTCGGTGTTAATTTCCTCCATTTAACATCCAATATCTCAAATTCTAGCCAAAAGTGGGAAACATTGTTTTAAGTTAAACTTAAACATTATTCCTAATTTTTCGAGTGGGTTTTTTTAACTACTCAGCTATGTAGTACAATTTCCCTGCATTGCAGTGTAGTGTATAAACAGTAAACACATGATAATTCTCAACAGGTTTTCAGATGATTCTTCTTCAATAAACAAAGGAAGGAAAATGTTTAATTTTATTACATTAATAGTGACCCGACTACGGTTTCACCCGCTTGTACTACATAATTATATATTTTCTGGTTTGAAATATTTTAATGATCTAACAATATTATAAATAACTTTACATTGATAGCTAAAGTTTCAGCCAATTCAATAAAACACTTATTTCGTAGCAATATTGTAACATGGAATACTTTATATTGACATACTTTTTTATTTATGAACCATTTGAAGTAAAACACACACTAAATGTTAAGTTAAAAGAAATTTTCCAAAAAACAATAGTGAAAACTGTTTTCAAATCAGTTCAGCTGTTTCTGAAATTTGTATGACCAACCACATAGACCAATATAGCACCCACCAATTCCACCCAATATATTTTCTTTTAATATATCTTCCAATTACAGACACCGATGAATAACTCATCACTCAGTTTTATTTTATGAATATGCATTTTTATCCTTACCTTATTAATATTCATCACATAGGTTGATGCTATTAAACATGCTATTGGGATTATTACATAGAGCGGATGTAATTGGTAAACTTTTTGCAGCAATGTCGTCATATTTACGATAAATATGAAATGTCCTGAAACAAAAATATACTATCATTTAAATTATTTTTACTATTAAAAATAGTTTTAAAAAATATTAACATATGAACTTGCACCTCTCAGAAATCATCCAAGAGGCACAGGTTCAAATCCTGCTACATTTTAATATTTATTTCATTATGAAAACATTAGACATAAATAATCTATGATTGAATCAAATGTTTTTTATACAAGCACATCACCATAAACTAAGAACAGACCAGAACAAGTACTTCCTTATTTCATGATCATCAATTTGATAATTTAAAGCAATCACTAATGAAACATTAACATGTTCTCACAAAATTTTAATATCTTCTAATCTAAACGGGCTGAAACTTTCACTACATTGTTTAATACTCTGGCTTGGTCAATCTTGGAGTATTGTTCCGCATGTTGGAATCCTCAATATAAAGTTTACACCAGAAGAATTGAATGTTTATATTACAAGTTCCTTCATCACTTAAATCAAAGCCATTCTAACGCAGAACCTCTAATAAAGATTTTAAAAGATATATCTCTGGAGAAGCGCCGTGATCTCAGAGATCAAGTGTTGTTGTATAAGCTGGTAAACAATATGATTGATTGGGGAATCCTTCTCGTGAGTAAACTCAACTTTGTGTGTCATAGATTGGGGGCATGTAATAAACCTTTGTTTGCAATTCCTAAATTTAAAACAAAATATGTGTCTAATAACTTTGTGTCACAAGCATGCAAAACAACTTAGACTTATTTAATATAAAATTCAATAATTTCAAGGGCTGTTTAAAGAAACTTTTATGAATTGTTTTTTATTTTTGTACTTGGTTAGGCATTGATATTTTTAGCAGTAGATTATTTGTATCTTTTTGTCCCAAATTCCACTTTTTGTTTTTTGTATGTACATAAATTGTCGTCGACTTGAGTAAGTAATTTGTGGGAACTTTGGTATTTGTAATATTTATTGAAAAAAATAAAATAAAATAAATAAAATCTTAAAATGGTATTATGGTATTGTAATAACATTTACATATATTCAAGTCTATTGAAATAAAGCCAAATGAAAAAAAATATGGTAAAATATTTTTTTTTGCAATATATCATAATTATTTTTTTTAACTTAACGTCAAATATCTACTTACCGGTTATTTTGTTGAGTCGTGAAAAATATATCGAAAGGTTTGTCCGTGTCCCTTACATTTAATTTTATATAATACACTATATGATATCTCACTCTCTCAATATTGGGGAACAAGTAATCGTCATTGTTTCACTATTTAAATCATAAAATTTTATAAAACCTTACGATTGTAGGCATTTTGATTGAATTATTCCTTTAAATATTACTTGACGAATGTGAATAACGGTAATTGAACATATGAGAAACCATTTCATAGGTTTTTTTATGCATATCAAGGAACATATACTCTATATGAGATGCATGTAAGTTATACTGTCAATTACATATTTACATTAACTGTCAAAATAAAAGAAGCTATTCTGATACTGACTCACAGCCAGGGGGAGTGTTGACAGTCTCAGGAAAGCAAAAAGCTTCATAGAACTTACAAAAAGAGGAGAAAACAGTAAAATATTATATTCATTCTAAAAATAGTTGTACAACTAGTACAACAATTTTTTGATTTATAAAGAAAATAACGCTAAACGAAAAAATCTGACAATTCTTTATTACAATTATTAACTTTATCAACATTTTCAGTTTCGTCACTTCCCCCATATACATAATAATTTTTTTAGAGCTGCATACATAAATTAAATGTATCACTATTATTGTATCATTTCGTTGTTCGTCTGTTTTTAAGAATTGTCTATCAAGACTGTTTATCTCAAGATTGTTGGATATGTTGAGCTGAAATTAATATCAAATAATCAGATTTAATTTTGGAGCTCAGAAAATTCTAAGTGAATATTGTTTTTGCCGCAATTTATATGAAATTCACCACGTAATCAAAAACTTTAGGGTACTTCCCGTGGGGCTACTATTATGAAATTTAACTAAAAGTGAGATCTTACAATACAAATAAGGGACTTTTTTAAATTAACTTATATTTGTAGTTCATTTCGTATGAAATTATTGCATAGTTATACATATTTGTCAACTTTAATAAGTAAAGTTCTCATTGACTTACAATCATAATATTTTTTTACACATTTCAATATCACCAAAAAAACAGTAAATATACGAACTTAAAACAGAAAACAAGGATATCAAGGCAAAAACAGTCAATCTACTATTAAAACAGTAGGGCTGTTAGCTCTGGTCAAAGGTTACGTCATGTGCCCGAAAGTGATTATATAGGAAAAAAATAAATGTAAAGTTTTAAGTCGTTTTTTTACTTTCTTAATTTAAGAAACTCCATGTGATTGTTATATTTTATCTATTATTCTGGCGTGACATTAAAATTAACTGACATAGTAAATTTTATATTCACGGATTCATTCCGAATGACGCACCATTGTCGGTGCTTAATCTCCACCATCAAAGACGTCTCGTTCTCCTTCCAGGTTGTCATTATGTTGTAAAAGTAATTCAATTTCCAACGGTTGTGGTATTGGTGCTAAACGTCTATTAGAAACTGCCTTCTCCCTCCCATCGGATAAACTCACATACAAATAGATAGGGTTGGCTTCCAATAACTGCACATCTTTAGTCAACCGTTCATATTTTGATGTTCTGAAGTTCTTTTTCCTCAAAACTGTTTCTGAATTCATTAACCAGCCCGGTAAAGAGTCTCCATTTGAAGAGCATTGGCTATAATTAAATATACGATCATGCGGCGTCATGTTCGTGGCAGTGCGTAGTAGAGACCTTATTGAATGTAGAGGAACTAGAAATACTTGTTCCCATTTCTCTATATTAAGTGTTTTGGAACTGTATTTGACGGCAACGGACCTTTAAAATCCATATTTAGCCTTTCAAAAGGGCTTGGACTTTTAATTAATTTAGCATTAGGTTTTATAAAGCGCGGTTTAATTTTAGCACAAGTTGGACAGTTTTCTATCAGGGACTTTATATCGTCTATAGAATATGTTAGATTCTTTGCCTTTATGCGCAAATAAACCGAAAATTCTCTTCAAAGACGATCCATCTTTTGGTAATGGCAAATCAAGAAACGGTTTTATACGGTTCGCATCCGGTCTTATCGTTCTATTTTCTATTGTGTAGCCTAAAAGATTTATTTTGTTTATATCAAAAATACAATTTTCTTTGTTTAGCGTTAGACCATATTTATTTACAGCTTTCATGAATTCTTCAAGATTAGAATCATGTCTATAACTGATAAGAGTAAATTATTTTTAATTCTAAAATTATTAATCATAAAATTAATGGGTTATTAAATATATAGTTACTCTGACCAGATTTTTCAAATCATAAACGAGTTAATTAATATGAATCGTTTGATTCAATATTTTTTATTTTATCAAAATAGAAAAGTTTATAACATCGTCAAATTATTGAAAACATAGTTTTTTTTTGTTGCTGTGCCTTTTGAGTTTCCCCATATATATTTGTAGACATTATAGTGGATTTAATAATATTCTTCATCACAACATAAGATTTAATTGAATATAAAAATTAACTTGGGGGGGACCAAGGTTATTTATATATTCAACTAAATTTCATGATAATTTTATAGATTTCGGAAAAAATATAAAAAAGGTGACCGTAAATTTTTGATTTAAAAAGCGTAAATCTTTCTATATATTCAACTATAACATTAAAAACTTTACTGTACGCACATTTTTTAAAATTTCATTCATTTTATATTCAATTTAATAAAATTATTTCTTTTCGTCTGCAGTTAATTTACTGAGCTGGCAGCACCGTTCTTGACATTTTTATGTTTTGTGTCATATTCATACCGTCAATCGTCATACTACGGCATATATACTATAGTTAATAGTTGTGTCAGATAGGGGAAGTGTAAAACAACTCTGAAAACTATACTAAATACAAACATTTAAGTAACAAATACTTGGTAACGAGTTTTACCATTTATCCAGAACCATAATGTCGAATGAAAATGCAAAAAATGTAAGTTTTGTTATTTATTTTTATCAATTTATAGGTCGTGTAGTTGATGGTCAGCGTACGCTTCAGTTTCTGTGTGATTCATACCAAAATTACAATATTCTTTAAAAATAAAAGAATTTTGTTTACATTGCGTATATTTCGAGTAAGTGGAATGCCATTAGTTAAAGAAATTAGTGTTTCGTCTACACAGATTACAGTTAGCAACGGATGTATGTGTGTCAGTGTTCACAGCTTGCAGATGCCGGTTGAATATTTATTAAACGATGTTCTACTTTATTCCCATTTCATCAATCAATCATACCTCATAAACCCTTTTTTTTATAAAGCTATGTGATATAATAATAAAATATATTTAAATACTTTAGAGAAAACATATATAAACTTGCATATAGCTGGATTTGAACCTGAGCCTCTTGGGAGTGGTCATAAATTCTCATCAGGCTACCTCGAAATTTTTCTATGCTTGTTACAACTTATATGTTGCTAGCATCTCTGTAAGAAGATGTTTAAAAATCTTTATCAAAAATCTTTATTAAATGTAATTGCTTAGAATTATCATATGGCCAGAGGGAATGCTATTTATTAAATATTTTTTACATTTTTAAAGTTATTCTACACTTAGGAAAGAAAAATACTTTTTAGGAAACATAAAAATCTCATTGGCACAGTTTCAAGTCCTGCTATGTTAAATTACAAGTACAAACTTATTTGAAAAAATAAACATAATATGATTTTTATAAGTGTTCTAAATTGTTCCCCACTTTATGCACAATTTTTTAAATTATGCATGTTAATAACAGAATTTAAAAATGCACTTTGTTGTGTTACCAAAACAATGAAGTGGAATCATTCATATTACTGAAAGATCATTAAACCCACAACCACCGAGTTTACAGTCAGACACTGTGCTCTAGCTTTGACAGCCCCAAAAATAAAACAAGATTGAAGTATATTAATATATTTCTTAGTTTTCCAATTTGGAGACACCAGGATATGTGGGATTTGCAAACTTGCCCAATCAAGTGCACAGAAAATCAGTGAAGAAGGGATTCGAGTTTACTCTCATGGTTGTCGGTGAAAGTGGACTAGGGAAGTCTACTTTGGTCAATTCATTGTTTCTCACAGATTTATATCCTGAGAGAGTAATACCAGATGCTATTGGTTTGTATAACATTTTTTTCTTTTCATATATTTCTTTTAAATGTTTACCAATAATACTATTAAAATTATTTGTAATATGGGAATGGAATTTAAATTCACAGTTACTTGTCTATATTCCAGTTATATTGTTAATAATAATATGGGTAGTAATAAACTTTATATTAACATTATTATTATAGTAATTTCCTTATTTATACATTGAATAAGTTGACAATGATTTTAACAATTCATTGTTTTTAATTTTTGTTAGAAAAGACAAACCAAACGGTTCAATTAGATGCATCAACTGTGGAAATTGAAGAGAGAGGTGTTAAGTTACGTCTAACCGTAGTAGATACCCCTGGATATGGTGATGCAATTGATAACACTGATTGTTTTCGGGTATGTAAATAATATTTTTTTTATTATAGAGATATTTCTTGTCTGCAAATAATTTAGTTATGTCACTTAAATTATGTTTATTACACGTAATTGAGAAGATCACACCTTACATATTTATGTGATTATGTCAACAAAAAGATTAATATTGGTGCAAGTTGCAAGAAGCATTATGATTATGCTAGCCAGTATATGTAATATTTTGATCAAAAATTATATTAATAAGATAATTCTACATTAAATATTAAAGTCCAAATTTCAAAGTCCAAATTTTCCTTTCCATTTGTCATGAGCTTGTATTTGTTTGTTTATCTTTTAAATAGTACTTTGAAGTAAAACTTCTAATGTTATATTTATGATTACAATATTGAGATAGATTAATTGATATAGTGGTATGCTGTTGGTCTGTTTAATTAATATTCTATGATTACATATGATTTCCTTCCTTAAATGTAGTAACATTGCGACATGGTCTAAATTAGTAGAAAAAATTAGATTCTCTCTGTCTCAGTGTACACATAAGAAGTGTTAAGTTAAAAAAAAATCATGCCTTCTTACCCTATGACCTTGTTATGTAGAAATTTATTATTCTGCAATAAAAATATTCTGTAAAATAATAAAGATCCAGTGGCAGTACTGNACCTTCGAAAACACAGTATCAAAGATACTGGAGGAAGGTCACGTAAAAAGCATGAGGACCCCCCGAAGGGCATGTATGAAGAGGTTGATGACAGTGGACGAGGCGAAAGAGGTATGTAGAGACCGTAGCGTTTGGCGCTCTGTTCTCTCTGAGTACCCCGCAAGGGATAAAGTGTGAAGCTAAGTTAAGTTAAGTTAACGTAATATGTCATCTGCAATACTAACCCACAAATAGCAAAGGTAACCCAGTGTTAAGACATTCCGTTCCCCACTCTTCGATGACATCGGCATTCCGTGTTAAGTAGTGGAACTCAAAACCGCGCGTTTTGCATCCTTACCAGTGCGACGAAATGAATCGAATAAAATCAGCTTCACGCTGTATCCCGCACACAGCAGGGTAGGCAAAGAACCTAGTGTTAAGACACTCCGTTCCCCACTTTTCGCCGAGATCTGGAGGCATTGCGTGTTGAGTGGCGGAACTCAACGCTGCGCTTTGTCTCGACACCAGAGCAAAGAAATGAAAATATGAATGTGAGTAAATATTTCATCTCCTCGAGT
Source organism: Heliconius hermathena (assembly GCA_013403705.1). Classification (NCBI taxonomy): domain Eukaryota; kingdom Metazoa; phylum Arthropoda; class Insecta; order Lepidoptera; family Nymphalidae; genus Heliconius; species Heliconius hermathena. The sequence continues at coordinate 96,804 of JAAIXJ010000533.1, read as the reverse complement.
GGGGATCGAACCCACAACCAGTCGATTTTACAGTCACACTTTGTGCCACTGCGCCACGACGAAATGGAAATATTAAATATTTCATTCTCTCTAGTGGGAATCGAACCCGCAACCGTCGCGCTTTACAGTCACACGCACGTGCCCCTTCCGATGCCCGCTTTCATTCTTACAATGATTAATTCTAAAACACTTTTCAGTCAATCATCCAATACATCGACGAGCAATTCGAACGGTTCTTGCGCGACGAAAGTGGCCTTAATCGACGTAACATAGTTGACAATCGCATACATTGTTGCTTTTATTTCATTTCACCGTTTGGACATGGGTATGTATATATGTATAACTAGCTACACACGCGCGGCTTCGCCCGCTCATATTTATTGTTATATTATAGCGAAATTATACAAAGTCTTTACATAAATTGTAGCGTATCTGTTATTTTGATCTAAGAGGTATATTATTGATAAGTTTAACCTAAATCCGTTTAGTAGTTTTTGCGTGAAAGTGCAACAATTATCGATCCTCACAAACTATCATAATAGGATGATTAGCCGATTAACTATCGCTCTTAATAAATTTCCTAAATTACTTAAATTTATAAATAAACCTAGTTTATAAAATCGAGGAGACCAGTCGTCTTTACAATTTTTTCCCCATTATCGGTAAAATACTTTTTACTATAGTACAACAATTTCAAAGATATAAAATTAAGAAAAGAACTACAATCCATTTAGTACTTTTTATTTAAAATAACATTACATCACTAATATTATATTTTGAGTATAACTAGTTCGTAACAAAAAGTTCGAATGATATCTATTCCCACAAGTGGAAATAGAACCCACAACCATGGCGTGTTCTCTTGGACACTCCCATTTCGTTTGTTTAATAGTATTTTCTTTCCTTTTTAGATTGAAGCCATTGGATATTGAATTTATGAAACAATTACATAACAAAGTAAATATAGTTCCTGTTATTGCTAAAGCTGACTGTCTTACTAAGAAAGAAGTGCAACGACTAAAGTCTAGGGTACATATACATTCTGTTTATAATTTATGAACAAATATTTACAATTTTGTTTTAATTTACAGTATCATTAATGCCTGACGGTCGTGACGTAGCGTCTAACTGTAAATTATGGATGTGGGTTCGATTCCCACACGAAGGAATGAATTATTGTTTTTATTTTCTCGTCTTTCTATTTGCTCTAATAAGACAATGTGTGGCGTTGAGTTTCGCCCTTAGACTCCCTCATAATACTGCTATATGCGGATATAAGAAACTGAAAAAATAGTAAGAATTCCTGGATTGATTAGTCTTTGATATTTATTATTAATAATACGTAATACGCAAGTGAAAGGTTTAATGTTTTAATGAAATCATATTTGATAACTTTACTAAAGAAAGCTATTATAATATTTATAGCTTATATAGATTTCTACTTCAAATTCATAATTATACTCAGCAAATTCGCAATTTTATGCTTCAAATTTGATGCGAAAAATTTAGTTTTTTTTTATTAATTTAAATTTGTTTAATATATGTTAATTTGCAGGTTATGGAAGAAATAGAAAGGGAGGGTATCAAAATTTATCCTCTCCCGGATTGTGATAGTGATGAAGATGAAGATTATAAAGAACAAGTATGTGTTGGAAAGTTTATAACAAAACTATTATTATATTCTTAAGATTGGTCTTTTAAATAAATAGCATATTTATTTAAGACTAGTCTTAAAAAACTAAATGTTATATTTAATTAAAATTTGTTAATAATATCTTCACTGCAAACACTGAATTTAAATCTTTTTTATTGTTATATGGTACTTTCCCCTTTGTAACTACAAATGGTGAGCTGGAGTGGCTAACTAAACGTACAATATTATCAATTAGAATGAAATGGAGATAAGAGTTTTGGTGCCTAATGCTAAAAAAGCTAAAAAAATAGTCGGTCAGACAGGCCGACCAACTCTAAAAGAAGACTACAGTACGGTCGACTAGTCGTGGTCGCCCTGGAGTTATGTTAGATGACCACTCGGAATAAAAATAATCAAAAGTAAGAAAAATCCTAGCATCAAATGTGCACAGCAAACTTCAGGGCGGCCACGACTCGGCGACCGTACTGTACTAACATGTAAATTATAATGATTTTATTACAAAAAAGTCACGGACGATCGAAGTCGGTGTCGTAAAAAAGTTAACAAAAAAACCATCAAATTAATTAAAAATGAATACTTAACAGGTTCGCCAGCTCAAAGCGGCGGTGCCGTTCGCGGTGTGCGGCGCCGGCCAGCAGCTGGAGGTGCGCGGGCGGCGCGTGCGCGGCCGCCTCTACCCCTGGGGCGTCGTGGAGGTGGAGAACCCTGACCACTGTGACTTCATCAAGTTGAGGACTATGCTTATGTTGGTATTATTGTTTTGTTTTTTTTTTTAAATTTTGATCCTGTCCCTCATAGATGATATGACACGTTAAGTAGTAGGGGTCGACCAAGTGTGAGCGTGAGACACATCAAACAAAAGATGGAAATAAGTCTTAATTTGCGAAGATATTTTCAAAAGTTTTAATTAAATAACTTCTTGATGTCGAAATATGCTATATCACCCTAGGAAAGGGCGGTTGTCCTCTCAAAAATGTGACCACCTTTCGTTTCCAAGGATTCTATTTAGATTTTCACCATAGGGGAACATAAAGTCCCTGATCTCAAAAGAACCACCAATCATTCCATCGTGTGGGGATAGAACCTACGATCCAACTTGAGAATATATAAAAAATATGTAAAATTTATTTATATATATTTTTTATATATTTTTTTCAGGCCGGTCGTGGCGCAGCGGCACGAGGTGTGACTGCAAAATCGACTGGTTGTGGGNGGTTCCCTCTGCCTACCCTGCTGTGTACGGGATACAGCGTGAAGCTGATTTATTTGATTTTTATGTAAAATTTATATTACATAGTTACGCAGATCTTTTTTAAATTACGTTTAATACCATAACAGAAACTTAAAACCGTTGCTTAGATATTTAATATTTTCATTTCCACGCACTGGTAACGCAGCGTTGAGTTCCAGTTAATAAAATGTCAATTTATATCTAACAATTTAAGCCTGTAAAAGCAATTAGTGACTCACGGCGGTCAACGGCCGATAAGAAAAGAGAAAAGCATTGTTTCTTATCAGCTAAATGCATATGCGTTTATTTAATTGAATTTACTTTAGTTGTTTATATAAGGATTCATATGTTTATAGTAACAACAAATACTAATACAAAACATAATTATGAATATTATACAAACTTCACATTATAATAATAAATTATATAATAAACAAATTTATTATAAGGCCGAGGTTGCGCACGAGCATATGACTGTAAAAATTTGACGGAAAGAGGGAAACGGAGTGTCTTAACACTAGGTTCCCTCTGCCTACGCTGCTATGTCCAGGATACAGCGTCAAGCTGATAAAAAAATGAACAAATTTATTATAACAAAAATAAACAAAAAATAGTTCTATCATTAAAAACCAGCTTCACATCTTTATTCATATTGTCTTACATCATAGCATTAATTCCGGTCAGTACCCCAAAAATATTAAAATAAATATAAACATTCCCCCGTGTCAATATCGAACTCGCTACCGGTGCGTTTTACTTTTGTATTAATAAAGTTAAAAATCAAAATTAAATGATTAATAAAGTTTGATATATAATAGATATATAATTTGTACCGACAATGCATGGTGAGTTGACTGAATTTAAAATACACTATTATTTAAACGTTTTTTTTTGTTTAAATTATTGTGTAAACTTTGGATCAGAAACAAGATGAAACAATATATAACAAATAAGTACGTTGTTTTTCCTTTTAACTTCAAATTTTAACATGCCTGTGTTAAGACACTCCGTTGCCTTCTTTTCCGCCTAATTTTTGAGGCATTGCGTGTTTGGTGGCAGAAGACAACGCCGCACTTTGTCTTGTTAACAGAACAAAGGAACAAAAACAATTCGTTCCCCCCAGTGGCCATCGAGTCCTGTTTACAGTCCGACGCGGTTGCTGTGTTACGACGGCATCAAATGAATATTAAACTTAATATTTAAATAAATCATAAATGAAATAAATAAATCAGCTTCACGCTGTATTCAGCACACAGCAGAGTAGGCAGAAGGAACCTAGTGTTAAGACACTCCGTTTCCCACTTTCCCCTGAGATCTGGAGGCATTGCGTGTTGAGTGGCGAAACTCAACGTCGCGCTTTGCCTGCGCGACACCGGAGCGCATAAATGAAAAAGTAAATTTAAATAAATGTTTAATCTCTTCGAGTAGGGATCGAACCCACAACCAGTCGATTTTACACTCACACTTTGTGCCCCTGCGCTACGACCGGCCTCAAATTAATATTGAATTGTTATTATTTCAGCACACACATGCAAGACTTGCAAGAGGTGACCCAAGAGGTGCACTATGAAAACTATCGTTCTGAGCGCCTCGCACGCAACGGACAGATACCCAAGCGACACACGTATGTATTGAAATTTAAATAATAAGTTCTTTGATTTTCACGATTATTACACATTTTAAATGAAACTATTTTAACCAGATTAATCGCGTATATTTTAGATTATACATTTTGGAAACCCGACGTTTCGAACACTTGGCAGTAGTCCGTGGTCACGGGTAGGCTGAGGTGGCATTCGTTTGTCAGTTGACATAATTATTATATCAAACTACCGCCAACGATTACTCAATTGCCTCGCGTACTGCCCTGGATTCCTGCAGAATGAGCTGATAGTATCTTGTTCTCTGGTATGGTGGACTTGAGACTTCAATGATTTTATAAGTGGGCCCCAGGTGGTAGAAAGTTTCCAGCCATCCTCTCTGTTGAAATTAGGATGTTTTTGTATTTCAATAGCCTCCTAGGAATAATTCTAGGGATGTGTCTGTTTTGCTTAGCGAGGATTTGGGGTTTATCAAACCTAATGTAGTGGCTGGGTCTATCCACAGTATGCTCACACACACCTGACTTCGATACATGCCATTCTTGATATCGGAGATGTGTTCCTTCACCCTCACACCGATGCTTCTCTTTGTTTGACCTATGTATGATAAGCCACAGTCACAATCCAGTTTGTATACACCTGCACTCTGTAAAGGAATATTACTTTTTACTGGTCTCAAGAATTGGCTCACTTTCTTGTTAGGCTTGAATATGGTTTTTATGGAAGCTCTTCTTAAGATGTTGCCAATCCTGTCTGTAACACCCTTCACATATGGTAGAAATGCCGGCTGTCTCTCTACTGTGGGTGGCTTGTTGGTCTTCTGACAACGCTGGCGGGGAACTGGCAGCTTGTTCTGATGAAGGCTATTCTTCACCTGGCGAAGCTCGTCCCCTAGGTGTTCAGCGTCGCAGAGGTGGTGGGCTCTCTGAAACAAAGATTTGCCAACGGTAGATAACTGTGTAGGGTGATGGTGAGATTCACCATTGAGGTATCTATTGGTGTGCGTGGGTTTCCTAAATACTGTGTGGCCTATTGTGCCATTGGGATTTCTTATGACTAAAACATCAAGAAAAGCTAGGGAGTTATTTGCCTGTAATTCTATTGTAAATTTAATATTGTCATTAATAGAATTGAGGTGGTTTAGGAATATATAAATACTGTCCGTAGGTAAAATGGTAAAAGTGTCATCTACGTACCGCTTATATATCCTAGGNGCACAAGGTGTGACTGTAAAACCGACTGGTTGTGGGTTCAATCCCCACTCGAGGAGATGAAATATTTACTTAAATTTATATTTCCATTTCTTCGCTGGTGTCGAGGTCAAGCACGGCGTCGAGATCTGTCACTCAACACGCAATGCCTCCAGAATTCGGCAGAAAGTGAGGAACGGAGTGTCTTAACACTAGGTTCCCTCTGCCTACCCTGCTGTGTGCGGGATACAGCGTGAAGCTGATAAAAATAAATAAATATATACAGATATTTATATATAACGAGAATTTTATATATAAGACTAGCCACCGGCTCGCAAGTTTAGTTAGAACTAAACAATTATTCACCTATAAATCTGAATTACTCTTTTGTTTTAATAACGTTATCAAAGCAAAGTAAAGGCAAAGTGCGGCGTTGAATTCCGCCACTCAACATGCAATACCTCCAGAATTCGGTGGAATCTGGGGAATGGATTGACTTAAATCTAGGTTCCATATGCGTACCCAGTTGTGTGCGGGTTACATATAATAATAATACAGTGCCTATACATTGAATACCAAAGTTTGAGCCAATTAAAAACAGTTATTTAATAGTTTTTTTAATTTTATTGTGATTTATTTCAGCTTCACGCTGTATCCCTCACACAATAGAGTAGGCAAAAGGAACCTAGTGTTAAAACGCTTCGTTCCCCACTTACCACCGAATTCTGCCTGCATTGCGTGTTTAGTGGTGGAACTGAACGCCGCGCTTTGCCTGAACACCAAAGCGAATGGAAATATAAATTTAAATAAATATTTCATTTCCGCGAGTGGGGATCGAACCCACAACCAGTCGACTTTGCGAGTCACACTTTGCGCCCCGCGCCACGACTGGCCTTTTTTATAGTGTTTGTTTGAACAAAAGACTTATTAATATAACTTTTTCATTTCATGAACCGATTTAAGTAAAACGAACACTAAATGTTGCCAACGTACAATGATGAAATCTGCATTTAAATTGTTGTTTCTTGCCGGTTCTTTTAAGCAGAATGTGCTATCGGGGCATGTGGTAGCTTGTTATTTTTTTTTTATTGAATTGGCTTTATTGCTGTTGACCTGGCCTGTGACCTGTTATGTTAGCAGTCACAAGCTATTATTAAATTGTAACTAACTCAAGTCATGTGAAAACTATACAGAGAGAGAGATTTTCTCTACTTTCGATCATTTACAATACGTTACTTAATGGATGGTGAACCAGAACACATTACTTATATAATTTATGTTTTGTTATTAACAGGAAGCGGAACTACGACGTATGCAAGAGATGTTGGAGCAGATGCAGCGTCAGATGCAACTGCAGGCGGCGTCCAACACCACATCAGCATAGTGTACCCGTGCCGCGCAGGTACTTGGGACATTTTTTTCAATAATTTTAGTCCTCTCTAGTCCCCTTTATTATCGACCCAAACCCGGCTTAGTCTGCTTGAAAATAATATTATTGTAGCCAATTTAACCAATTTTTTTACATAAACTCTAGCCTATATGTTATTCTATATGATATAACAGCTACATATTATATATTACTGTAAAGTTTCATCTAAATTTGTTCAATAGCTTTTGCGTGAAAGTGGAACAAATATCCATCTCTCACAATATATTATAACAATTTGTGGCAAGCAATGGAAAAGTAGCAAATACTAAAAGTGTGTAAAACTGTATGAAATATCGACATCAAATCCTGATACATCAAAACGTTTAGTGTGAATAAAATATACAAAGAGCAATGATTAAAACTTCCTCGTAAGCGTTTGAGTGTACGCGATAATTTTTAATTCGATCCTCAGTCGAGGAAAAGAATTATTTTCTTTTCCCAGCTCTGGTAAGGTAACACGGCGTTGAGTACCGCCCCGCAATATTCAATCTCTTGAATTCAAGCGGAAAGCGGAGAGCATAGTGTCTATACTATATACATATTTATAAATTAACTTTACAGCTGGGAACAGGTAGGGCGGTCCAGCTGGCGGAGGCTTGCGACGTGGTTACCTCCATACTACGCGTCATACCCTACTGCGTGACATCCACCTAAGGAAATATGGACTTTGTAATATGCATCTATCTCTGTCTCTCTATTACAAATTATGTTTATCCATCTCTTTCTAGCTTTACTCTAGCTTCCAAGATTTTGTATAGTCAAGTGCAAAAAATTGTATAATTATTATTAAATATCATTGCTTACAAGTGGGACAGCTTGTAATTGTAAACGAGACGGTTATGGGTTCGGTTCTCAGTCAGAGGATTTTTTTTTTATTTCGCTCTGGTAAAGAAGGCAAAGTGACGCGTTGAACTCTGCCGCACAATACGAAATTATTAAAAAATTGGGCGGAGCGTGGGGAACGGAGTGTTTAAACACTAGCTTCCTTCTGCCTACTTCATTACATGCGGAATACCTGAAAGTTAAAAAAAAACTTGTTTAAAACGCTAGCTGTGGGTAATAAAAGGTGCTAGCAGAATAAAAGATATCATAAAGAATGATACAATACCCCAATTAAAATAGCAATTACTAGGATTTCTATATTTATAGATTTTTTTTGTTTATGTCAGTGTATAGCTATTTTAGTGTAACTAAGTTATTATCCACAGTAAGTGTATACAGTAGTAGATAAAAAAAGCAATGATTGTATAATTTATTGCACCAAAATCCATGTAAAACAAATGCATTTAGCACAACATAGATATATTGAGTGTATGTCTGCACTCAGAGATGCCAATTAGTAAATTGATGACAGTTAAACACTAATTGACATACTGAGTGGCTGTTAAATTTATGATAGATTAGAGATAGTCATATTAGTTACTATACAAGTTAACTCAATAACTAATATTTATATGATATTTACAATAAATAAGTCAATTTATGTAATAACACTGTCCAGGCCATTTAACCTTAGATGCTATTAGATAGATTATAAAAGTTCCATATACGTTTCTTATTATTATATAATACTTAAGTATACTAAAATACATATATTCCTCTTAATTATAATTACATTTTACCAATCATAATAGAAGTTATTATTATTAATAATTGAATATTAACTTTTTAAACATCATGTTTCATCATGGCTTAGAAAAAAAAACTAGCGCTTTGAACTCACTCAAATACATTTTTAAATAATAAAGAACCATATTTATTTTCATTTAAAGTAAAAAAAATCTTTGTAAAATCATAATTTTATTATATTACACCAAATTAATTTAATAATAACATAGTATTATAATTTTTGTTTAATTCGTATATAACAATTAAGTATGTTTCAAACATAAATTTTATTATGACAATTAGATTATTTTTTTCCTATATTTCGAGAATTGTATCGAATTTAGTGTAAGTTGATGTATCTGCAATAATAATCGAATATTCTTAGTTTTAGTTTTGCTTATATCACGTCTTGTTCATTATACAAATATTCAATAGTAAGATTTATTTTGCTTAAAAAATAAATAAATAAAATTCAAGTCCAGAGCTCAAGTGTTTATGAAAATTATATAATTTTTTTGAAATACAAAGTTGCAATGACAATACTCGCCTAATTAATTAAGTTATATTGATTTAAAGCAGTTTTTTATATGAAATATATATTTGTTATGTAGTGAAGTGAGTTAGTCCACAGATTACATATCTTGATACAATAAACAATAAATAATATTTAAACAAAAGTATAATAAGGCTGTCGTAGCGCTGCTCAGTATCTGACTGTTAAGACGACGATGGTGGGTTCGATCCCCACTCCAGAGTGGGAACCAGTTGTTTCCTGTTAACAGGACAAAACAGAGCGCTGCCACTTTGTTAGGTTGATGTTTTCTAAAAAATCTTATTAAAAATCTTACAGAATTTGATTTATTAAAATCTTATAGTTTAGATATTATTGAGACAAATTATATTTTTCTGTTTAACCATTTTATTTTATCAAAACTTGTAATATGTTGGTTGAGACTATCTTCACCACCAAAGCAACAATATATTTACAATTAAATATCTTTGTCAGTTTGAAAGAATATGTTATATGAATGTATAATATGATTTTGATTAAAAAAAAAGACTTTTTGTATGTATTAATTAATTAATTGAAATATTTTTTATTGAGATTTGCTTTTTTATACAGAATTCAAGAGATTGGGATATAGTAAAAAAAAATTCGTTCAATGAAATTTAAATTATGAATTTTCCATAATACGTATGTTTAACTTATCAGTTAAAAATATTGGAGATAAACTAAAATTAATTGCTTATTTTATGTGGTGGTTATCCTAATCTCTTTTTTGTATATCTCAGTTTTAAGACGTATTATAATTTTTTCAATGATAGTATTATTTTCTTATTGTTTGACTGATTTTGAATCTTCCGTTTATACTTATCTAATTTGTATTTTTAATTTGTGTTTTTTTTTTAAGAATGTAAACGTATTTGATTTATATTCCATAGTTATAAGGTAAAAAAAATATAGTGAAATAGACTAAATTGGAATAGAAAATTTTTACAAAACATTGTACTTAATATATGATGTTAACAAATCTCGAATACTTTCAATTTGGTTATGTCGAAATATTTTACTGATCAAGAAACTCATCTTTGAAAGGCTTAAAATAAAACTCCATTTTCGGTGCATTTAAAAATTACGTAGATATAGATAATGGGAAAAATAAGTGATAAAGAAAAGTAATAATACAAAATTTTAAATATAAGGTTATTATTGGCTAGAATATCATTGTAGATGTAATTGGTGCCAAAATTGTGATTCTATGGTTGGTTCTTAGTATCATCTGAACAAAGGGACGTCAACGATATGGAATATTTATCATGACCTTTAACCAAATTATTACAGTAAAAACCTATGTAATCATATTTTTATATGAAATAAAGCAAAAACACATATTTATTTATTTTTTATTTGCCCATATTTACCTAATAACTTAGGAAATAAGATGAAATTGGTTTTGAAACTTCAATATTTTTAAATTTTCAAATGCCTGGTTCAGACGTTTGTTATGGCTTGGCAGACGCCACCAAATTCCATGTTTTCACTTCGTCGCGTTCGTAGCTTAATAAGTGGCCAATTCTCCGAAACGTACAAATTTCAATTTCCTTATATCCAATAGTATATTGTTTTAAGAAGATGAATATTATATTAAATACTTAATTGAATAATAAACAAGTACCTAGTCTAGACAAGTTAAATTATTTAAGTGTTTACAAATATATATTTAAAAAAAAAATCTTCAAAAAAAAATTATATTCTACGTGCAAATAAAAAAATAATATTATACTTTTTAGTTTATTCTTAGCTAATTTCTGTTTAAAAATATTTGTTATTAAAGTATATAATTTTTTTACTACTTTCAATTAAATAAGTGTACTTAGTTTTTCGTAATTAAACGTGCTTATAATTTATTTGTAGCTACACAAACATCGATCGCAAAAAAAGTTTATAAAAATAAGGTCATTGATCGAACGAGCTTTTGTTTTAAATATTGCCACGAAAAAACGTCTAACGTACTGTTTATTTTGGGTATAATAATGTTAGCATGCAGAACTTTAATTTCCGACGGTGCAACTGCCGCCACGGAAACTTTAACAATTTAGAAATAAGTGTTAAATTGGGTTTTCCTAATTTTAACACATCAATCGTCATTGATATTTTTATTTATTTTTTTTAGATTAAAAATGTTTCGGCAATCGTTAATAAATACTTGTATTAACAATTTGTACAAAATCAGTAACCAGCGCATTTCATGTATTTTGAATAAGTTTTTGATAAAATTCAAACGTGTTTTATGTAAAAACATCATTGGTTGCGACGTCATTGCTAGTACAATTGTAAAAGATGGCAATGACGCTGGAAGAAAAGTAGGCGAAGACAATGATTATTAGCTTTTAGAGTAGACGAATGGGTCTGATTTCAGGCTGTAGTCCTGAATCTTAGACATATTTCTAATAGTACTAGTACTCACTGATGGGTCGTGTGAAGAATTTTTAATGTTTAAACCAGCTATGACTAAAAATTTACGTAATACCTAAATTTTGTTCGTGAATTTTTCTAAGATTTTATTCTTCTGAATCTTCTTGCTATATCACTTACATGGCATTTAGTTTCAGTGTAATGGAAACGTTATAAATAATATTACTGTTTTTAGCATATAGAACAGTACAAAAATAAGCTACTTCAACTTAAATTTTATATTTAGAGTTAATAAAATATATCTAAAATTTAACGATTTCTATTAATATTCTTTAGTTGTTTTTATTTATTTTTTTCATTATTCTTTATTTTTTACATCTCACTTTATCCCTAGCGGGGTAGTCAGAGAGAACGGAGCGCCAACAGCCCTACTCTCTGTATGTTTTACTTCTTCTTTACTTCTTCTATCTATTTACAAATGCCATGTTTTTTCGTGACCTCTGTATATATCTTTTCTCCCGAGCGAGGGTTTGGGAGTTATAAGACCCGATATTATGGTTAGGTTTATCCGCTCTTTACTCAGACGCAGCTGACTTCGATGCATGTCCATTCTTGACATCGAGCATTCCCCCAATATCGATGCTTCCCCTTTTTTGAACAGTTTATTTTAAATCTCAGTTACTATCTAGTTTTTATAGCTCTACACACTGCAGAGGTAAATTACGTTTCACTGGTCTTAAGAATTGGATTTACTTTCTTGTTAGACTTAAATATAGTTTTAATGGAAGCTTTTCTCTTAAAATGCCCTTAAAATGTTGCAATTCTGTCTGTTTCAAAAGTTGTTTTTCGTATGATAGAAGCCCCGGTTGTCTTTCTACTGAGGGTCTTCTGATAACGCTGGAGGGGAGTAGGCATCTTGCTCTGATGAAAGGCATTCTTCACCCATCAAAGCTCGTCCCCTAGGTGTACAGCGTCGCAGAATTGGTAGGCTCTTTGAAATAAAGATTTGCCAATGGTAGATAAACGTGGGTAAGATTCACTATTGAAGTATGTGAGTATGGTTTCTTTGTTAGCTAACTTAAGATCTTTCAGCCCACAAACAAAATGGTAAGAGTCCATGGCATGTTGAGTTTATACCTCGGCGTACCGATTTGGCTAACTATTGAAGATACAGTCAGTTTAGTCTTATTGTGTATTTTCGGCAACCCATACAATTTAGGATATTTTACATAACTAGTTACGAGGGATTTAATGTTACATATCTTACGTTTCTTTCATTCTTCTTTTGCAACACCTACGTTTCGCTGCCGTATATCAGCGTCGTTCGTCAGCATTGCACAGTGTTACTAAACGTGCAACTATTCTGTTATTTCACGGTCTCACCAATGCATCTAAGGCACCGCTAATTCTGTTATCGGCAGCAATAAGCTTGTGCGTCTTTTCTTCATTTCTTTCAAATGCAAGAATAGGCTCTGGTCCTTCTTTCCTTGGGAAGGAAATTTTCCCTCGCATGTCACTTTGTGTCACAGACTTTACAACAAGGGAAGCGATTAAAGTATTGTACCGAGGTAGTCTCCCAAAATATCTTACACTCCTGTCAAACATTTTTTCGTATTTCGTATTTTACAAATGCACAAAAAAAAATCTTGGTTTATGACCTCCTGCGACCTGTTAACTGCTGTAAAACGTGTGGCAAATTAGTAAACAACCTTAAGAATCACTAAAATTTCGTTAGAAATGTTGCTCGTTATCATTTTATTTCTTTCTTTCTCAGAACTTTCACGCTTCATCTTTATCAGTACTTTCGTTTGGTGCCTTTGTAGCTTATCCTTTTTCTTTTTTAAAAAGATTTATCTGTAGCCTTATGAGTGTCTTTCACTTTATCATCCCACCATTTATCGTGCTTTTTACTAAAACCTCGTTTTCATTTACCACATATTTCTGTCGCTGCTTTTCTCATATACGAGTAATTCTTAAATATAATGGCATATATACTCTATATTTCAACATTTCCGTTTCTGTTTCAAAGATGCCTAATATTTTGGAAGCGCTTATTCTCCACTCATACAAGCACTTAGACTCCAAGTTTGGACGTCTCGTACTTCAAAATGAAACAGACTCCTTATTCTAGCAACGATCACATATTGGTCTGTTCCCAGGATAGCATCCTAAGCACTCGTGTGTCCACAACTTAAACTTAAATATACTGATCCGCTAAGAATAAGTCAATCATACTTTTCACGGTGAGAATGTAGTAGACTGTGCAAATGGATTGGTGATGAAGGAATAGCAAAAAAGATTAATGAAGAAAAAGTGAGCGGTAACAAAGGTAGGGGGAAACCTCGGTTGACCATCAATTATACAGCATCTGAAGGATCAGAAATCAAATACAGAAGGAGAAAAATCACGTAAAAAGCATGTGGGCGCCCCAGGTGGCATATATGAAAAGTTGATGATAGTGGACGAGATGAAAGAGGTATATAGAGACTGTAGCGTTTGGCGATCCGTTCTCTCTGACTTTCCCACTAGTAATACAGCGTGAAGCTAAATAAGTAAGTATTTAATTTCAATTCTGTTGTAAAGAATCATTGTTGGTACCACAGCATTATTTTCCTTCAGTTGCTTATCATTATTCTACACACATCGTCATTGTCCGTATAAACACATTTTTTACAAATTCCATTTTTAAAATAAATAGAGGTTGTTCATAGATGCCACTTCAATAAACGTGCATTATAATGTCAAGCTTATATCTCACAGCAAAATTTCAGCTTTACACGCTGGTTTTAGAAAAGACAAAGAAAAGAACTCGAACAAAGACAAACAAAAGAACTCTTAAAAAGACTCGAGTTTTTGTTTTAAATATTGCTACAAAACGACGTTATCTAACGTACTTTTTATTTTATGTTATAATAATATTAGTATGAAGAGCGTTATTCGGCTACGGTGCATCGAAAACCATGGCAGCTTTAACAACACAGAGATGAGTGTTTAATTGCGTTCTCCTAATTTTAGCCCATCAATCGTCATTGATATTTTTATTTACTATTATACTTTTAGATTATAAATGTTTCAGTAATTGTTAATATATTGACATTTTAAACAAAAGCTGTAACCAGCGCATTTTATGTACTCTGAATAAGTTTTTGATAAAGTTGTTTAAACTTTGAATTTTACTACCAATACCTACGACTCGATTTCGGAATGTCGATGGCGTAAAATAGGTTTATGCCTGCGTGCGTTGTTCTTGACAAATGGCGTTTTAGTTTACGATTTTTTTTGTTTGATAAAAATATATATTTATTTTTGGTAAAAAAAATATTGTATTAGGATTTTATAGTGTAGTTAACTGCGATTTCATTTAAAGTGGTGCTAACAAAAACGCTTTGTATATATTTATTTATTTTTAATGAATATATTTTTATTTTAATTTATTGTGTTTGTTTTTATTCCTTATTATTATTATTTGTTACTTTTTAATTATGTGTACCTTCTCCAGGTAAAAGTCTCCTCCAAAGAAGAGAGATTTTCTTGTTAGAGAAATATAGTTTCAAAGGAAACTTTTTTAAGATGTCGCCAATTCTGTCTGTTACCCTCTTCACATATTATAGAAACTGCCGGTTGTCTTTCTACTAGGAGTGGCTTGTTGGTCTTCTGACAACGCTGGAGGGGAGCAGGCATCTTGTTCTGATGAGGAGCATTCTTCTCCTATCGAAGCTCGTCCCCTAGATGTTCAAGAATAATTAAAGGTAAGGTAATAAAGATTTGCCAATGGTAGTTAAATATGTATGATGGTTGTGAGATTCACTATTGAAGTATATATGGGTATATTATCTCTATATATAATAAGACAATAAAAATATTTTGTCTGTACATTTAGTAATTTTGACTCAAATGGATAGAGGGACACTTAAAAAGAATAATAGAAAGTAAAAATAACTAATATTTAATTTCTTGTCTGTCTGTCGATTTGTATGGTCACATTTTTCCCTGAGAGTACTGAACCGATTTACTTAAAAGCTTCAACAATTGCTTTGTTTTAACTCAACTTAACAATTCAAGTTTGGTTCATCAAAATCGGTTCATTAAAAAAAAAGTTATCGTCATTTGAATGAACTCAAGGCATTAGTTTGGTCAAAGACATGACATTCGAAACGTCTTGGTTATATGACTGTTGATAAAAATATATATTGTTGAAGCACTATTATATAATATTTTATACAATAAAGTAAACAAAATTGAATTGTTAGTGGAGATTACCTTCATAAATCATAACACTTAAGTTTAAGTCGTAATTAATTCAATACAGAGATAAAAAACGATTAGATTTTTAAAGAAATATCAAGTAAAAACATAGATTTTCTGGTTCGTTCGTTTGAAATAAATCTGTATAAAAATCCTTTCTACGTGTACACTGTAATAACTACATATTTACCAATTGTACATTTAGCAATAATATATGTAACTAATTTAAAAACTGTACAGGAGTTAATATGCAATCATTACAGTTATTTTACAAACAATATTATGAATCCTCACTCAAATCAATAATTTAACATTTTAGTGCGTTTCTGAAGCAGTAAATTAAATTATTCACTGACATTAGCATATTTAACAGAGTTTATAAAAACATAACATAGGTAAAAAGAACGTAATGTTACAAAAATATATACATATAATAAATAATTAGCTTTATGTATATTTTATGAATATCAAATATCAACATTGGTCGTATTTTTTTATTTAAAACAATCAAAAATTCTTATAGATATTACGATAATGTAGTAAAAAAATCATATTACAATATTACAGATTAAAGTAATAAAAAATCATATTAAAAGTCATTATAGTTGTCAATCAATTCTCTTCATTAAATCAATAATCATGTAGTTGAAGCGGGCGAAGCCGCTGGCGAGCCGCTAGTATTGAATATTATCATTAATAGAATTGAGGTGCTTTAAGATTATATAGATATTGTCCGTACATATACATATATCCTAGGAAGACATGATCCAGAGATAAAAGACATCTCTTCGAAATCCTCCATGTAATATCTGCTATTACTATATTAAAATCGACGTCTAACGGCAAGGGAGGCATCATGCTTCGGCCGCTACTCACAAAGGGGCGCCAAAAGGGTTAGGTTAGGGGTTGAGGTTAATGCTGTTAGCCCTACTGGCTTTAACAGCAGCACCGGGTGAGCAGGGTACTCTGTCCCTGAAATAATTGCCAACGCTATATGGCAGAGGATGTTGACGGCGGTAAGGGCGTCCCCAGCGGGACTCGAACCTGGGCCGGCCGTCGAACGGACTGGCAATTAAACCTATTCTAAGCAAATCAGCGGCAACGTGAAGACCCCATTGGGGACAAATTTCACCGAAAATCACTTACAACTTAAAACTTGAATTTTTACATGATCTTGAATCACTAGCGGCTGACCTAGCTGAAATTCGGGACATGCTCTGTGAATAGGCAATAGAAAAAGTGAAGCGTCTTTGCGAAATAGGATATTCATACGACAATACGTGTAAGAAAACGCCGCAAAATGTCTGAAGAATTGGCTAGAGATTTTGGTCTTTCTTCGGAAAGTGACATTTTTCGTGTCATGAAAAGCAATCTTGATCGTCTCCAATAGGAAATAAGTACACGGTTTACACGATTAAGTGACCTTAATTTCAAATTTGGATTTCTGCTAGACGTTGAAAGTTTATTTAACAAGGATAATGTTGATAACGATCTTGAAAAAAGTTGTAAAAAATTACGTGAATTTTATAATACTATATAAAATTCACGTAAATATTTAAAAATAATTAATAATTTTTCAACTATCTATATAAAAATAGAGATTGCATTATGTTATTCCACAGTAGAAAAGAAATTGAACCTAAAACCTCATTAGAATTTCTTACTTCTATAATCTCGAATAAAGAAGATGTTGTCCAAAGCTGAGAGTGGCACTTCAAATACTCCTAGACTATGTATGTTCATTAGCAAATTAAATTCATCAGCAAATTAAAATTAATTTTAACATATTTATAATACGATCAACGATGGGACAAGATCTGGAAAGAATAGTTTAGTGCCTACCTACCCCAGAAAAAGAATAAGCATCCATATTTTACCTTTTTTAGGCACTGGAAGTTGAATTTCAGAAAAAGCACAAGTCCTTCAGTTTTTGTAGAGAATCCTCGGTGGGTGAGCTCGACTCGAGCTTGTCCGGAAGAAGTCAGAATTGAAAGCTATTGTGGATCCACCGCAAATCGAGTACTGTTTTAATCAACTTCAAGCAAATAGGGAAGTTTAAGCTTGAACGGTGGGTACCTCACGAATTGATTGCAGCAAACCAGCAAACGTGCGTCAACTGCTGCGTTACTTAACTTAACCTGCACAATAATGAAGAGTTTTTAAATCGAGTCATTACGTGTAATGGAAAGTGGAATCTCACAATGGCTGGACCTTGACGAGCCAAATAAATCCCGCCCCAAACGAAAATTGACCCAAAAAAAATTACCTACTTGTAAGCCTTTGCTGTCGGTGTTGTTCATTATAGCTTTCTCAAATCTGGCCAGATGATGTTTATTTTCGGCAATTGCAAACAATGATAGAAAGGCTAGCTGCTAAATACCAAGGCTAGTCAATCGCCCTACGCCACTACTGCTTCACGACAACGCAAGACCATACTGCACAACAAACGGCTACCAAATTAGAAGAGCTTCAATTGGAATATCTAAGATATCCACCGTACTCTCCCGACCTTGGTGCCACAGATTACCATTTTTTTTAAATTTGGATAACTTCTTGGAACAAATTCAACTCCAAACCGCTTTCAAAGATATTATTGATTCCCGTCCGAATGTGTTTTTTTGGTAAAGGGATCAATGAACTACTTATAATATGGCAAAAGTGCATAGATAATAAAGGTTCATACTTTCATTAAATAAATATATTATACTAGCGGCCCGCTCGCGGCTTCGGCCGCTTAAGCTACATGATTATTGATCTAATAAACAGAAATGACTTCTAATATGAATTTTTTACTATAATACATTATCGTAATTTCTATAAGGACTTTTTATTGTTTTGAATTAAAAAATACGATTTGTTTTATTGATATTTGATATTTATAAAAATATACATAAAACTAATTATTTCTTATACATATATCGTTTTGTAACATTACGTTTTTAAACGGTTTTATTTAGCTTGGGCAGTTTATTTGTTTGTTTGGGTCAAATTTAGGAATTGGAATTTTACTCCCTTCCGGACACCAGATCGATCTGATATTTGGTACCCACTCGTAATATTGATGACAATACAATAAAAAAAAATATGCCTGTCAATCCAAAATGGCCGCCGATACAAAATGGCGGATTACATATTACTTCACAACAACCTCTTTATGGATATCAAATGAAAGGGCTGTATTGGTAGAATAGAGTTCACTATAAAAAAATAAAATTCAAAATGGCCGCCGCGACAAAATAGCGGATTACATGTAAAATATTACACAACTACCTCAATATAGGTGTCTAATGAAAGGGCTTGATTAGTAGAAAAGCGCTCATTCTGAAAAATAGAATAGTTTGGTAGGTATATTTACTTTTACAACTTAGACTAGGGATCCAAGCATGGGTCTCCCACCCAAGTCAAGATTTTGTATCGTGTCGAGGACTGTATGGCGTTAGAGTGGCTAAAAATGATACGTCGTTAGCGGTACCCAAGTTAAGGTAAAAGGTTAAAACGTGGCAAGAACTGTGTGGCATTAGGGTGGATAAAAATGATATCTTGGGCGCATCTTGTTGCATATAGCCTTGCCCCTCTACTGGACCTCAGGGGGGGTCGGCCGTTATAATGTCCATTACTTGTGGGAACAACATGGAAACAAACAAAAAAACAAAAACAAATAAAATAGGAACTGCAACACAAAGAAAAAGAAGGTTTGAAAAGGCGAGAGAAAAATATAGAGCAAAACGTGCAAAAGAGAATGAAAGTGAAACTCAGAGTCGACTACAAAAACGGAGAGAAAAATTAGCATCAGAAACCCCTGAGCGACATGAAGCCAGGTTAACAGGGCAACGTGAGAGACAAAGAGAGCTGATCGCGTCAGAGACACCTGAGCAGCATGAGGCCAGGTTATTTATCTAGGCTCAAAAGGGCCTCTTGTTTGAGGAAGGCCTCTTGTTTGAGGAAGGACAAGTTTACGTAGCTCTGAGTCGAGTAAAGTCTTTGAAAGGATTGTGTATAGAAGAGTTAGATTGCAACAAATTGTCAGGAAATAAACCATGTAATAGTGAGGCATTACATGAACTCGGTAGAATGAGAAGTATCATCTAGCAACAAACCTAAAAACTTGAAAATAAATTAAATAAAAAAATATTTTTATGTTAAACGGTTTTATTACAATAAAAATAATGTAGGTAATGTACTAAAAGCTAAAAAATAATTCGGTAAGTCCTAGCTACCGGATCGCACCAATCTTCTCATCAATCTGGGGTATTGATCAGACAAATAATAAAATCGTTGGGCGTTGCGTATCTAGAGTTAATATATGATAGTTTCAAAACTTTTACCAATTGCTTTGTTTAAATTCAACTTAACATTTAAAGTTTGTTTCATTAAAATCGGTTCATTAAAAAAAGTTATCGACATTTGAATGAACTCAAAGCATGAGTTTGCCTACAAATATATAGCAATCCATATCTATACTTATACTTATAATAAATCTGTATTTGTTTGTGATAAATCTGTATTTTTAACCGGCTTTCAAAACAAGGAGGAGGTTCTCAAACAAGAGGATTCTTTTCAAAACAAGAGGATTGCTTATTTTTGATGACATAGGGGAGGGGAGGGTCAATAATTGCAAAAAAACTGCTTACGTAATACTTGAACGGTCGGAACTATGTGGAGTACACGTAGAAAGGCTGGTTTTAGGCATTTTTATACAGATTTATTTCAAACGAACAAACGAACCGAAGAATCTAAATATGTGTTGAATTAATTACGACTTAAACTTAATTATTAATATTTATGAAGGTAACCTTCACTAACAATTCAATTTTATTTACTTTATTGTTTGTACTCTGAACAATAGTACTTTAAAAATATATATTTTTATCAACAGTCATATAACTAAGACGTTTCGAATGTCATTCTTTAGCCAAGAAACTTATCAGCGCAATTGCTATATAACATTCGCAGGCAAACTAATGCCTTGAGTTCATCCAAATATATAAATGCCGATAACTTTTTTTAATGAAGCAATTTTGATGAAACAGACTTTAAATGTTAAGTTCAGTTAAAACAAAACAATTGGTGAGCTTTTAAGTAAATCGGTTCAGTACATTCAGAGAAAAATGTGACCATACAAATAGACAGCGCCGGGCGCGAGTTACGCTCGCTACGCCACTGGTCTGTGAGCTTTGCCTTTACACAAAGGCATGATGCTTGTACCTCGCTTGGGACTGATAAACATCCTCCCCTGTTTTTCAGCGTAAATTACATAAAAAACAGAACAAGTCCAAGAACCGTGACCGTAACTCTATCTGCTCCCGCTCCTTACAACATTTTAGTCTTCGTATGACATTCTCAACTTTTTGTATGTTGATTTCCTCATCTGCAATATCAAAGCTCGGCGTATGTATTTGTTAAATGAGGCGTCATCACATACGAGTACATATATCTCGTAAATTTTACAAATTACAAAGAATAAAAATATACTTTCGAAACAATTTTAAACAATATTTATTAACCTTACAATATTTAATTTCTAAAATAATATTAGAACTTAGCCTATTTATTAGAAATAAGCCTATTTCAATATAGTTTTTTATACACCATCTTCTCGTTTCTATACGAGTTTTTTTCGTTTACATTAACCCATTTTAAATCCATATGGCGTGTCTATTCACCTCTTTCGCTTCTCTCTTCACCCTAAAAATATAAAATCGGACATATGTATTTAAAGATTTTCATCAATATTCATAAATCTAAGTAATAATTGTACCAACTAGTGCACCAAACTTGTTTAATCAATCTGGTTTTGTGGATATTCACTTCGCGATTTCTATTCAACACTGTTCGCTGGTATTAAAAATTATAACATATATTTTTTGTTGAAAGCTATTTAATTTTTTTTGCAATTACAACACTGTTAAGTGTTCTGTTGATTAAATGTCAAAACATTTAAAATTTTAAAACTTTTATGTTGATGTTTGTTGCTGTTGTGTTTCTTTTATCGGTTTATTTATTTTTTACTGATACTAGCGTGTTATTCAGACTCTGAAAGTTCTCACGTTACTTGGTTATTCTACACGGACACTAATTCTCACTCTATCTGATTGACACTCGGCTTCGTTTTAGGAACTTTTAAACTGTTTTGCTATAATTATGGCAAAAATACCGAAAAATCCACGCATTAACTGTTAGTTCGAATGTAAAGAAGCAGCAGGAGGTAAGCAATATATTCCAATTTATCTTTCTTAACACACTTGAACTAAGAACTGACTCCTGCTAGGTTTTAAAAAACTTTTACTATATAACCGAAAAAAATATTCTCGCAGTTATATTCATTTTTTTTATTTTGTTGGTAACTACACTTGCTCGATTATTTCAAATCAAAATTAATCATTATTTAAAGCCGAAGTTGCGATTTATTTGTAACACAAAGACTAAAGAAGAAGAAATATCATAATCATAATTTACACTAGGTGTTAATATTTAAACTTAAAACTTTAGGAAGAATGTAGGTATATCTAAATATTATTCTGTTCTTTCATCATAATAAACATACTTTTCATTAAAGAATATTATTGAGAATTGTAATTGCAGGCCCATTACATCACTTCCCTAATCTGATTGGTGATATGGAAAGATTTCATGTTTGGAAGGAAGTGTTAGATGATGCTGTTAAAGACAAGGGAGATGTGTACATATATAACCAATTAAGATTGTGTAATAAACATTTTGAAAGATATTATATATCACCAAGTAGGCGTCTTACAAGAAATGCTATTCCAACCTTGCACCTTAGATGCGGTAAGTTAAACAATGATGTTATTGAGCTATTGTACTGTCTATTTTATTTATTAAAACAACATTGGGTCAATATTTATTTATGCATTGTAAAAGAAAATTTATAAATTAATTATAGACAATTTAAGTATGAAATTTAGACATAATGAAAATTTTTCTGTAGAACAAAATATTAAACTTTAAAGTACTACTTAAACTATAATACATACATATGTATTACATATATGTATTAGTTATGAGGCCAATTGTGGTGCAGGGGCACAAAAGGGAGGCGAGAAACGGAGTGTCTTAATAGTAAGTCCACCGTGCCTAACCTACTGTGTGCAGGATACAGTGTGAAGCTGATTTTTATTTAATTTGCATATGAAATAAATTAATAGAAATTTGTAAATTTATATTAATTTATTTTTAATTAATATAAATTTGTAAATTTATATCAATTTATTTCAAATTACTTTAAAATTTATTTTTTAGGTATTTTTATTTTAGTTTGGTCTTATAATTGTTTAAAACCTTGATATTTATAAAATTGCCAAATTTTACTTAAAATCAAATAAATAAATCTGCTTCACGCTGTATCCCGCACACCAGGGTAGGCAGAGGGAACCCCACTTTCTGCCGAATTCTGGAGGCATTGCGTGTTGAGTCGCAGGACTCAACGCCGCGCTTTGCCTCGACACCAGAGCGAAGAAATGGAAATATAAATATAACTAAATATTTCATCTCCTCGAGTGTCCCACAACCAGTCGGTTTTCAGTCAAACTTTGTGCCCCTGCGCTACGACTGGCCTCTTACAATAAATTTTACTGTTAGAGTATAATTTTCAAATCTCTTTGGAATAGAAATTTTACTTACTTCTAGCTATTTTCCTGAGTTTTTTTTAACAAAAACTCATATGCCACATGTAGTGTGTGTGTGTATACTACTTCATTATGTCTGTTATAATGGGTAGCAATTTGAAATTATTTTAAGCAGACACTCCAAGGATAGAACATCACTACTGTGTTATAAAATATTTTTTCTTACTCATTTTGCCAAGCCACTAATTACAACACAAATCAAAATAATAATACAAGAAAACCAATTATATAGAAAAGTATTTTGCACAATTAAGTTGTTATTGTTATTATAAGACCAAACTAAATAAAAACACCTAAAAAAGAAGATAAAAGAAAATATTTTAAAGATATTTTTATTTACACAGAAAGTAGGTACCTATTTTTCGATTATTTGACGTTTGGTAGAGGGCTAAAATATATTTTGAATATTTTTAAATATTTTTCCTGTACCCATATAACCATAAAGTAAGTTAAAGACAAATTAAAGTCAAGGCCGATTTTTATAAAAAAAAAATCGACCCACCACAGTGCACACGTTTCTTTCTTTTTTTTTTTACTCATTCTCACCACTGAGTTCTTTCTTCTATAATAATCTTCGGCATCAAAAGTAGTAACATGGATTCAATGCCGTGTATTAGTTAAAATATTAAATTAACAAAAAACTTTTATATAAAACTGTGTATATGCTACTGTATATGCTTATATATAGGTGTACTTATTTTGTGAGATCAAATCAATATATCAAAGAGAACCTAGTGTTAAGACACTCCGTTCCCCACTTTCCGCCGATTTTTCAGGACATAGCATGTTGAGTTACTGAACTCAACTCCGGGCTTTTGCCTTAGTGCCATAAATAATAATTTATTCTCTCGAGTGGAGATCGAATTCTCAACCGTCGCGTAACAGTCACACGCTTGTGTCCCTGCGCTACGACGGTTTCTAGCTTATATAATATTATTCGTAGGCAAATTGAGATTGAGATCTATGTTATTTGTTATTTTTGACCTTCGC
This sequence comes from Heliconius hermathena, assembly GCA_013403705.1. NCBI lineage: Eukaryota > Metazoa > Arthropoda > Insecta > Lepidoptera > Nymphalidae > Heliconius > Heliconius hermathena. The sequence continues at coordinate 72,293 of JAAIXJ010000533.1, read as the reverse complement.
TTAAAGTCACATCATGTACAACAATATTTAATAAAAACCATTCTCTCTCTCCAAATGATAATTCTAAGCAATTAACTTAAGGTAGTGGAAATTTGTAAAAAATTCTTTACAGAGATGCAACATAAATAAATTGTAATAAACATATAAGAATTTCGACGTAGCCCAATGAGAACGGCATGGCTTAGTTGGTCAGAGCGCTTGGACGATTTCCAAGGGGCGCAGGTTTAAATCCCGCTACGTTCAAGTTTTTATATGCCTTCTTAAAAGTATTTTCGTTTCCTATGTATAAGAACGCATGGCTTAGTTGGTCAGAGCGCTTGGACGATTTCCAAGGGGCGCAGGCTTAAATCCCGCTACATTCAAGTTTCTATATGTCTTTTTAAAAGTATTTTCGTTTCCTACGTGTAACACTTCAAAAATCTAAAAATATTTAACATTGTTTTCAATTTTTAAATGTATGTAGTACGTGATAAGATATAATATTTATATGGCATGATTGGTAGATAGATAGACGAACTGAAACAAGTGATATGGGAGGTAATTTCCAACAATTTGAACCTCATATAATATGCTGCAGCTTTACGCTGAATCCCGCACACAACAGGGTAGGCGGAGGAAATCTAGTGTTAAGACACTCCGTTCCCCACTTGACTGCCTTGACACCAGAGCGAAGAAATATTAGACCGAAAACATTCATTTCCTCCAGTGGGGATCGAACTCACAACCATTCTATTTTACAGTCACACTTTGTGCCCTTGCGCCACGACTGGCCTCAAAAACAATAATATGCACTGTAATGTTATCGTTTACGAGAGACATTAGCTTTTTAAAAAACTTTGAATACCATATGTGCATATTGAAATGCTCTAAAAAAATTGTTTACTTATTTTTCCATCAATTATTGATATTTTTGTGGGGGATGTATTGAAATGGGAGTTTTACTTTTTTGTTGACGAAGTTTGAAAACGTAAAAAAAATTGTCTCTTCTTTTTCATAATTTTAATTTAAAAACCTCCATCCTCTTATTTTTTTTAAATATAACGTAATTTCATTCATTTTGAGGTAAATTTGCATTCAAATTCCCTTCCCCATCGTGGATATTAGAAATTATTTTAATAAATTATATTCTGTACTATATATATTCAATTTCGTCTTTGGAAGATAAATCACTCGTACATTGACTGCATGATTTAAAAATATATATTTTTTTAAAAGTATCCATATATAATATACATATTGTAGAGGTGCTATAGCACGAGGATCGATTTTTTCGCCTCCAAAGTCCATATTTTATTGTGGATAGACTTGGGACTTGGTAATGGTTTTGCATTAATATTTTTTGTTTCACTGCCATTTATCAAGTAAAAACTATTATCTAAAAATAATATAAGGTCAGCTGTTTATTTGTATTTTGTGGGTAGAATTGCTTTATCTGAAAATGATGTTAATAAAATATAAATAATTTAAACTTCACATTATTAAGCATGGGATAAAGTATGGTACTTCATATTCTTACTGCGGCCATTATGAGCCAACACNATATATATATTTTATTTTAATTCAGAATAGTATTATATTGAGTGGCAGAACTAAACGTCGCGCTTTGCCTCGGCACCAGAGCGAAGAAATGGAAATATAAATGTAAGTAAATATTTCATTTCTTCAAGTGGGGATCGAACCGATAAACAGTCGATTTACAGTCACACTTTGTGTCCCTGCGCCACGACTGGCCTCCTTGTTGTCTCCTCATACCATGTTGGACATAAAAAAGACCTTGTTATCGTGTACAATGCATTGCTTACACACATTATTCCAGAGTGCTTTGCAAAAGCAATTTATTTCCTATTAACATTAGCCATAGAGATAGAAAAAATAAATAGATAAAGCACATTACAAAAACAGTTTATCTTTAATATTTCCATATTCGATACACAAAACACCCAAAATAATTCTTATGTATGATAATATAAATTATGGTGGTATGGTATGGTTCTTTGATTATGGCGTTCCGAGCGTGCCAGTAGAGCACATGTCACTTCGGCAATGTCACGTTGTGTGGAGAAAACACGAAGGCGGGGAACTTTATGAGGAAGAACATCGTTTAAGGGACGGATCAGCTTAGGGCAAGTGAAAAGTATGTGAGGAGGGGAACCGTCGTCCAGGCCACAAATAATATAAATTATAAACAACAATTCTTTACATTGACACTTGACTACTGTGAATTATTTTTAATACAACAACTTTATTGTATTTAGTGTTAATCAGGAAAATTTTAAAGTTTTACCTGATAATGTTGATGGCTTTGGCAAATGGCTGGATGATAGTGGATCTATATAAAAACACAACTATAATATAAAAAAATATTCAGAACACATTTTTTATCAAATTACTTTAAAAAAAGGTGAGAATATACTAAACTTTATTGTTTAGTTTAGATAGCTTAGAAAATTTATTCATTCCTTTAAAAATTCTCCCTACAGAGATGCTAGCAACATAAATAAATAAGTTGTAATTAACATATAAAGAATTTCTATATAGCTTAATGAAAATATATTTTTATTAGATAATCAGAGCAGTTTCCAAGAGGCACAGGTTCCAACCCTGCTGTGTTAAAATTTTTGTTTTCTAAAAGTTTCTAAAACTATGTTAGTTTTATTTCAATAAATCGGCTTCACAATGTATCTCTTAATCATGAGTTTATACTCATTTTTAAAATATGTAAATTGGATATAATTATTATTAATCAAATCCAATTTACATATTTTAAAAATATAAAATAACTAAAACTGGAATATTAAGATTTGGTACAGTAATATTACGGAGTCTATTATTTCTGCACAGATGTTTTATTATAAAATGTGCACAACATACCCAACATTACTATATATATGCTCATTTTGTAATGACAATATATCACCACCAATTTTATACAATCAATTGTTGACTCGAATCCTTTCTTTACCTAGATTTGAAAAACTATGAAGCACAGGATGCAATCTCTAAAACAAATAAGGCTAGAATTTTAGGACTAATATTTATATTAATTTTAAATTAAATTATAAGCGTAAGATTTATTTTAAAAAATTGTTTAATTTCTGCTTAATGATTTAATATTCATATATATTTTGTAGAATAAAAAAGTAGGTGAATTCGGTAAACCAAAAGTAGTAGCGGGACTCGCGCCTAATGGAAACCAACCGACCGACCTGGTCCCGGATCATATATATACCGGATTATATATATAAAATAATAATCTAAATTCATGTTACGTATAATATATCGAAATTAACTAAAGCAGAGAAGCCACCATATACACCGTATACCATTTACATATTTATTATTAAAATGAAAAATACCTCCATTTTCCTTGCATCCAGGAACACAACATTGTTTGTCTAAAGACATTATGTGCCCTAAAAAAATCTTTCCAAGAGACACAATATCATACAGCACAAGTAACGAGTACAAACTCAACAACAAACAACAAAGTTGTAACAGTAATAGTAAAATTAATATACCGGACGAACTTGAGCTCAACTCAACGGAAAATCGCATAAACTATTACAAA
>JAAIXJ010000533.1:24641-67439 GCA_013403705.1 Heliconius hermathena | reverse complement strand
TCAAAACTTACCTGGAAACACTTCAATGGGAAGTTCTACCCCACCCGCCGTATTCACCGGACATAGCCCCCTCCGATTACCACTTGTTTCGGTCGATGGCGCACGGTTTAAGCGAGCAGCGCTTCCATTCTTTTGAAGAAGCCGAAAAATGGCTTGATTCCTGGATTGCCTCGAAAGATGAGTCATTTTTCCGACGGGGGATTCAATTGCTACCAGAGAGATGGGAGAAAGTGGTCTCTAATGATGGACAATACTTTGAGTAATGTCATTGTAAGCATTATATTTGAATTTTTTTTAAACAAAAAAAACACGATATACGCGATAACTTATTCAAGGACCTAATAACTTTAAATGGATTACTATGTAAGGCAGTTAAGTCTTCAGAGTAATTATATACAACTTATGAATATACTTATATGTATTTCTATGATTATTATTTATCGATAACTTGAAGGAAAAAAAATGATTTCTTACAGTAGATATATGGGACAACCCATAAATAACGGGACTATGCCTGTCCCGATCCGGATATTAATTTTAGGGCTTGAAATCGAGATTTCTCCCGAAAGTCGAGACATCTGTCAAAGCTGATATAGTGTATAATTATATGTCACGTAGTTTTAGTACCTATAGTTAAAAATATAAATACAGAACGCTCAATACAGAAAGTACGTTTTTCGGTTCTGTTTTACATTAAACGTAAACCCATTCTTAACAAAAACGCAGAATATTATTATCAGTTACATATCTTAAATTGCACGTATACATACTTATACACATACATACAGTCACACCTGAATAAGTAAAAAACTGATAAAAAATCAGTTATTGGGAGTAGCTTCCAGGTCCCATCATTTTGAAACAGTAATCTTATATCACTTATTGCAATTATTATAGATTAGAGGCCAGTCGTGGCGCAGGGCCACAAAGTGTGCATGTAAACGCGACTAGTTGTGGGTTCGATCCCCACTAGAGGAAACGAAATATTTATTTACCTTTACATTTTCATTTCTTCGGTCTGGTGTCTAGGCAAAGAGCGGCGTTTCGTTCCGCCATTTAACACGCAACGCCTCCAGAATTCGGCGAAGAGTGGGTAAGAAAGAGTCTTAACACTAGTTTCCATCTGCCTATTCTGCTGTGTCTCAATCTTAATAATAATTACTACTACTATGCTATCGGTCGGTGGCCGAAGACCAAGATTGGGCGTAGCGGGTAGTGTGGGACGTGGGCAAACACTTTAGTTCGCCTCGCGTGACTTTGGTTCACCTCGGGCGACTTCCACTTGGTATCGGTGTCTTTGGCGCCAGTCTTTTGGTCCAGTCGTGGCGCAAGGGCACAGAGTGTGACTGTAAAACCAACTGGTTGTGGGTTCAATTCCCATTCGAGGAGATGAAATATTTATTTAAATTTGTATTTCTATTTCTAAGCTTAGGTTCCCTCTGCCTACCCTGCTGTGTGCGGGATACAACGTAAAGCTGATTTGTTTATTTTATTTATTTAAAAAAAATATTAATATTTATCAGCAAGTCCCTTGAGATAATCGTCAGATTATGAGATAGCACGTCTAGGGCATGAAGATGAACCATATATATCTTAATCGGACGCGCTTGAGTATTTCAAAATGATGTTAATTTTTTTGCACATTCCAACAATGGTTGCGAGCTTGCGTAACATCCAAATCGTCAGATTATTATACAATAGCTTTATTTCAGGTTCACTTAACATCCCCTTAGAAAAACTGACGCGCTCGATGATTTTTTTTTTTCATTTTTAACTCTTACATACGACCACCTCCATCACGGAAACAGTCACATTAACATATTTACATTTTTAAGAATACGTAGGAAATTAATTATATCAATTTAAAAAAAACGCGCTCGAGTATGTCCATGCAACATTACATTTTTGAAAATCTATAGCCGCTCACTCTACCGATCAAAAGACAACAGAATATTTTTGTCTGTAGAACATTTTTGTCTTGTTATCATCTTAGCTTTGCAACCCAATAGGTCTCTATGACGCTCGAGCAAATCTCGAATTAGCACCTTCGCCTCCCGTAGTATTATAAGTGTTATATATTTTTAATTTGCAGTCTATAATTTCTTTTTTTTTGTTATATGGCAATGTATGCTAAAATTGCTAAATTTCTAATATTATTATTTGATCTATAATGAATATTAATATTTGTTCTAAAATTCTAGCTTTATTTGTTTTAGAAATGCATCGTGTACTTCATGGTTTTCCTAATCCAGATAGAGATAAGGTTCGATTCAACAGTTGGTTATATAAAGTGGGTGGCGCTGTATTGTCACTACCAAATGAGTACATATATAAGTATCGTCGGGTGTGTCGTGCACACTTTGAAACGAAGTATCTCTGCCGAAATAACAGACTCAGCAATATTGCTATACCAAATCTTAATATTCCAGGTTTATTATTTTTTCTGTTTATTACAATATGTTTAAATTGGTTTTATTTATTCATAACTCATGACTGAAATATAATAAATTTTATAAAACCTAATTATTTTTCCCAGCTATTTAAACTGAGCAATGAAAAAAAAAATATTGAATTATTCTTTCTTTTTCTATCTTATAGGTCTATTATCAACCCAAAGATTATTTATTAAAAATCCAATGCAAGGCATTTGCATCCAACCTAATCGACAATCGACATTATCAGGTAAATATTTAAGTTCTTTTATAATTAACATGTATATTTTTCAGCTTCACGCATGTATCAGGGTTGGCAGGGGGAGCCTAGTGTTAAGACACTCCGCTCTGCACTTTACGCCATATTCTGGAGGCATAGAATGTGAAGTTTTAACATATATATTGATATTAAAGTTGTTGTATTGAAAATAATTCATGGTAGCCAAGTGTCAATATAAACGGTTAAAAAAATATATATATTTATAATAAGTAGTTTATAATTAAGGATGATTGTGGATATTTTATTGTTAGTTATAATAAATTACTGAAAAGGATATCAGTAATAAAAATATTATTACTACCTGACGTTTTATAATTAGTTTTCCTTTTGGTTTTAGTGGGTTCTATTAATAAAATTATTTAAACAGCATATATTAAATACATGGGTGATATTTTTTAATAAAATAAATCATTAGCTAAAATAAAGTTATTTATTATGCCAATAACAATTTTTGAATTGTTAGTTACACTTGCATTATTTTTACTTATGCACACATTGATAATATGTGAAGAATGATTTTCACAAGCTGTGTGAAAATCATTATTAAATGTGGGAAGATGGAAGCCTGTATAAGGAAATATTAAAGATAAACTGTTTTTGTGACGTGCTTTACTTTTTTATTTCTGTTTTGTTTTTCTATCTCGATGGTTAATGATAATAGAAAACACAAGCGTGTGGCTGTAAACGAGACACATTGTGGGTTCAGTAAGGAACCTATCTACCCTGTAATGTGCGGAATATAACGTGAAGCTAAAGAAACTGTTCATTTTTCGTTTATAAGAGAAAATAGATCAGAGAACGTAATTAATTTATTTTATTGTTGTTAAATAATATTAACTTTAATTCAGATTAATTAAATCATATAAATAATTAAAGAATTAATATTAAAAACATAAATAAAATTTAAATTTAATTAATATTAAACAATATTTACTTTAATTAAGATTAAAAATTAAATTGAATTTTAATTTAGATTAATTCAACACTATTAAGTGTAATTGAGAATTATTAAAGTTAATATAAAAAAATCGACTACAATTTTAGTAAAATTATCAAGTTAAACCTGAACTTAATAGAAGATATCTGGTAATTTAATTAGTATATTGTTAAAAATATTAATTTTGTTATGTTTTTTTATTACTAAGTTTAATAAAAAGAAGGGTGAGCTAAAAAAGTAATATAACACAACAAAAACGTACCTAAGAGTTATTTGTTTTCAGAAATTAAAATTAGATTTTTTTACCCGACTATTTAGAATTTCAAATAACAATAGTTGATAATTTAGAATTAAGCCTAAAATGAAATATACGCAAAATAAGAAATTAAAAAATACTTAATTGTTATATATACTGTGATTTTAAGCGACGGTCAAAAATAACATAGATACAATTAAAATTTGCCTATGAATAATATTATATAACTCTAAAATCATTTATTAAATGGTGTTAATGTGTAATACAATAAAATTGATAAATTGGAGACGTTTTTTATTTTTGCACGCTTATTTATTTATACTACTAACCCGCTCACGGTTTCGCTCGCTTTGTTCAACTTCAACTAGTAGATGGCGTTGAATACATGTTACCAATTTTGACTCCGAAGATTGGTTTCTCTCTATTACACTATGCAGGAAAATACTCTGAGGCCAATCGTGGCGAAGGGGCACAAAGTGTGACTAAGCCGATTGGTTGTGGGTTCGATCAGCACTCGAAGAAATGAAATATTTATTTAAATTTATATTTTCATTTCTTCGCTCTTGTGTCGAGGCAAAGGGCGGCGTTAAGTTCCGCCATTCAACACGCAATGCCTCCATAATTTGACGGAAAGTGGGGAACGGAGTGTCTTAACACTAGGTTCCCTCTGCCTACCCTGCGGTATGCGGGATTGATTTATTTTTTACTCTGAGATTAAAATACTCTGTCACCTACTGATGTATGGCATGGCAATTCTTAATTAAATTTTTAAGAGATTTAAATAAAGAAATAAGCATATGATTATTTATATTATTATTTTTTATTATTATTTTTATTGATCTAGTATTTAAACATGTGTATTAGATACGGCAACGCATATTAAATATTTTAGAAAAATTTACATTTTTATTAGAATACTCTGCCATGATATGTACTGATGATGAAAATGATTGTCATATGCTATTTACACATGGCAATCATTTTCAATCTTCATATAGTGTCAATTGAATTTGGCATATTTCGACCGCCATAGCGAATATCTAGCAGTTTATGCTGTATGTTGTCAAACATTCAGTTTTTATTATTTATAAACCTTATTAACTAAATTATGGCTATAGTGGAAGATGAAGTTAGAAATGGTTCAGAGGAAGAAAATGAAATCGAAGTGGTTATAGAGGAAGACGATGGAGATCACGATTCTGATGATTCCGATGTAAGCATTTATGTGATTTCTTTATAAGAATGTAACGATAAGGTTACTCTTATTTTTTCCTTTAATATTTGTAGGTAGTATTTTAAAGTTTTACTATAGTAGGAATAGGATAGTTTTAAATTTGTCGTAATGTGTGTAGTCTTCTCAATTACTGCTTTTGTGCTACCTACATTTAGATTTTATATATAATAATAAAAATACAGCAACAAAAATGCGATAAGTTAATTAAATGTTCTTAGATTTTTATTATTATTTTCTTTAATTACTTTTAAAAGACGCTTTTAAAAATGGAAAGTAAATATTCATATTTAGTATCTGCAATTGTTCACTGTATAAGTATCAATGGAAGCAATAAATACGACAGTTGTAAAAATCAAGTAATCTTTTATTTTATTTAAAATTATAACGAATATTTTGAGTTGTGCTACCTAATAATGTGTTATGACCACGTACGACAATGTGATCAAATATTTGTATGTAGATTTTCATTAAGTATAACAATGAAAATCAGTCAGTTAGTTTAGGCTAGTGTTGGCGTAGGGGCACAATGTGACTGTAAAACCGACTGCTTGTGGGTTCTTCATTTCTTTGTTGTCGAGGCAAAACGTGGGGTTGAATTCCACTACTCAGCACGCAATGCCTCCAGAATTCGGCAGTAAGTGGGAAATGGAGTGTCTTAACACTAGGTTCCCTCTGCCTACTCTGCTGTGTGCGGGATACAGCGCGAAGCTGATTATAACAATGAAAAAAAATAACACTGGTAAAGAATTTTATAATCATAATTGTTTCATAGGATGATGAGGATGAAGAGATTGTTGAAAAAAAAGTAGCTGAATTGGAACAACGAATAGAGGAGGACCCTTACAATTATGATGACCATATAGAATTAATACAAGCACTTTGGTAAACACCAACATAATATTAATTATTATTGTTAACTTAACTTTACTTAACTTAGCTTCACGCTTTATCCCTTGTGGGGTAGTCAGAGAGAACGGAGCGCCAAACGCTATGGTAAATAGAATATATAATTTTCTTTTTATTGATATTTAAAAATTATAATTACATTTAAATATAAATATAAAACTTCAATCAAACATTCACTCTAATATGTTGATTTGTAAAAGTCTCACTGCTTGCTCTTTAATTTATATAATTTATTTATTAAAACATACAGTGAGTTTTGACACTCAACAAATGTCTTGCAATGTCTTGTATTTGGGTGTAAAGTGTCTTATGGCTTGGTGCTCTACCATGCAGGTTAAAATGTGAGGTTAAAATAAAATAACAATTATTAATACACTATAAAGATTTGCACAAGGCATGCAAATACTACATGTAAACCAAGATAGAAATTTCATTAAAATTAGCTTGCTCGGTCACTCATGAACCATTATAACAACATATTTTGCTTAAAAATTACAAGACTGCTGTTAATTTAAGGTGTCTGCATCACATGATGGGTTTTATCCCTAAAACAACCATCAAATCTTCATCAAATTTATTTATAGCATCTGGTTAAAATAAACAGAAATAAAAATTGTGAGAAAATATTATAGAAAAAAGAGATACATTTAGATTTATTAGATTTATAATTTATCCATTAAGAACAGTAAATGAAATCTTTATTTTTTATAAAATTGTCCATGTCACACTAACATTATGTCCCTTTTAAAGGAATCTCTCAGAGCTAGACAGATGGAGGACTGCATTTGACCGACTCTACCAACTTTCACTATTGAGGGCTGACCACTGGCTCTTGAGACTGCAAACCGAAGAGACCCTGGCCCATTCACCTCAGTCACGGGAGCATATCGCTAACTTGTTCCAACAGGCAACTTTAGATTGTTATTGTAAGTTTTTTGATGTCTTTTTCCATTATTAAATATTTTCTTTATTTGGGTGTAACATAAATAAATAAAAAAAACAAGAAACACAATTCTTGTACAATGTTTATTTTATCAAAAAAATATTTTGTAAATAAAATAAATATTTAAAAATTACCTTAATTTTTCGTCATTGTTCTTATGTCATTGTAGTGTCGTGATTTAAATGCTCGCCACTATATTATTCAGTGGAAAGTCTCCTAGTCAATTAACATATCATGGGAGCTAATATTACAATAAATATGGACACATTGACTCTTCTCATACACATACTTAAAACAATATATTCTCCGTTTTCAAAGATTCATTCGTCTAATTAATTTATTTCAGCTATACCAATCCTGTCAGAATGGTGTTCGTGGTCACTAAGCGCCGGTGAAGCAATATCTGCGCGGGCGCAGCTTGAGGAGGTGTTAAGACGCGCGGGTGCTGATCCATTGTCTGGCAAGATATTTTGGGATGCTAAATATGAATTGGAAAAAGCTAAATTAGATAATATGAAGTGAGTACCATTTTGGTCTTATGTAGAAAAGATATTATTAATTTAAGTATTCTTTCAGAAATTTATATTGTTATTGAATATGTTTTTGGAGATATTGAAATCGATTGGCATAAAAAATTTAAACTTGTCATAGAATTACTGTATGTTTTCTCTCAAATTGTATTTTTTGTGGGCAAAACATACTCAAATATAAATCTGCAAAACAAAAAGCATTTTATTTAATCATACATAATTTGATTGTAGGTAAAATGTTTATTACAACTGTCACATATAGTTTGTAAAAAGCCAAATTAAATATAATAAATTGGTACAAGTTACACTATGTTTTAAACAATTTAATCTACCCTATAGTGAAAATCACACAGAGTATTAAGGAGTAAAATAAATTTCAAAAAATACTTATTTAGAAAACACAAAGATTTTAATGTAGCGATACTCAAACTTATTTTTCTTTTCTAAATGTGGAATAACACTTTAAAAATGTTAAAAATATTAAATAAATAGCATTCTTTCTTGCCAGATGATAATTTTTTGTAATTATAAAATCTTTGGGTAGCGGAAATTTGTAAAAATCTCCCTACAGAGATGCTAAAAACATAAATAAGTTGTAATAAGCGTATAAAAATTTCGATGTAACTTGATGAGAACGTATGGCTTAGTGGTCAGAGTGTCTGGTCGGTTTCCAGGAGGCACCAGTTCTTATACATTTTCTAAATAAGTATATTTCAAACAAATTATTCTATCCCATAGTGAAGATGACGCAGAATATAAAGACCAGCGTAAAAGAGTTCTCTGGTGCCTAGAAGAGGCTGTGTCTCGACCTTTGCTAAGAGGGGATGAGGCTTGGCCTCAAGTTGCGGAAATGGCTTTAGCTTTGCATGACCAACAATATGTTGATAAGGTAATTTGTGGTTTATAAATTATTATATAATTATACATGTATTAGATTATATCTTAGAGGCAAACATCGAGGTATCGCAAGGGCACACCTGTGCAATTGTTAACAAAAATTAGTAGTGGGTTTGATTCCCACTCAGGGCAATGAATTTTATATTTTCATTGCTTCGCTTTGTTAGCCAGGTAAAGCGCGGCGTTGAGTTCCGTCATTCAATGAGTAATGTTCTGAAAATTCTGGGAAAGTGGAAATGTCTTAAACGATTCGGAGTGCCTTAACACTAGGTTCTCAGGTTCCGGTTCCAGACAATGTGCGGGGAACAGCATGATAATGCAATTGCTAATTGAAATGTGTTAACATTCAACATAAAAATTATTTTAATTTTGACTATTTATATAAAATGTTGTATGACAATGTTAATATTCTAACATTCAGTAGATATTCTAACAATTTATAATACTTGTTTTAAATTTTCTATTTGTATTAGCTTTATAGGAAATTTTGCTTTTTTTTCTACAAATTCAAATTTTATATAACTGTAAATGACATACATTTTGATTGTAACAGGTGAAGAAGCAACATGATGCGGCCACGGAATATCTACAAAAAATATCACCTTATGAAGATAAGCTATTGACAATAGAGTAAGTTATATATTTTTTCTCAGGTTCAGGTAAAGAAAATCTAGTCTAAATACACGACGTTTTTCTTATTTAGTGGTGGGTTTCAACATTGCGTCTTATCTTATCAGAGAGGAAATAGAAATTAATCCTTTTCTTGATTGAGAATCGAACCGACAACCATGGTGTTTACATCCAGTGTGTTTGGGCATGTAAGGTATACTATTTTTTAACTGACTTCTGTTGTGAATGTAAGTTATTAATTCAACTGTATTCTATTATTTTTGTTTGTTACCTCATAACTTTTGACTGGGTGAAGGTCGATTTTGATGATTCTTTTTTTTAAATAAGCTAGTGCTTTCAATCTCATTTTAATCCATTTTTAACAATGGACGAATAACTCAATATCACGCCTATCGATTTCGATGATTCTTTTTTTATTGAAAAGGGTACTTGGATGAAAGTTTGGTTAAGTTGTGATTAAATTATGGGAACCGGTTAAAATTTAAGAAGTAGATTTTTTGTTAAAAATTATTATATATAAAGACATAATATTTGAGGCCGTTGTGGTGAAATTATTATATATAAAGACGCAGTGAGGTGCAGAGACGGTTGTGGGTTCGATTAACACTCGGTAGAATGAAATATTTACTATTTCCATTACCTCCGCTTCTCAAAACGCAATGCCTCAAGAATTGCGGAAAATGGGGAACAGCGTTTTATTTACTGGTTTCCGCATATAATAACACTAGGTTTGCAGTTTCACTCTACATTCACAACTATGTGCGGGTCACAGCGTAAACCAAAAAAATATATGTATTTAATGTTAATTATTAATTATACCTATATAATTGAGCATATTTAATATTAATATTAAGCTTTTGGTTAATAGATACCAATAGTTATTACTAAGAAAGCATATTTTAGGCATTTTTTTTTTATTCTCCTTTTGAAAAACTACCAATATTCTTGTAGTTAAAAAATATTATAATTGTTTTCAGGGATCCAGAAGAAAAATCTAAAGTTTATCAAGAATATATAGAAACGTTGAAAGAATTGTCCAAAGAAGATAAATACTGTGAATGTGATAGTGATGGAATACTCAGGGCAAGTAATATTTTATTAAATCGTCTTATTTTATTTATTTCTATTAATATAAAACATTTGAAAATATATTTTAAATGATATTGTTTGAGGCCATCATTAATTATTTTTCAATTACATTTTCATAGATAATATTTTCTTTAGCTTCACATTGTATCCTGCTCATAGTAGAGTAGGCAGAGGGAACTTGGGAGAGAACCTCATGCCTCTATTCCATTAAAATAGTTCCCTTGATGGTGTAGATAATATAAGACTGCATAAGAATTTTATGAATATACTTTTTTCAATAATAATTACAATTTGTATATCCACAGGTAATATACGACAGAGCAACAACGGAATGTCTGACGAGCTCAGCAGCACATAGCCTCCTACAAGCAGCGGCTTCTCACGCGCAGCATACGGGCTCGCGCGCAACTGTGCGCCGCGTGCTGGACATGTGCACGCGGCGCTGCCCAAGGAAATCCACTTTTTGGGTGCTGAAGATGCAGCAAGCGGAGCACGAGGAGAAAGACTTTGATGAAGTATGATTATTTTAGTTTTGTATATTTTTATGCCTTTCTAGTAGCAACAGGTACGCGCTCTGTACATAGATTTTTGCGGACCGATGTAATATTTAGCATATTTATAAAAAAAATTATATGTTTTCTTTATAAATATTTTTCTTTCTTAAGTGTGGAATAAACTTTAAAAATATGTTAAAAATATTTTAAAATAGTATTCTCTTTTGCCAAACGATAATTCTAAGTAATTATCTTTGAGTAGCGGAAATTTGTAGAAATCTCCCTACAGAGTTACTAACAACATAAATAAGTTGTAACAAGCTTGTAATAATTTTGACGTAGATCGATGAGAACGTATGGTTTAGAAGGTTGGACGGTTTTCAAAGAGGCGCGGGTTCAAATCTCGCTACGTTAAATTTTTTATATGTTTTCGTAATAAGTATTTTTCTTTCGTAAGTGTGGAATAACGTTTAAGAAACGTTAAAATATACATATTATGTTTCAGGTAAAAACAATATTTGAATCGGCACTCGCAAAGGGCATGGAGTCATACAAGGAAGCGGAGGGTCTGTGGCTGGCGTACTTGGAGCACGCGCGACGTCGAACAGAATTTGACAAGACCGAACAAGTTGAGAGATTACGGCGGACGTTCAGACTTGCCTGGGATTCATTAGCTGAGGTTGATATTTAAAGTTCCAACTTTATTTTAGATTCACACTGCCTCGTTAACAAAGTAGGCGGAGAGAAGAGCCACTAGTAAAGAGACTTGTCGCCTGAATTTAAAACCTTGCGTTTAGAGTGGTGGCACTCATCGCGTTGTCTTGCTAAATGATAATAATTAATTCCTCCGAGTAGGGATCGAACCCACGACCAGTGAGTCCATAATCTCAAAATCCTTTTTGTTTCGTAAATTTATCGCTTTTATCCAAATGGTTAGTTCTTTGATGAAGTCTCGATTTGACCTAATTTGAACCTGTTACTTCCACGTCGATATCAATGTAATAATGATATTAAACGCACTGCCAACAAACAGACAACACCGTATATTCTCTCTCTCTCTCTCTATTTTTTACTCGTAAATTTGACAATATTTTATATTGTAATATTTTTTTAGGCCTGGGGTGAAGAGGCGAATGACTGTGAAGTTCCTTTGTTTTGGGCGCGTATTGAATACAAAAGAATAAAAGATCCTGCTCAAGGAAAGGAAATTTTTGAGGAGATTTTCAGTAAGTTTAGTAGTTTACGTATTCATAAATATTTATTAGTCAACATTATATTTAGGCATTTCTATACATACCTGTTTTGAAAAAATGTTCCAATTTAGCAGAAAATTTGAATAGAAAGAAATAAACTTCAATCTCTGAAACTCGATTAAGCATTATGTTTTCAGTTTTCTGTAGAGATAATAATATTTTCTTATTTTTATTTATATTTAAAAAAAATATATGTTAATTAGACCAATTTGTTTCAGAATATGGCGACAATAAAACCTTATCCAAGTACTGGGAAGCACTTATTAATCTTGAACGATCTCGAGATCCACCCTCATCGGAACGCAGGTATGCTTGTAATTTAAGAAAACGTATATAAAATTGAGAGTAGCGGTACTCGAACCCGTGCCTTTTTATTTGTAAGGTATTAAAAATAATATAAATCTCATGTAAATTTTAATATTTTTTTTAATGACATATCTATTATACCAAGACAAATTTGACTTGTTTTCTAGAAAATTAGTAAAGTAAATTTTTGCTATATAATATTAAATTGTATTTTTATACATGAAATTGAGACGTGGTTTCGTTAAATAAAAAATAAATAAATTGGGAACATTAAAAAATAACACTTAAAACGTAATTAGCATACCAACAGTAAAAAACTAATGACAATACTATCGATAAGTAGTGGCCGCTCTGTAGTTAAGTGCTTCTGAACTTTTGTGCATTCTTCACTTTAGGGAAAAAAAAATTTAATTTAAATTTATAATCAAATTATACAGCCATCTAAAGGTAACATTCGGGCGCTCTGACTTGTCCGCTATATTCTATTTCTACCACAAATGTGACATGGGGTCGTGGGCGTCGGACTCCTACGCAAATTTGCCTTATCTTTTCTTTTTGGAGGCCAGTCGAGGCGCAACGGCACGAAGTGTGACTGTAAAACCGACTGGTTGTGGGTTCGATCCCCACTCGAGGAGATGAAATATTTACTTAAATTTATATTTCCATTTCTTCGCTCTGGTGTCGACGCTAAGCGCGGCGTTGAGTTCTGTCACTCAACATGCAATGCCTCCAGAACTCGGCAGAAAGTGGGGAACGGCGTGTCTTAACACTAGATTCTCTTTGCCTACCCTGCTGTGTGCGGGATACAGCGTGAAGCTGATCTTTTCTTTTTGATAAAAAAAAAGATACTGCATAACCCGACAACTTATCGAACTACAAATTATCGAAATGACTTTTACTGATCTCGTCTATCTCAAGTTAATAAAGTATGTGTGGAGTTATACATTCTAATAATATACGGTATGTTCCAGGCTACGTGACCTCCACCGCCGTGCGCTCCGCAGCGTCGCCGACTACCCGCCGGCGGTCGCCCGCCTGTGGACGGACTACGAGCGCGACTACGGCCCGCTCTCCGCCGCCGTCGAGTGCGCGCAGCTCTGCGAGGTACTGCTCGCCCGGTACTTGTGGGGAACTAGCGACCATTAAACTGGCTGTTACACTCAGACAGTAAAATTAATAGTTAATTGAAATTAAATTGGTCTTAAGTGAGATTAAGTTGTTCTTATGTGAATTAGAGAGGCGTTAGCGGCCTTAGGTCTCATTTACAAACAATAGACGCAGTCAATAAGCGTTTAATTTAACAATAAATCGATTTTTTGATTTGATGTTGAACTAATGTTGATCTAATATGTATTAATAATTTGAGGCCAGTCGTGGCGCAGCGGCACAAAGCGTGACTGTAAAACCGACTGGTTGTGGGTTCGATCCCCACTCGAGGAGATGAAATATTTACTTAATAAATAATATTTACAGCGTGAAGCTGATACAAAAAGATAATATGAATTAAACTGGTCCACTAGCAGTGTCATGGCTGCGAGTATGCCCAACTGTGTCAGGTGCTGACTGGTACTTGTATAGTTTTAACATGATGACTGTGTTATCTTCTGTTTTTAGTATAAATAAAATCAGTTTCACGCTGTATCCCGCACACAGCAGGGTAGGCAGAGGGAACCTAGTGTAAGACACTTCGTTCCCCACTTTCCGCCGAGTTCCGGAGGCATTGCGTGTTGCATGGCGGAAACGCCGCGCATTGCCTCGACCAGAGCGAATCTTACATTGCACTAAACCTATACAGACCAAGAGGGATTTTGAACTCACAACTATCGCATTTTAATTAGAAGTATAAACTCAACTTGACTCTCCTATATTTTTATATTTATCTTTTTTAATTCATTCTATTAAAGAAAAAACTAAAAGAATGGCGCGAAAACTACCAAGCAATGAAGGATAAAATGATGGGACAGAAATATAAGGGCAAGCATGCACAGAACATAAAATCCAAAGCACAAGACAATAAAAAGAGAAAAGACGAGAAACAAAACAAAGGAAAGAGAAAATCCGATGATAAGCCAGAAAGTAGTGAAGTGAAACGGAAGAAAGAGGAAATGGAGGTAGATGTGCCGCAAAAAGAAGATGGCGGCGCTGTTAAGAGATCACATGATACTGAAGACTCGGAAAGTAAGTTAAATTAGTAGTTATTTTTTTGAACTTCACGCTATAACCCGTTTTAACCATTTAGCGGGGTAGACAGAGGGAACCTAGTGTGTAAAGACACTCCTTTCCTAACTTTAAGCCGCATTTTTGAGACATTGCGTGTAGTTTGTAACTTGAGCGAGGAAAATAATATTTTGATCCCCCAGGTGGGAATCAAACCTACAACCGCCGTGTTTACAGTCACACGTTGTGCTACTGCGTTACGACGACCTTAATTAAAAAAATCAGCTTCACACTGTATCCCGCACACAGCAGGGTAGGCAGAGGGAACCTAGTGTTAAGACACTCCGTTCCCCACCTTAATTAGTTACTCATTTTATTTTTAAGTGCTTAGTCAGTCAGTCAGTCAAGTAGAATTTACTATTTAGGCACTCTTCGTTTACGTTTTGCCAAATTTAAGAGAACTACGTACATTACGGAATTTAAAAGAATTTGACACCAAATTTTGTTTACGAAAATAAAAATTTACATTTTGTATTATATAGGAGTAATTGTATTTATTTTTTACATATTTAGAAAACATAAAAAATTGAATGTATCGGGATTTGATCCAGCGCCTTTCAAAAATATTTTTCTTTCTTAAGTGTGGAATAACATGTTAAAATTGTAAAAATATTAAAAAATAGCATTCTCTATCATTAAATGATAATTCTTAGCAATTATCTTTGGGTAGCGGAAATTTGTAAAAATCTCCCTACAGAGATGCTAGCAACAATATGTTGTAACAAGCATATAAAATTTTCGACATAGCCCGATGAAAACTTATGGCTTAGTTGGTCAAGTCACTTGGTCGCTTTCCAAGAGGCGCGGGTTCAAATCCCGCTACGTTCAAATTTTTATGTTTTCTAAAAAGTATAATAGTAATTATGTTTATTGAGTTTTGTTTTACTATTGAATAGCATTGCTTATTGTTTTCAGTGCATTTTATTATTTATACATTTTTTTCAGTGATTGATAGCAAAAAGCAAAGATTAGATAATCCTACAGAAGTGGTACCAGGGGGAAGGGAGGCGTGCACATTATTTGTTAGCAACCTCGATTTTAGGTATGTATTAATGAATATCTGCAGCCAGTCGTGGCGCAGGGGCACAAAGTGTGCCTGTAAATCGACTGGTTGTGGGCTCGATCCCCACTCGAGGAGATGAAATATTTATTTACATTTATATTTTCATTTCTTCGCTCTGGTGTCGAGGGGAAAGCGCGGCGTTGAGTTCCGCTACTCAACACGCCTCCAGAAATTTGCGGAAAGTAGGGAACGGAGTGTCTAACACTAGGTTCCCTCTGCCTACACTGCTTTGTGCGGGATACAGCGTAAAGCTGAAAAATTAATGAATATTCTTATGAAAAAAATGCCTTGCATAATTATATAACGTTAATTTATTTATATTTTTGTAGAGTAAATGAAGAAATTTTAAGGAAAAAACTATCGGAATTCGGAGACATTGTATCGATGCGAATGAGAGCGGGTGTAAAGGCTTTTGGTGGTTCAATATGTTACTGTCAGTACAAAACACCGGTAAGATTAGTTTATATATATATATACACCAATACCTCGCTTTGCGTCGTTTCGTTTTGCGTTTTTGTGAAGTTGCGTCGCTGCTAAATTTTTACTGATTTTCACTCGTACAGTCGTTAGGTTTTCGTAGTTGCGTTGTTTTGAATTCGAGTCTTTAATTTCTTGTTGAATTTTTTATTGATATAGAGAGAGATAAAATATTACTAATAACTTTACAATATATATCTATATAAAACATTTTTATTTTTTTAACAGAATTCAGTGGACAAAGCAATAAAACACGACAGAACGCCATTAGACGGTCGACCAATGTTCCTATCGAGGTACTCATGGGGCAAAGGCAAGACTTTCAAATACCCGCTAACTACAGAGAAGAATAAATTATTTGTGAAAAATTTACCATTCGCCCATTGTACTAAGGATGCCCTTACAGATATATTCAAGGAGTTTGGCAATTTAAAAGACGTTAGGGTTGTTACTTTTAAGTAAGTTTTATTTTTTTATTTTATAATAGTAGTCGAAACTGTTATAAAAGTATTAGATGATTTCAAATATGAGCAGAGCCAGATTTTATATTTTATCTATTTTAACGGATATTCCGAAATAATTTTATATCCGTAAACGAAACTGATATGGTATATTTGTTATATCTATATATTCTAATCTAAATAGTATAGATCTTTTATGATTAATGTACACTCACACATATGTGTGTGTAAAAACACCTATGGCTGTAGCTATCGTTAATTAATAACTGTTATTATATCAGCTTCACGCTGTATCCCGCATACAGCAGGGTAGGCAGAGGGAACCTAGTGTAAGACACTCCGTTCCCCACTTTCTGCCGAATTCTGGAGGCATTGCGTATTAAGTGGCACAACTTAACGCCGCGCTTGGCCTCGACATCAAAGCGAAGAAATGGAAATTATAATTTAAGTAAAAAATGTTTTATCTCCTCGAGTGGGGATCGAACCCACAACCAGTCGGTTTTACAGTCACACTTTGGAATTACCACGACTGTTATTATTATAATATAAATAATAAAATATTGTTTTAACAGAGACGGAAAACCAAAAGGACTAGCATACATAGATTATGAAAACGACGAATCAGCGGCCAAAGCAATAGAAAAGTGTAATGGCCTTCTAATTGGTGAAAGAAAAATCGAAGTGGCTATAAGCGCTCCGCCCGCACGCGCTGGCGTCTCTACCACTGCGCCTGTACGGGACCCCACTCCTTCTACCACTATGTAAGTGTTTCCTTACCTGACTGTGCGACTCAAAGGAGGATAATGTGTTTATCTGACTATGTATGTACGTGCTATGGAGTGTTGTACAATAATAAACATTTAGTGAGTTACTATTTATTAATCATTTGAAATCTTTAAATAGGCAATACTATATATTAAATGTTCAGATTCTAAACAAATTTTTGTTATTTTAAATTTCAGGCGAAGAACTCAATTAAGTAGTTTCATCCCCCGCGTACTACAGACTCCGTCGACGTCTGCGGGCAGTTCTAACGGAGAACAAAATAAAAGTAATGGCGACTCCAAACGACCGCTGAGCAACGATGATTTTAGAAGTATGCTACTAAAGAAATAAAGATGATAAAAAGAAATACAAGAGTATGGCCTTACTTTGATTTGATTTATACATATTACATGTATGTACATGTTTGGTGATGTAATATAGTACTTACGGCTTGTTGTAAACTAAGTGTGAATAATTTGATTTTTTTTTGCTTCAGCTTTAGTGGGCAGAGGGAACCTGGTGTTAAGTTACTGCGTTCCCCACGTATCACTTAATTTTCGAGACATTATGTGTCGAGTTTCGGAACTCCAACGAAAATAATGCAACTCTCCGGAGTGGGAATCGAACACACAGCCAAACCAGTGTCACTGCAGTGCTATGGCTTGATTTGATGACCTAATTTTTTTAATAGGTTTCGTAACTTAAGCAAGGATTTTTGTAATATATAAGCAAAGCATAATTCGACAATAATTTTAAATTAATATTTTTAGTAAAAAAGTAAAAATATGTATAATTGGTGTATATTCTGTAATTTAAGTATTTTTTACTATTTTAAGTTGAATATAGTTTTACAAGATGAACAATCTCATTAATTTTCTGCAATCTCCTGAGATACTGTAGCTAACTTCACATTACAGCTTGAAGCGGGATACACCCACATGTAGTTGGCAGAGGGAACCTAGTGTGGGGAACGGATTTCCTACGCACCTTCTTACCATAGCGAGATAATGAAAACAATTCATTTTTCGAAATACGAATCAAACCCCCTATCATCGCGTTTACTACCAGACTGTCCTGCTGCACCACGGCGGCTCCAATTCTTTGTCTTCTTTTAAC
The DNA here is from genome assembly GCA_013403705.1 of Heliconius hermathena. NCBI lineage: Eukaryota > Metazoa > Arthropoda > Insecta > Lepidoptera > Nymphalidae > Heliconius > Heliconius hermathena. Next base: position 49,153 of record JAAIXJ010000533.1, on the reverse strand, counting down.
TTATTAAACAAGTATTATTTTTAAACATTTTTTAAAGTGTTATTCCACATTTAGGAAAGAAAAATACTTATTTAGAAAACGTATATAAATTTGAACGTAGCGGGACTCGAACCCGCGCCTCCTGGAAACCGACCAGGCCACCTGGTCGGTTTCCTGGAGGCGCGGGTTCGAGTCCCGCTACGTTCAAATTTTTATACGTTTTCTAAATAAGTAAGTATTATTATTCAAACATATTGAAAAGTCTTTTATTTATTCTAATGTAACAAATGACAATATTAATTTGAAATTACAAAGTTTCGTGAAGAAAATATATAGCTAGGAAGTTCTCGTTCAAATATTGCTACATTTATGTTTTTATTAAGAAATATCAATCTATATACATATATACATGTATATATATGTACTAAAATTATTCATGCTTAGTTCTTACAAAAAGATATTGTGAATATAGAATAATAATCTGATATTTCATGTTAAGAGTCTGGTGCGTTTAGGTGCAAAACTGTATAAGATGGATTTTTAAATAAAAAATACTTTAGCACATACTACTCTTGCTTCATCCACTCTATTATTACAAGTCTCTCATTTACTTATGGTTTTTCAAGAAAATTATATTTTGAAGAATACGTGTTACGTTGTATCTTGAGATGTAAATTTAAATATTTGTTTTAAATTACATTTAAATTTCGAATATTGATCACTTTCAATATTTTTTTTACTCAACCACAACTCTACTCTGTTTTTAACATAGTTTTAAGAGATCATATTATAGAAATCCCACGGTATTTTTGTCGTAATGTGTGTTTCAAAAATGTTTTTAGTAAATGTATAAGAACAGCAGGACCTGGAACTCGCGTCTCTTGGAAACAGTCAAAAAGGCGTTCGAGTCGTTTAAATTTTTTATGTTTTCTAAAAGTATTTTTTTTCTTTAGTGTGAAATAACACTTTGAAAAATAATTAAAAAGTGTTATAAAATTATGATGATTCATACTGAATGTTTTGTTTTTTTGTTACATTATAAGTAGTAACTTGATTATCTTTATTGATTTTTTCTTATTATATTTGGTAACTAAACTCATTTTTGTTATTTTGATATAAAATAATGTACTAGTGTATTGAACATAAACATTATAGATATGTATATTTTATTAAAAAAAAATAATTAGATACATATACTTTGGTCAAACTTTGTAAAATCATCAGGTATGGTACCACCAAAGAATGTTTTGTTATGTGGATATTAGCTATTTGGTACTAACTAGTTCAGACATCTACAATATGAGTGATATTGAAAAGAAATTCATAATATTTTAGAAAACGTATAAACAACTGTATGTTAACAACAAAAAAGATGTAATAAGTAAATAAATAAATGGTAAGAGCGCTTGGACGGTTTCCAAGAGGCACTGGTTCGAATGCAGTTACGTTCTAAACTTTCTATACGTTTTCTAAAATATTTTTCTATCCTTAGTCTGTAATACCACGTTAAAAGTAAGGCAAGTAAAAGAAAATTCCAGGGAATGTTCTTCCTTGAATATGACATTTATTTTTATTTGTAAGTATTGTTTTTCTTCAGAATGACCCCATATACTTGGTTATGTCCAATATTTCCTATAAAGGTCGATTTACTTTGTTTTATTTCTAAATTATAGACTACAAGTTACATTGATAATAAAAATACTTTTAAACTGTTTGACTTTGTTTTTTTTTTAATTTTGTTACATCGAAAGAAAAATAGGATATTTTATTCCTTTACTATTGTGTTTAAGTAACTATTTCCTAATGTGGGTTTAACCCCCGTTCGAGGAAATAAATTATTTTCATTCCGTCTCTTTGGTAACAAACAAAGCACGGTGTTAAGTTCCGCCATCAACATGCAATATTTTGAAAACTGGCCGGTGTGTGGACAACGAAATGTGTACCACTAACACACTACACTTTATTAATTGTATAGAGTATGGTGTGTTTCCTGACTGAATGAAATTTAGTAAAGTCATACTTATATAGTACGGGTAGTACATCTGATCTCTATCTACAACTACACTACCTTTATTTAGTAAAATTTTAGAGAAAATTATTTTTAATAAAATGCGGATGCATTCAAAATCTTATGCGTGATATATGACTTTCCTAAAGGTCACTCGACTACCGATGCTGGCATAGAAGTTACAATAGGTCGAGATCCCATTGCTTAAATCTGTAGGCATCTGTTTTTCTAATGAAACTTATATTTAAGAATGATAAATAATAGTAGAATAGATTACACTAGGGTTGCCTAGAAGAATCCTGCCGCAATCACCTTAATTAATTTTTTGCGTTTTTGGAGACAATTGCACTCAAATGTTTTTTATGTGAATCCCATTATTTGAAAGGAAATCGCATAGTACATACAGAAAACTATTTAAAGATAAAACTATAATAGTATAAAAATATAATAGATCTACTATAAGGTATTAATTACATCATGTTTCTTTAATATAATGAAGGGTGACAATTATTGGGGATTTTTTTTTATTAATTAAGAAAATATGGAAAAGTACATTTCGATAAACTCTCTATTTTTCTTCGTCTTCAGAGAAAAATATATAATATTAAACATTAAAGTATACTTACGTTTTGCATTAGAAAATAATTTAAAAATTGTTCTTTATATTTTTGTTTAAGAACAATGAACTTTTGGTAACACTGTAAGTGATAACCGTGTATTGTCTTGAGAGCGTGTAAATTATATTTTAAAAAAGTAACCATTGACTCTATTGCCGGCTCTTCTCAGCAGAACTGCCTCTCAAGCCGGTACTAGGTTCCTTTAGGACTGACACTACTAATGTTTTTATGACAATTCAAAAGTGGTTGTAATGACCTAATTGAATAAATAATATTTTTATTTTGTTTTTTGATTATCATATAAGATTTGCAAAAATCCTTATTAGTCAGAATGTCACAGTAAGAATGAAGATGAGCGGGCTCAGGTTCTTTGGGCACGTCGAAAGAATGAGTGATAAAAGAATAGCAAAATTATAGGCCAGTCGTGGCGCAGCGGCGCGAAGTGTGACTGTAAAACCGACTGGTTGTGGGTTCTGCCACTCAACACGCAATGCTTCCAGAATTCGGCAGAAAGTGGGGAATGGAGTGTCTTAACACTAGGTTCCATCTGCCTACCCTGCTGTGTACGGGATACAGCGTGAAGCTGATTTAATTTAATTTAGGTATATGAAGCAAGAGTGTGTGGTAAGAGTGGCAGAGGCGGGACCTCGGATGATTTCGAAAACACAGTTTTGATGATACTGGAGAAAAGTCACGAAAAAGCATTATTTTCAAGCCGATACGACGTGAGTATCTTCGAAAAGCGCATCTATCTCCACCTTAAAGGCGGCAACGCACGTGTAGTTCCTCTGAAGTTATACGGGTGACCCGTACGTCCGTGTGTCTTATCTTTTCCAAAAAAAAAACTAAATGTGAATAAATATGTTTGGACGTACCTTTTCACCAGCTTAATTACTTTTAAAGTACCTAAATGCCATATTAGACTAACGGCTTCACGCTTTTTTCTTATATAGCAGGGTAGGCAGATGGAACTCAGTGTCAGGACACAACGTCTAATTTTCAAAACATTACGTGTTAAATAGCGCTTTATCAACCAAAGCGGAGAAAATAAGAATAATTTTAAATATAATTACTCCCCCGAAGGAGAGTCCCATGGCATTTACTCAGTCGGACCATATTTTATAAAATTAAGATAATAATAATTATAGTTACGTTTCCAAGTGGTTTTTTTACTCGTACATTACACACACATAATGCTATAATATTTCAAATTAAGATCATTTATGGCCTAAGATCCCATTGCTTAAATCTGTAGGGATCTATTTTTCTAATGAAACTTATATTTATCTTAGGCCATTATATGTATAATATATGTTAATATGGAAAAATTCAAACCTTTCGATGATCGCAATGAACGCACCTAGCGTATCACCGACCATCGAAATATCAAAAAAAAATAAAAATGGCACGATCTCTTTGTCTCTTATTTACATTTTTTTAAAGCTTCACTCTGTATCCCATATATGGAAGGGCAGAAAGAACAATTTTCGAGACATTTCGTTGTTACCACAACGAAATGTCTCGAAAATTGACACCGCGCTTTATTCTTATCAAAGTGAGGAAATTAAAATAATAATTCGTTTCCCTTAGCCGTAAGCGAATCTCCTACGCGCCCCGACATTATAGATTCCTTTATTTTATCCTGGAAACTATGCATTTTAATATAATCAAGTACTAAATAAAATAAAATTAAATGAAAAATATATTTATTTATAAAAATACATTTCACACTTTACAATCTCAAAAGAGATATCTTATATACATCGCAAATAGTTAACAATAAATATCTATAAGCAATTCACAATAAATGACGTCTGATTAAATACAAAACCAATTAAAACACACACTTTGTACTTGAGATGTGGAAAAATAAATTTTGTGCTCGAATCGGATTCCCAAAATGAAAATAGACTAGACCACTACGACTAAAATTTAAAATAAAAATTAACAACTAACGCTAGTTAGAATATGACAAATAAAAGCGACTTAACAACAGATTCAGATTATCCAAAAATTGGGTAAAACTCACAATATAACAACACTAACTGAGCTGTGCTCAATATAAATTCTAATAAAGTAAGTAAAAAATTATTTTTAAAATAGCAACCCATCGTGTATTAAATAGTCACCACATATAAGCTCTATGATAAAAAGGTAACAAATTTATATATTATAATTTTTATGGCGTATTCAAAATCACCCAAATCCATTTTTATAACTAAATATCGACCAAAAATGGCGATAATAATTTTAAAATTTAAATTTCCCTATAAAAGACAAAGATTAAAGATATGACAATTCATTTGAAATGTAAAAGTGTTTACAAAGTATTTTAGTTAATTATTATTATAACTTCACAGCACAAAGCAACATAACATTTATTCTATGATTTATTTTTATTAATATTAATAAAAAAGCCTTCACTCCTACTAGGTTTTAGTTTCGTAACAGGTTATTATTGAAGATTTATTATTACATGTATGTGGAGAATAATAAATAATCTTGATCATAGAACATGGACGGATCTAACATTTCTTTTAATATATTAAAAATGTAGTATCAAAAAATATATATTTACTATATATTTTAGAAAACGAAATGCACGTATTTTTTTATGTTATATGAATTGTTGGCGATTTAAATGAGTTTTATGATTTTCAATAACATCCTTAATTCTATGATCAGGATGAATTCTGTTTGTAGTAGTTTACTCAGATATTGCACTGTCAGACTAGATGCGCTCCATCTTGCCACTTCTTTTTGGATCTCTCGAACGCTTCTTTTATACAAGATCTATAAAATTGTTATAAAATGTTAACAAACAAACATAAAAGAATTTATTTTATTAATTTTCATTGCGTAATTTATTTCTTCTTTAGCTTCACGCTGTATCCCGCACGTAGCAAGACAGGCAGAGGGAACCTAGTGTTTAGAAACTCTGTTCCCATTTTTTGTCGAATTTTCGAGGCAGCGCGTGTTTAGTGGCGGAACTCAGTGCTGTGCTTTGCCTTAATTCATTCCCTCGACTGGGAATCGAACCCACACCAATCGCGTTTACAGGCGCGCTTCTGTCACTGCGCCACGGCGGTCTCACTACAAACATACTATACATTAGTGTGGAATAACACTTTAAAAATGTAAAAAATATTGAATAAATAGCATTCTCTCTTGTCAAATGATTATTTTGAGTAATTTTTTTTGTATGGTCCGATACGCATGGGAATATTGCACTGACTTCTAAGGAAATATTTTAATATGGTTATATTGTTTTTTTTTTTTTATCTGAAATAGCAATACACCAATTTTTTTGCCTAGTAAGGGAGTTATGGGGGTACAAACCCCCAAAGTTAAAGTTCTACTTTATTTTCTCAGTATCTATTAAAGATATCTTTATTAAATTTAAACTGAACGTTACTATTTGTAAGCTTATTATCCTTTTTTTTCAAATATATAATTTTTGTAGGTTTATAAAAGCGCTCTCAAGAAATAAATTAACTTTTTTTCAATTTATGACTTTCTGAAAATTCTTCTCCGTAAGACATGGCTTAGCGGTCACAGTGCTCGGACAGTTTCTAAAAGGCGCGGGTTCAAATTTCTATACGTTTACCAAGAAAAAAAAGGCTATATTAAATATCACCTAAAAAGCGACTGATGCAAGAGATAAGCGGAGACGTGTCCCGCGTCCACGTAGCGTACTTCAGCGCCCGGCCAGATCTCCTCCAGCGTGCCGACGTCCTCGCGGGGCACGTATGCGTCGTGTTTGGCGCACACCGCTAATATCAAACAGCAACAAACATTTTAGCTTACAAACCACAGAATAAGGAACCTGGGAACCTAGTGCTAATACACTACGTTCCCCAATAAGACACTTCCTTTCTCCACTTTCCACATGATTCTGGAGGCATTGCGCGTTGAGTGGCGAAACTAGATGCCGCGCTTTGCCTCGTTACCAGAGGCAGGAAAAGCAAATATTAAATATTTGATTTTCTCGAGTGGGAATCGAACCCACAGCCTGTCGCCGGTTGCAGCTGTTGAGGCCGGTCATGGCGCAGAGGCAGAAAGTGTGACTGTAAACGCGACTGGTTGTGGGTTCGATCCCCACCGAGGAAATGAAATATTTATTTAAATTTACATTTTCATTTCTTCGCTCTGGTGTCTAGCAATGCCTCCAGAATTCGACGAAAACCGAGCGCCTCAACACTAGGTTCCTTCTACCTAACTTGCTGTGTGAGGGATACAGCGCGAAGCTGACTTTTTTTAAAGAAGCAAAATTAAAAATATCACTCACCAATAATCAAAGAAGTGTCGAAAGGTACTGAGAAATTGCTCAAATGCGTACACTCATCCATTATCCCGCGCATAAACTGCAACGCCTCTCTGTCCCTCCAGTGTATTTTGCCTATATCTATCTTCTTCCCACTCGACTTCACGAAAGGCAAATTCACCCAGAGATCTGAAGTAAGATCTGATACGTTCCAAGATTTTCGTTCGGTTTTATTTTTTGGGACGGTCAATGTGTTGTTATTTTTATCTTTTTCTTGTGTTATTTTAGTTTCAGTTGTATTTTTATCGTTTTCAGCTGTCATTTTCGTTTGATCTTTACTCTGGTCTATTTTGGTAATATTTGTGTCATTTGGTTTAGATAATTCTGTTAAGCTTTCTTTTAAATCTGTAAAATACATTATGTATTTAAATATTATTTTTAAAGTTAAACTTATATACTAAGAAAAGAAAAATATTAAGAAATTGATAAAATTTTGAATATAGTGGGACTCGAATAAAATTAATAAATATTATAAATAGCTTATCTACTCGTTAGCCAAATGATCGTTATTAGGAATAATATTTGAGTATCAAAAAGTTGTATAGTTCTCTTTAAGTTGTAAAAAATGTATAAGAATTTCAACGTAGATTGATGAGAACGCTAAATTGGTTTTTAGGAGGAGTGTGTTCGAATCCCGCTACGTTAATAATTGTATGAGTTTCTTAATTTATTTCTTTTCATGACAAAAAATGATACAAAATTTATAAACAGACTGGCGCAACGACACATCGGACGGTTATGGTTTCGATTCCCACTCAAGAGGTTTTAATTATTTTCATTTCCTTGCTCTGGTACAAAGACAAAGCACGGCGTTGAGTTCCGCCACACTAAACACGCAATATCTCAAACATTGGGCGATGCCTGAGGAGTGTCGTGTCTTAACACTAGGTTCCTTCTACCTACCCTGCTATATACGGGATACATTGTGAAATAAAAAAAATAATAATACACTTATTTTATAAACTAAATTAAAACGTAAATAATATATAAAAACAACAACAGCAAAATGGAGATAAATTTTACCTCGCGTTTGCGTTTTGAGCAAAAGTTGTTTAATTCTGCCGTCGTGTAGTTTATTTATATCATCAATGTCTTGGGGTTCTAATTCAAAATTTTTATTAGATGTTAATTTATCATACAAAAATTTACTTATTTTATTATCATCGAGCAGCCTTTTCAAGTCTTCTTTAAGATTAACATCCTGTGAGTCCAACACGGTCACGTTACTGGGCACCGTGGCTTTTTTTTCTATATTATTATTATTATTGTTATTATCTATTTGAACACTATTATTGGCACTTCTAGATTCTTTATATGTAATATCTACATTTTTAAACGAATTATATTTAATAGTATCTATAACACAATCTTTTTTTATATCTTTATGTATATTGGGGGTGTGTTCAATATTTTGAGAATAAGTGCGTGCAAATTTCTTTCCAGCAAGAAATGCTTCGTCGACTATAGTCACCATTTTGGATAATTTCTCTCTGTACACACCATCTGATAGATATTGATCCTCTAAGAGATCCCAGTTTATTGAATGTGACATAACACCCTGAAATATAAAACAGAATAATAAATAAAAGATTAAAAATATAGATAATATTTTATAAAGCAAAGGTGATTTTTTATATTGTTATAAGAGACGTGGGTTCGAGTCCTGCTACGTTCAAATTTTATTATATTTTTAAAAAATCCTTTAAGTGGAATAATATTTTACAAATATTAAAATCATTTCCGCAACTCAATACGCACGGATTCGAAGAGTCTTAAATAGAGCGTCTTAGGCAACGGGTACCTAGTGGTTACAGCATGAAACAAAAAGAAATTGTATATTCAAAATTACTTACCTGCAAGAAAACTGCTGATGCTGTAGACCAAGATAGGCAAGGCACTAATACAAGAGGTTTTGGCCAGTTGGTTGCTGCTAACGAAGCCATCTAAAATTATTAATGTTATCATTTTTTTTTTAAATTGAGAAATTATGTAATTTGATCTAAAGTAGTTTCACATATTTTCTAGCTACCTAGTGTGAAGACACTCCAGTCTCTGCCTTCCGACAGAATTTATTGTACATTGAAAAAAAAAAAAATCAGCTTCACTCTGAATCCTGCACACTCTGCCGGTAGGCAAAGGGAACATAGAAGTTAAGACATTCCATTCTCCACTTTCCACAGAATTTTTAGAGCCATAGCGTGTTGAGTGACGGAACTCAACGCCGGACTTTTGGCTTGAAGAAATAAAAATATTAATAAACAATAATTCATTCCACCGAGTGGATCATTCGATTGAACCGACAACCGTCGCGTTATACTCACACGCTTGCGTCACAACGGCCTCATTGTTAATTTAAAATTATTTAAATATCTTCCCCAAAAAGGTACCCAATCTATGTATAACAATTGCGTTTATAGTCAAATACTGAGGCCTTTAGACTTTTGTGGCCTGATAACTTACATATAAAAAAGGTATAAAAGTAATAAACTCACATGCCCGCCCATAGAGAGTCCCGTCACTCCCAACGGACCGAGGCCGTTTCTTTCGCACCAGTGAAATAGCACCAAAGACTCCAGGATCAAACAACCACCCATCACGAATATGTCCGAAACATTATGTAATGACGATCGACTGTAAATTAGATTATAACAAAACCTAAGATTTTATTTATTTTGTCTAATTTTTTTTAAGCGATTGATGTATAATTTTCGGTAGGAACTAATAAGTTACATTATTAAGAATATAAGTTACATTATTTTCTTAGTGCATAGTGTGAACTCTGAAGTACAGAGTATTTCCACTGAGAGTATGAATTATTTTCATTTACTTGCTCTGACAGAGAGACATAGCAAAGCCTTGAGTTTCGCTAATCGCAATATCTCGGAAAGTTCGAACGGAGTGTCTTAACACTAAATTTCCTCTGCCTAACCTGCTGTATGTGGGATGCCTATAACGTACAGTTTAAAAAAACACTACTCTGGATGTTTTTTTTTCTCTGCTTGACGCAGTAACTTGCATGTAGCAAAGTTAAAAAAAGATAAAGCGAAGAGACAGTTTAGCGTTAGGACACTCCACTCTCCACTTTAATTGCACCATAATAAAGGGAATCCGCAATAATACTAATGGTAATTCCGCACCTATACGAGAAACCGAGTGTTGAGTGGCGTAGCTAAATATCGCGCCTTTTCATATAGAACGACTTGGAGAAGTGAAAGTAATTTAAATATAAATATTTTCCCCATGTTGGGATCGAACCTTCAACTGTCAAATTTACAAACAGAAATATACGTCTTCAGATTTTAGTACTACCTGTAGATGTTAGGTGCCAAATTTCATAAATCTAGGTCAACTGGAAGTACCTTATTAATTTTGATTCCCTTTATAGTGTCGAAAAACGCGTTTTTTGCGACACAAACGGCTATATCTTTTTTTAAGTAAATGTACAAACGTTCCTGAGATAAAGGCTCCTGACAGACAGACAGACAAATGGACAATAAAGTGATCTTATGAAGATTCCTTTTTTTTCCTTAAAAGGTAGGGAATCCTAAAAATTATGAATTCAGCAGTGTTGGTTTCACATGTTCATGTCATGTAGCGTTATGTCGTTATTTTTGCCATTTGTCAAAACCAGGATGTAAATATTTATAAAGAACAGGATATTGTTAATTTTTTGTTGTGGACCAATTTTTGAGCGACGTCTCAAAAATCCGTCTGTAGTGACGGATTTCAAAGATATACCTACCAAAGCCAGAAAAGGAAAATAAGTTAAATGTAATTTAATTAATTATTTATTTATTAATTCCCAAAGTGAGAGTTGAACCCACAACCATCGCCTCTACAGTCAGATGTCTCACTAAGCCACAATGACATATTTAACAATGTAAAATTTATAACCAAAATGAGTGATACTCACATTTGATCTGTAGGCTTCCGAAGTCCATAGAAAGGATTTTCTAAAATAATACCTCCAATACCAGCTTCTTTCAGTAAAGGTTTCACCATTAAATTTCGTCTTCGCCAAAAAAACTAAAAATATCACATAACAAAAAAAAATTATTACTAATATTATAATTTACTTAAGGAATTTTTAATTAGTAAAATGTATATATATGCATATATGTGTATAAAAAATCTGAAGAATTTGTTAGATTGAACATGGTAGTCTCAAAAAGTAAGGCAAGGGGAAAAAAGGTTTTTTTATCTTGAATAGTCATTTATTATTTACAGCAGGGTAGGCAGAGGGAACATAGTATTAAGACACTCCGTTCCCCACTTTCTGCCAAATTCTGGAGGCATTCCGTGCTGAGTGGCAGAACTCAATGCCGCGCCCCGCCTCGACTCCAGAGCGAAGAAAGAGAAATATAAGTAAATATTTCATCTCCTCGGGTGGGGATCAAACCCCCAACCAGTCAGTTTTACAGTCACACTTTGTGCCACTGCGCCACGACTGGCCTCAAATATAATAATATAATGTTTAAATTTATTTATGTATGGGGATGGCAGAGTTGTGGCACTTCTATAATTAATATGTTGTTTGTAATATGATGCACGAATGCAGCCAAAACATCAAGTTCACATAAACAAGTTAAAAATATCTACATAATATTTGTCTTAAAGTACTATTTTGAGAATGTAATGCTTAAGCATCTCTAATTAAAGAGATAAAATATTTAGTTGTGGTTTAAAAAATATATTTTTTTTAATATAATTTTTATATTTAATACAGGTTTAATTATGAGAGATATTGACAGGTGATCTTTTTTGTAATTTAAATTATTCAAGTGCACAACATATTTAATATTTTTTATTATTTAGTAAGTAGTATGTAAAAATTATGTAACATGTACACTTCAATAAACCATGTTTTTACAGCAATTTCTTTAAATTACATGAAAATGTGAATAATATAATTTGTAAAAAACTTACAACATATTTAGAAATAGTCATAACTTTTAATTTAAGGTGATTTTTGTAATATTCAATATTCTTACATGGTCTCCAGTTCCAGCAAGATGTAAACACACAGGTTTACAGCGAGTATCTGGCCATTTTATTGGTAATAGTATTTGGAAATGGGCCTTTTGAGCTACTTCAGGTACAATTCCTGGCAAGAGTTTCTCCAAGGGTGATAAGAAATATCCTTCCAGTATATGACAGTCTGTGAGTTTTTGTTCCTGTTTTGTAAATAATCAACCATGAAGAGCTTAACTCAGTCTGATGAAATTAATTATTAATATGAGCTTACCTTCGTTATAGTCACCGGATAATCTCTTTCAACTAATTTAAAACATTCATCGCGATTTGACACTACTTTTCTAAACTCAAATAACCTAAAAACATGAAGTTTAATGTCGTGTAAGTTGGCAGTAATTATCTTATTTTCGACTTACTTAAAAATACAATGTAAAAACTATATTTTATTATCCAGTAACTTGATATTAAGTCATACCTTTTCAAATTTTCAGGTTTTCCCCAACCTTTCGTGAAAAATTTCGTTAAGAGTATACTTCTATAAACGGCGTCTAATTTACTTGCGGACATTTTTAAATAATAGAGTGTGAGTTAAATTTGTTGTTTTAATTTATAATAGTATTTACGCCGTTCATTGTCCATCAATACATTATGAAGAAGAAAATCACAAGGTTGTCATTCATGTCAATATTGTGAACTGGACAATTGTCAATGTCAAAAGTATTTCCTTCATCAGCTGTTTATGTAAGAAACGTTTACGTTAAGAAACAGCCATTACAAAAATTAAAAATTAAAGCTTTAAATAATATTATAATATATTTAAGAGTATGCAAGCAATTTAACTAAGAATATTTGTTTTAATATCGTGAATTCAGTATTTATTCTCATAATTATTATTATCCTGAAAATAAATTCATTTTTTTTAAATAAAACAATTGTATGGTTTACGAAAATTTATTTGGTTTTTAGAACCCTTTGTTTTAACACAATAATGAACATCTTAAAATTTATTTTGCGTTACCAAATTGGACATTACTTAAAGATAATAAATAATAATGATAATTAAATTATACAGGATCAGCACCACTTTAAATGAAACCATAGTTTTAACTATGTTTCATTTATAGTTTTAACTACTCCACTACAAAAGCCTAATACAATTAAAAAATTTTTTCCCAAAAATGAAAAAGGGATTTTTTCAAACAAAATAAATAATAAAATTGTCGTTTTTAAATAAAACGTCATTTGTCAAGGACGTCACAAACACACATAAACCTATCAACGGGGAACCGCCGCATACGCATCGTTCCGAAATGGAGTCGTAGGTATTGGCGGCAAAGTTCAAAATTATTAAACCTTTAGTAGTATTTTTGTCGTAGTATGTGTTTACCTTATTGGTATCTATGCGTAACTGCGTCACACGAAATACAGACATGGATAAACATGGTATCTTGATTAATTTCTTTAGGTATGGGTTTGAAATATTTTAAACTATATGCTGTTTCCGTAAATAGAGCGCTGCCTCTTCCAACCTGTAGATTGGTCGAGGACAGTGCACTTCGAATGAGCCTGACATTGTTCAAAGTACAACAATATCTTTGGGTTCAAATATTACCAGGGTTAGTACTTTTAGCACTGGCGTAGCTAGGACATTTGCTGCCTGGTGCAGCTTAGGACTTGATGCCGTTTAAAATGGTGAAAATAATTTCAGATTTCAAAACTCCGTAGAGTAGATATATAAATTTTTATTGCTTCTAATCTGTAATAACTATATATAAGTTATAACATTACATTTTGGCAAAAATTATTGTAAAAATTTAAAAACGGATATTATGCGCTTTTTGACTAACAAAGTCATTAATCACATTTTTAAAATCAATAGTATCGACTAGTTCATGTTCGATTGACATAATAGCGAGATTGTATTTTTCATTTTAATTCTGTCATTTTTCTTGTACATTTCTTGGTTCTTGATTGAAAAAAATTAGAAGAATTGATTGTAGACTTTTGATGCCCCTTTCCTTTTGGTGCCCGGTGCGACTTCATCGCTCGCACCCTTGTACATTGTAAACCGTACATTGTACAATGTGCATATATATAGACACATGTATATTTTTATATTATATATATAGGTTCCTAGCCTTATATTGTTATTGCTATCTTTACATAATTAAATAAAACTGACGTAATCAATGTGGGTCGACTAGCTCAGTTACCAACTCAGAAAAACATAGGTATTGGCCAGTGCACCATAAGTTTATGCTAATATTGATATTTAGGACGGATAATGGGTGTGTAAAATAAACTGAATCTTCTTTGATTCCAATCTATCTTAATAACGATCGATATATCCCTTTCTTGGAAAAACAATATAGTATCATATATTTTTATTACCATTGAATATTAAGTGAATCGATCCAAATTGTGTTATATATGTAGTTCTCTCATAAACAACTTATTGTATGGACATTAAGAAACGTGTCAAGGGCAAGCAAAAAAGAGTTTACTATTTATTATACTTACGTTATTTTACAGATGGTTACAATAATATCAGTTATGTAAATAAAAGGGAATTTTTATTTTATGTTTCTCCCGTATAAAGTAAAAGAGGTAAAAGAATCTAGGACCTACTTACGGATATTATGAGTGTAGGAAGCCAACGCCGCGCTACCTAAAGAGGCGATATAGAAATAATTACAATATAGATGATTGTTCCCACTAGGGAACGAACCCACAACCATGAATCGCTCTGGTGTCGAAGCAAAGCGCGGCGTTGAGTTCCGTCACTCAACACGCAATACCTCCAGAATTCGGCGGAAAATGGGGAACGGAGTGTATCTTAACACTAGGTTCCCTCGGCCTGCTATGCTGTGTATGCAGCGTGCAGCTGATTTTATATACATATATAGTTTTATAGATGCATATACTGCTACACTTTAGTCTTTTACTAGATACTACTAGTGGGCGCGCGCAGCTTCGCCCGCTTATTTGCACCCTTAGTGGTGAATTCTAAAAAAACCACGAAACACGTGTTCGGTAAAATATTTTTGTCTGAATTTAATTTTTTATAAAAATCGGTGGCGATTCAAAGATTTTTCGATATAAATTTTCAACCCCTTATTTGAACCTTTAGAGGGTGAATTCTAAAAAACTATGAAACACGTGTCCAATGAAATATTTTTAAGACTCTAAATTTTAAATTTTATAACAATCGGTGCCGATTTAAAAAAAATTCCATACACACTTTCAACCTCTATTTCATCCCTTTAGGGCTAAAATTTTTCAAAATCCCTTCTTAGTGGATGTCCAGATTATGAAAATAAACATCAGTCCAAATTTCACGTTTTTACGCACAGCGGTTACGGCTGTGCGTGCGTCTTACCTCAGTCAGGGACATGTCCTTTTATATATATAGATAGTATTGACTACTACCACCAGGTTTTCCCAGTGTAGGATTTAGAGCGGTAATAGATACTCAAAAAGAAATGACGTCATTATAGGCTTAAACACACCTGGCTGTCTTCGCCATATATGGAGAAAGAGGTGGCTTGACAATAAGGACCTTGCAATGTAATAAATAGCACAGTTTGTATTATATTTTTTTTCAGCTTCACGCTGTATTTCGCACTCAGCAGGGTAGGCAGAGAGTAGTGTTAAGACACTCCGTTCCCCAGCTTTCAGCCGAGTTCTGGAGGCATTGCGTGTTGAGTATCAGAATTCAACGCCGCGCTTTGCCTCGACACCAGAGCGAAGAAATGGAAATATAAATTTAAGTAAATATTTCATCTGCTCGAGTGGGGATCGAACCCGCAACCAGTCGGTTTCATAGTCACACTTTGTGCTCCTGCGCCACGACTGGCCTCAATTACTTCGATATTAGTATTATATGGTTTTTAATAAATGATTAAAATTAGATCATCATCTCATTTAAATCAATATGTTTTAGGAAATATGAATAAATAATTATTGACGGATATATAATATATGAATTAATATTATTAAATGCAGATTTTGGCTGTGATTAGTCAGACAAATTCGCCATGCGTAGGCGATGCCAGGTGGTATAAGGACGCCGTGTACCTGGACACAGCACGTTTTCCTCTTCGCCACACGCACGTACGGACAGTTGTAAGTGTCTCCTGTGGCTATTAACATAATTATATTTATTTTAGTGAGTGAAAGTGTGAGAATTGGAGATGTGTGAAGTGCTTCCATATTAATCAAATGAAAAGTTACTTATAAATGTTTTTTTTATGGTATATTAAAATTATTTCAAAATAGCATTTATTATATATGGATGAGGTTGTAGTGGCGCAGGTGCGTTAAGGTGTGGTTGTGGGTTCGATCCCCACTCGAGTAATAAAATTATTATTTAATAATATTTTAGTGCCAAAAGCTGGCGTTCAGTCCCGCCACTCAACAAGTCAATACACAATGCCTAGAAAAAATCGGCGGAAAGTGGAGAACGGAGTGTTTTTTTTTGGATTGTATGGATGATAATTAATTTAAATAGTATATTGTTCTTCTAATAAATATAAAATATATTTGAATTTTAACTTAGGTGTCTAATATAAAAGTTGTTAATATTATCTACGCACAGATTAACAAAATAATTTCTGTAAAAAAAAAATTAAGTGTGTATTTTCCCAAGCATGATATGAGAGCTAACTCAACATCCTCGATAATTTGGCGGAAAATGGGAAACGGAGTGTTAAAACATTAGGTTCCCTCTGCCTAATCTGCTGTGTGCGTAATACAGCGTGAGGCTGACAAAAAATATGAGAGCTAAAAGTTAATTTAAAATTATATTTGGCTGTATTTGTGTATTTGTCATGTTTTTACATCAAGATCCGGAAATCTAATAGAATATTCTTATCATGTAAATAAGAGTACAGTATTTTTTTCTGCTATTTACAGATGGAGGGGAAGATATTATTGGTGGCGTCTTTGGCGCTTATAGCGTTTTGTTTTGGCGTTGAGGGTGAGTGAATATAGTAAAGTAATAAAAAATATAATATAATATAATAGGCTGTCGTGGCGCAACGTTGTGACTGTAACGCGATGGTCGTGGGTTCGTTGCCACTCGAGGAAATTTCGCCACTCGACACGCAATGCTTTGAAAAATTCAAGAGAGTGGAGAATGGAGTGTCTTGACATTAACACTAGGTTCTCTCTGCCTACCCTTGTGTATGGGGGTACAGTGTGAAGCTATTTTTTTAAATATAATAGGTATGTAATAAGTATTAAATTGGAAGTCAATAACTGTTAGGAAGTAGATAATATATCAAAGAACATTGTCGAATATCGAGTGGGGATCGAACCCACAACCAAGCGATTTTACAGTCACACTTTGTGCCTCCGCGCCACGACTGGCCTCTGATTTATTGTTTTAATTCGAATATTGTATAATATTATTATAGTATATCTATATTTATAATAAAATCGCAACGGATCGGTGTCTGTGAAACATGGAAGAAATATAAGTAAAATTGTATTTGATAACGTAATAGAACCAAAAAAATGATTTATAATTTTTTTGTCTCTTTGTCCTTTGTTTGCGATAATATCAGAAACGGGTTAACCTAATAAAATTGCTATAAATAATTATATTTATATGAATGAGCTATTTTATTGAATGAGCTGAAAGTTTACTTATCGATATAGATAAAGATATTGTTTTTATAATGACATTATTATTAGAAAACATAAGTAATGCAGATTAGTAAATTAAAAGTCATTTTTTTAATTCAAGCAGTTATTATAAAATTTTTGTATATTTAATTAAATTACCCATATTGTTCTACTAATTTGTCCATAAAAATAAATTTATTTATTTTCTAGATTTTTAAACGTATGCTATGTATAGGTACTTATTTGGACATATTTTCTTTTTCGAAAAACATAGATATCGAGGCTGGTCGTAGCGCAGCGGCACGAGGTGTGACTGCAAAACCGATTGGTTGTGGGTTCGATCCCCACTCGAGGAGATGAAATATTTACTTAAATTTATATTTCCATTTCTTCGCTCTGGTGTCGAGGTTAAGCGCGGCGTTGAGTTCTGCCCCTCAACACGCAATGCCTCCAGAATTCGGCAGAAAGTGGGGAACGGAGTGTCTTAACACTAGGTTCCCTCTGCCTACCCTGCTGTGTGCGGGATACAGTGTGAAGCTAATTTAATTTAATTAATTTTTTTTTTTAATAGATATCTCATTATCAAACGTCGATAGATATTGTAAATAAGAATCTTAATATAGTACAAAAACATAAACTAAGCAAATAATCAATCTTTACATATTTCCTCATTACAGAGCCTTCGTCACTACTATAAAAAAAATGCATTTTTTGCAATAAACAAACAAACACGTTGTCACTTAACCACGCGGAATCAGCCCACAACAATAAATTAATAACGTCACCCTAGTGATTGACATTTACTTATTTATTTAATTACTATACACCGCGGGCAGCGTTCGCGTGCTTGTCTATATTATTGTAGCTTAGTAGATAGACCCGCAGATAGCTGGGTAGGCAAAGGGAACCTAGTGTTGAGTAAGACATTTTGTTTCCCACCTTTCTTTGGATTCTGGAGGCATTGCGTGTTGAGTGGTGGAATTCAACACCGCAATGCAAAAAGGAAATGAAAATATGTAGCATTAAGAGGCCGGTCGAGGCGCAGAGGCACAACATGTGACGGCAAACGCGACTGCTTGCGAGTGCGATCCCCACTCGAGGAAATGAAATATTTATTTTAACTCATATTTCAATTTCTTTGCTCTGGTGTCGAGGCTAAGCGCGGCGTTGAGTTCCGACACTCAGCACGCAATGCGTCCAGAATTCGGTGGAAAGTGGGGAACGGAGTTTCTTAACACTAGGTTCCCTCTGTCTAACCTGCTGTCAGCGGGATACAGCGTGAAAATGATTCAATTTGTTTTTTTTTTTCCTTGAGTCGGAATCGAACCCACAAACTGTCGCGCTTACAGTCATACGCATGTGCCCCGTGTAGTGTATTTCTAGAGAAAAAAACACTAAGGTCATCTCTTTCAATCATATGGTAATATTTCATATTAATTGGAAAGTTATGACATCTTGTTGCAACAACTAAATCTACACGACGAGGTTGCTTAAATTCATTATTATATTTTTTTTATAAATAAACCTCTTTTAGTATGGTTCGGAATCATCTTTCAAAAAAATCTTCCCTTTCTTTGTCGATTTTTTATGTAAGAAATATTTAAAATTTATTATAATAAAATTAACTTTATGTGAAGAATGTCAATAAAAAGACATTTTCATAATACATACTCGTATCTTAGCTATAAATAAACCTAGATGTATGTATGTTGCTTGCCAGCATTGCTTGGTCCAGTATGTAATTATTCTATGAACGTCGACATTTACTAATATATTATAATTTATACCGTTTCAATATATATTTAGATACTTATATCTAAACTACCGTATAGTGACCAGTATGAATCATAGCATATTACAAATATTAAACAATAAGTTATTCTTTTAGAAATATTTGACCAGAATGGAAGTTAGTACCTATTTCCTATATTTATAATATAATTTCTAGTTTCTCTCTATCTAATAACTCATTCAACTTTTGGAATGGGCTGAAACATGGCCGCCCGAGAGGGGATTAGCGATCGCAAGGGGATTCCCTGGGGAATTTCTAATTACTTATTCATATTAAAGTTAATAATATGTAAAGAAACTGATTTTCAGAGTCAATCATATCCCAATATAAATGTGCGTCAGACCCACGCTCTTAATAAATAATAATATAAATATACTTGCAGCTTCATTAACGAATCGACCGCGTATTCTTATATACATTAGGCTTCCGAGATACGTCGAGTGGACAAGGACAAAAGGTCCAGTGTGGGTTGGCAACTCGTTTACACCCTTATATGGAGGTTGAGGTTGAATGTCGACGCCTCATGGTCTCATAATGTTTTCAAGATTATGCAAGAATTTTTAATTTTGCTTTTTTTTTCGGTGAATATTTCGTGTTATCGTTGTTAGAATGTTTACTTAAATGTTGATTAATGAGGTCGTTATCTGAAGAGATACTTAACAACAAGTATTTTTTTCTTTCCTAAGTGTGGAATAACACTTTAAAAATGTTTAAAAAAAAGTATTTTTTTATTGGATGTATTCATTAATCTAAAGCTATATATATTGATTCAATTTGCTGATTTTTTTTGTACTAGTGGTACCCGCGTGGCTTCGCCCGCTTGTATAACACAGTTATCTATTATTTTATCATCTCAATTGCTTTCGTGATGTATTAGATTAGTATTTTAAAGTTAATATTCATACATTGATAACTAAAGTTTTAGCAAAATTGAGTAAACACCTATTTTGTAGCAAAATCGTCGTACGCAACTCTTTATATAGTCATTACTTTTTTAATTGTAAACCTATTAAAATGAACCAAACACCAAATTTTAAGGGAAACTTACCAGAATCCAGCAAATAGCATTTAGCATTTAAATCGGTTTAGCCATTTCTGAGATTAGCCTGAACAAACGCACAGACAAACAGACAAAAATTCTCAAAATCGCTAGTTTGGGTTCTGTTACATTAATGAAAGTCTCCAATAACATTGTTTCTTACATACCTTCCATGTATAGACACCGATCTCGCACTAAGGGTGTACTTAGTCATATTCGAAAATAAATTTTAATATATTAAAAGAAAAAAGCAGTGAAATTTATAATTTTTACAGTTTACTGTAGTTATTACAAATAAAAATAACACATTAATTTTGCTATCACCCAGGTCAGCGGTACTACAACCCGAGGGGCTACTACGGTCGCAATCTATACGAGCACGGGCGGTCCATATCCGATGAGGTGGTCAGATGTGGACCAAGTACCTGCGGAGTGGGTGCTCATTGCACTCACGGTAGCGTGAGACCAGTCTGCGCCTGTCTTCCAGGATACTCTGGAGATCCATTGTCGCAGTGCGTGAAAATTGAATGTGTCGGTAAGAATTGTTTTTTACAATAATATTGTAAGAATAGAAAAATATTTTTTGCTACTTATACGAGAATATATTTTTNATTCTCTCTTGCCAAACGATAATTCTTAGTAATTATCTTTGGGTAGCGGAAATTTGTAAAAATCTCCCTACAGAGATACTAACAACATAAATAAATTGTAACAAGCGTATAAAAATTTCAACCTAATATTTTTTTTTACTTTCAATCTATACCCCATTTATAATAGCAGAGAAGGCAGACGAAACCGACGAGTTATTGCGAGGTGTTGGTCGTTGAGTGGCGGAATTAACATCGGGCTTTGCCTTGAAGGAAAGATAACATTAAATATTTTATTCCCTCAAGTGGTATTTAAACTACAACCATTGCGTTTAAAGTTACGCGCTTGCGCTATTACGCTACTACGGTCTCTATATTCATAATTCTTTTTAATAATAATAATAATTTATTTAATTAATGCAACACGCAATGTCTCCAGAATTCGGTTCCCTCTGCCTACCCTGCTGTGTGCGGGATACAGCGTGAAGCTGATTTTTTTTTATTTAATTAATTTGTATTATTGTAGAGGAGGCTTGTCACCCATCTCCATGTGGACAAAACACAAAGTGTCACGTCGCTCACAACCAAGCAATTTGCACCTGCTTACCTGGATACAAAGTAAATAATTTTATTGAAATATATTTAATATATTATATATATTTTTGTTAATTAATGATTGAAATGTTTTGGTAATGGAAACTTTTCAATCTCCGAAATTGCTCAGTAATATTAATATAAATATTTAATGTAATTTAATTTATAGTAAAATATTTTTTATGAATAACAAATTATGGTCAATTACTCTTTTATCACCAGTCTAGATTTTATGTAGATATTACAGACTATTTTTTTTAAGAATTTATAATTATGAAATGTTCCAGGGCAGTCCACTGTCGGGCTGCCGACACGAGTGCGACTCGGACCACGACTGCGGCTCGCAGCAGTCGTGCCGCGACTTCAAGTGCGTGAACCCCTGCGGCGACTGCGGCCTCAACGCCGACTGCGAGACCGTCGCGCAGCACCGCGCCGTGTGCAAGTGTCCCAGGGTACGTGCTGCTTGTCTGTCTTTAGCTTCACGCTGTATCCCGCATATAGCAGGGAAATTAGTAACGTAGTGTTAAAACATTCCATTCCCGCCTCCACTCAGACTTTTGAGATTAACTACTTAACTCAACGCCGAGCCTTGCCTTGTTACCAGAACGAACAAATTAAAATATTAATAAATTATAATTAATTCAGCCGAGTTTGCATCGAGTCCAAGACCATCACGTTTTTACAATGCGACGCTGGTGCCACTGTGCCACGACGGCCTCATGCTGATAAATCTGAACTTGTCTGTTTGAAATTATTCAAGAGTATGTTGAATTCGAGACATGGCGTCTTGACTGACGAAAGTCAACGCTGCGCTAAGTCTTACAAAATATATCAAAATAATTTAAATTTAATCACTACTTCGAGTGACAGTCGAGTTCTCAAATATTAAAAAAAATTGTACACATGATGATGTACATGAGTTTCAAGTTCGACACAACACAGTCTTATGTGTTTGTTTCGGGATTGTTTCTCCTTGTTTGATACATTTATTTCTCATTTAGGGCTACCACGGCGATCCGTACAAAATCTGCTCAGCCGAATGTACTTCAGACAGTGAGTGCCCTAGTTACAAGCCCGCCTGCGTGTACAACGCGTGCGTCAACCCCTGCACTAACGCGTGCGGCGTCAACGCGGACTGCAATCTGCGCGGTTTGACCCCGGTGTGCTCCTGCCCTAAGACTATGACTGGCGATCCTTTCACATTCTGCAGACCTTTTGAAGCGCGTAAGTGTTCAAATGTAAAGATAATAGGTATTAATTCAATATTAATATCTTACTGTTTTAAGTATGTATAATATATTTAACTTAAACTTAACTTGGATTCAACTTAAATTAACTAATTTATGATTTAATATTGAAATTTTCTTAAATTAAATTTTTATTCACTTCTATTATATTTTTTCCTAAAAAACTTAAAATAACAAAATAGACACATTAATCTGCTCCCAAATAAGTTATCGAGAAAAAAAAAATAATGTTTCATAAAATTTGTTTCGTAATATGCTTGAGACTTAACGCCATGACCGCAGTTACCTTCACATTTTGTGGGCCTTTTGCGGCACATGAGTAATGTTTACTCGTCATACATTATTGTGAACAAAAATAGTCATGTCGTAAAGGAAGCGTTGCATAAGGATTTCATTTGCAAAATTTGCATAATTCTAGTTAAAATAAAGTGGTAGTTATTAGAAATAAAATCAGCTTCACGCTGTATCCCGCACACAGCAGGGTAGGCAGAGGGAACCTAGTGTTAAGACACTCCGTTCCCCACTTTCTTCCGGATTCTGGAGGCATTGCGTGTCGAGCCACACCAGTCAGTTTTACAGTCACACTATGTGTCCCTGCGCCACAACTGGCAGTTGTTACTTACGATTTATTTGTCTGCTTCTTTTATTTTTCAATTAACTTTAAATAATTGATTAATTATTTATATAATATTTATTATGTAAAAGATAATATATAAGACTAATTTGTTTAGAACAGCCAAAATTGGAAAACCCTTGTAAGGTTTTTAAGCAATCGTCACACTTGACCCTACAAAGCTAAGAATGTATTTAATTTATATTAATTTACCATAGTCAACATAGTCATTCGTGGCGCGGGGGGACAAAATGTAACCGTAAAATCGACTGGTTGTGGGTTCGATCCTCACTCGAGGAAATTAAATATTTATTTACATTTATATATTCACTTCTTCGCTCTGGTGTCGAGGCAAAGTCAAGTCGAGGCGTTGAGTTCCGCCACTCAACGCGCAATGCCTCCAGAACTCGGCGGAAAGTGGGGAACGAACACTACCCTCTGCCTACTCTGCTGTCTGTGTGCGGGATACAAGCTGATTTATATTTTAACGTAATCCAAAACAAGTAAATATATATGTAAAATTTGATGTTTAGGTGATCTTTGTGAGCCAAATCCTTGCGGTGCGAACGCGAAGTGTACTCCGGGCCACGACCGCACCGGCGCCGAGCGCCCGGTCTGCACCTGCCCTACTGGCTACCTCGGTAATGCGCTCGTCGCTTGTGAAAAGGTTATTATTTATATTTTTTTTATTAATTCACTATTTATTTTGTCCGTAGCAGTGTACAGAGAGAGAGCCTAGTCGAGACACTCGCTTCATTTCTCTCTGCCCGTGTTTGAGACATTGAGTGTTAAAACCGTGTTTTATATTGCCAGACCAGAGAAATGAAAATAATTCAAACCTCTAAATAAGAAAAGAACCCATGGCTATTGTATTTACTATTTACAATCAAACGATGTCCTTTATGCCTGCCTTATCTTATCTAAAAAATTAAAAATTAAATTAGCTTCACGCTGTATCCCGCACACAGCAGGGTAGGCAGAGGGAACCTAGTGTTAAGACACTCCGTTCCCCACTTTCTGCCGAATTCTGGAGGCATTGCGTGTTGAGTGGCAGAACTCAACGCCGCGCTTAACCTCGACACCAGAGCGAAGAAATGGAAATATAAATTT